>OY740785.1:40947450-41381456 GCA_963514005.1 Raja brachyura | reverse complement strand
GTGGGAAAGGTTACTGGACAGAATAGGCAGGTGAAAGGCAGAGTGCAAGGAAGGAGGATTGGTTTAAACTGTACTTATTTTAATGCAAGGGACCTGAAGGGGAAGGCAGATGCGCTTAGGACATGGATAGGTACGAGCGACTGGGATGTTGTAGCCTTGACTGAAACCAGGTTAAGGGAGGGGCATGTAGATTAGTGGCTCATGTTATGAGTCATGCTTTTGTAGTTACGCCCACTAGCTTATTACCGTCGCGGTCTACTGCACTCCGCAGTCTGAAGTAAACTCTCAAGTGAGAGCTTGTAGTTGTTTATTCTAAATAAACAGTGTATAACCTGACATGGTGTGGGGTCTTTATTATTACAAAGACTCTAAACCAACAGGATAGGACTGGCAGCTCAATGATCCAGGGTACAGGAGCTTCAGGAGAGACAGTGGTGAGGGCAAAAGATGATGGGGGGGTTACATTGTTGATTAAGGAGGATGTCACGGCAGTGTTCAGAGGTGACATTACGGATGGTTCGTCAATTGAGGCTATATGGGTGGAACTGAGGAACAAGAAATGGATGATGCGACTTTTCTTGTCGTATCCCCCGTCTCTGTCTGCGCTGAGGCCTAATGGCGGAGCTGGCGGCCTCCAACTGCGACCTACCCAAGGCTTCGGATGCAGAGAGCCAGCCAGGACTTACCAGCACGAGGCTGGCCGATTTCGGGGCTGTGTACCGGCGGCGGTGACGGCCTGACTCGGGGCTGAGGAGATGTCCCGGCGGTGACAGCAGCCGACCTCGGAGGTTCGGCCGCGGGCCCAGCAGACGACATCGTCGGGAGCTCGCAGGTCACAGGTTGGTGACCTGTTTTTCCAGAGCTCCCGTGGCAACAGCTTCGTCCGCTGGACTGGAGGGCGGCAGCTTCAGCAGCTTCAACCACCCCGGGCCGTGGAGTTTGAACCGGCCCGTTCGCGGAGCACAGTTGAGCCGCGGTACTGACTTATTTACCATCACCCGGGGAGTCACAACATCGGAAGCCTGGATCGTCTCAGTGCAGAGGGAGAGCAAGGAGGGAAGAGACAAAGACTTAAGACTTTTGCCTTCCATCACAGTGAGGAGGTGCCTGGTGAACTCACTGTGGTGGATGTTAATTTGTGGTTATTGTGTGTTGTGTTATTTTATTAAATGTATGACTGCAAGGCAACAAAATTTAATTCAGACCGTAAGTTCTGAATGACAATAAAGGATATTTTACTTACTTTACTTTACTTATTTGAGACCCTAATGGCCGCTCTCTAGTTGTTGGTAGGATGTGCTAATTGTGCCATTGAACAACAAAAGAATTAAGGGTCTATCCCACTTGGGCAACCTAAGCTGCGAGTATAGAAGAGTTTGCCCTGGACTCAAACTTGCAGCATGGTCGACACAAGGAGGTCGTATGAGGTGGCTGGAACTCTCCTTCATGCTCGAGGGAGGTTCCCGCCTACTCACGGCCTCAGCTAGGTCCCGGAAATGTCAGGATATTAAAAAAATTTCTGCGAGTAAACTTTGGTTAGCATGGGTCATTTTCACTCGTAGTGCAGTGGAGTGGGGTCGCTATTTACTTACAGGCACTCAAAGGCAGCCATAGGCAATCTCCTTCGCTGACCGGGCATTTTGATTGGCTCATTGGAGTTTCACGATCTTGGAAGACCTACCAATTGGTAAAATCCCCGCTAACTTTATTAAACTTCTTAAAAGTGTCTTCACTCCTTCTCCCCCCGCTTTCTCTCCCTTTCTCCTCCCCTTCTCTCCTCTTCTCTCCCCCTTCTCTCCCCCTTCTCTCCCCCTTCTCTCCCCCTTCTCTCCCCTTCTGTCTCCCTACTCTCTCCTTCTCTCCCATTATCTTGCCCCCGCTCCTCCCAAGCTCGCGGTTCGGTCGATCCCGCTCGCGGTTTCAACACGGCCGGTTGATCCAGCTCGAGGCTTTCCAGGAGAATGCCCTCGAGCTTGAAGGTCGAAGACACTCATCTGGACTCACGGATTAAGTCGCCCAAGTGGGACAGGCCCTTCACAATTTAACTCAACCGTATAAGAACTCTTTTCCATACCCTTAACTGTCCTTTTTGGTTCATTATCGTTATCAATTTCCACAATAAACCCCACTCAAGGCATTCAGTAGCAGTGCACAACTCCTGTTATACATGTGCCCAAGTGTAACATTTCATCAAGTGAAAGACTACATTGATTTTGAAAGTTGGTGGTAAGGCCTAACTGAGATGCAGTGCACTCATCTGTTCATGCAGCTACGGGAAGTTATTAATTATAGAAGGGTTTTTCACAAAGCATTGACCAAACCTTCAGAAGACGTGTTTCATCTGGACCTAATTGAAATTTTGAAAATGGTAAAGGTGATCCACAAAATTGCTGCGGGCTAATTTTCAAAGACCCGGGGACATATGTTAGAAGTTAGGAATAGGTTTCAATCCAATCGGCAGTAATTGTTTGGGACAAAATTGCAGCAGCAGGAATTCAATGGTCAGAAATGATCGCTATTACATTAAAGCAAAAGTAGCCAATACTAAGCATTCCCAGATCATTGTGCAGTACTCCGGAAACTGCAGCAAGTACTCCTTGATATGAATGATTCTTGTCATCTGATGCAATTTACATGTTGGAATATTGCTGGCAAAAGTAGTAATCGGTACTCCTGGCTTTGATATGGAGACACAAGAGTCTACAGATGCTGGAATTTTCATTAATAAACAAGCTAGTAGTGGAGGACTCAAGAAGCCTCTGTGGAGGGAAATGGACAGACACCATGTTTGGTCAAGGCCTTTCTTCAGAATGAGATTTGATATCAGTCAGGTGTCAGAGGTTATGGGGAAAAGGCAGGAGAATGGGATTAGGAGGGATAGATAGATCAGCCATGATTGAATGACGGAGTAGACTTGATGGGCCGAGTGACCTAATTCTACTCCTATGTGCAAGAAGGAACTGCAGATGCTGGTTTAAACTGAAGATAAACACAAAAAGCTGGAATAACTCAACGGGACAGGCAGCATCTCTGGAGAGAAGGAGTGGGTGATGTTTCGGGTCGAGACTGTTCTACAGACTCCTAATTATACTCCTATTTCTTTATGACCTTAATATCTCTGTGTGAGACTGCATCACACTAAGGTAAGTTATCTGCTATCCATTAATCTTTATGGTTCTCTCCAAACCATGGTGCAGAATCACTTAACATCCGTCTTAGCACCGACAGGGCGGCACGGTGGTGCAGCGGTAGAGTTAACCATATAACCATATAACCATATAACCATATAACCATATAACAATTACAGCACGGAAACAGGCCCTTCCAGTCCGTGCCGACCATTTATTTTCCCCTAGTCCCATCTACCTGCACTCAGACCATACCCCTCCATTCCCTTCCCGTCCATATACCTATCCATATTACATTTAAATGTTAAAATCGATCCTGCCTCCACCACCTCTGCTGGAAGATCATTCCACACAGCCACCACTCTCTGAGTAAAAAAGTTCCCCCTCATGTTACCCCTAAACTTCTGTCCCTTAATTCTCAAGTCATGCCCTCTTGTTTGAATCTTCCCTACCCTCAATGGGAAAAGCTTATCCACGTCAACTCTGTCTATCCCTTTCATCATTTTAAAGACCTCAATCAAGTCCCCCCTTAACCTTCTGCGCTCCAAAGAATAAAGACCTAACTTGTTCAACCTTTCTCTGTAACTTAGTTGCCGGAACCCAGGCAACATTCTAGTAAATCTCCTCTGTACTCTCTCTATTTTGTTGACATCCTTCCTATAATTAGGCAACCAAAATTGTACACCATACTCGAGAATTGGCCTCACCAATGCCGTACAATTTTAACATTACTTCCCTACTCCTATATTCAATGCTCTGATTTATAAAGGCCAGCACACCAAAAGCTTTCTTCACCACCCTATCAACATGCGATTCCACCTTCAGGGAATTATGCACAGTTATTCCTAGATCCCTCTGTTCCACAGCATTCCTCAATTCCCTACCATTTACCATGAACGTCCTATTTTGATTTGTCCTGCCAAGATGTAGCACCTCACACTTATCAGCATTAAACACCATCTGCCATCTTTCAGCCCACTCTTCCAAATGGCCCAAATCTCTCTGTAGACTTTGAAAATCTACTTCATTATCCACAGCACCACCTATCTTAATATCATCTGCATACATACTTATCCAATTTTCCACCCCATCATCTAGATCATTGATGTACATGACAATCAACAGTGGACCCAACACAGATCCCTGAGACACCCCACTGGTCACCGGCTTCCAACCTGACAAACAGTCATCCACCATTACTCTCTGACATCTCCCATTCAGCCACTGTTGAATCCGCCATTAACACCCAAAGATTGAACCTTCTTAACCAACCTTCCATGGGGAACCTTGGGGAACCTTGGGGAACCTTGTCAAAGTTGTTGCCTTTTAGGGCCAAGGATCCAGGTTCAATCATGACCTCGGGTGCTTGTCTGTACGGAGTTTGCATATTCTCCCCGTTTATCAGGGATATATTCGATTTCCTCCCACACTCCAGAGGCATACAGATTTGTAAGTTAATTGGCTTGGTATAATTGTAAATTGTCCCTAGTGTGTGTAGGATAGTGTTAGTATTTGGGGATCGTTGGTCTGCATGGATTCGGTGGGCCGACGGGCCTGTTTCCTCACTGTATCTCTAAACTAAACTAAAGTAAACTAAAATCCTTGTTCCCACACTTGCTGATAGAGGTCCTATCTCCACCCTACCTCCATACAAGATGCTGATCTCCAGCCAGGTGACTCAGTATAAACTTCCAGGCATTTAGACTCTTTCCAGGTTCTTTGAAGCAGTAATTTCTCCTCTCCAGCAGTAGACACTGATTAGTATCACTGCAACACTCAGACCTTCACCAGCGCATTGTCACGCCAGGCCCCTTTGCTTCCCCATTGGACCTGATCTTGGCCTGAATGTTGTACTTTCCTTCATTCGCTCCACAAGAGATCAAGGAATGTTTGTTTTAACTACTCAAAAGAGCCAGAGGCTTTCAATAACCTTCTGCTCCCTATTAAAACACAGTAACATTTCTAGGCAATGTGAGAAAGTAGTTACTGTATGTTATTCTGTTTATGTATTGGCATGAAAACTGACAAGATTTCGATTGGATCTGATAAATAGTGTATTCCCTGTTTGTAGTTTTTGCTTGTCAATATTTCTCACATAAACTAATTTCTGAAAATGAAACCCATGTATTCTCTGACATATTCAGGTTAGTAGAGTACAGTTCTACGCAAACTGATTGCAGTAAATTGCTCACTGGAGAATTGGATGATGCATTTAGTCTCTTACCAGTCCTGATGACAGAGTGTTTCATCCAATTATCTTGTGGATTTACTGTATTTACAAATCACAGTGTGCTTTTATATAACCTCTTCAAAGGTGTTTCATAGCGGAAAAAAAACGTATGTGGCAACAAAAGTGTGTAAAACATAGGCTAAATAATGTGGTGGAGCAACTTTGCAGGAGGTCCTCACAGCTGCCCGCAACACACATTTTGTTCTTCACTCTTTGAAGGATACTCTAATGCCTTCATCAGCTATCTTCACAAAACCTTAAGTGTGGCAGATGAAGCTTATTTTGGATTCATGCAACTTACTAAAAGTAAAATTCCCGATCTTTTTTTTCACCAGGAAAATGTATTTATGGAAGCAGGAAATGCAGAAGAATGTTGCCAGGATTCCAGGGCCCTGAGCTACAAGGTGAGATTGGGCAGGCTAGTTCCTCGGAGCGCAAGAGGTTTATCTTAAAGACTGCTGCCAATGAGATGCCTGCTGAAGTCTGATGAAAGGTCTCGACCTGAAATGTCAACTACTCCTTTTCTCCAGAGACGCTGCCTGACCCGCTGAGTTACTCCATCTTTTTTTGTCTATCCTCTGCCTGCCCTGCTATTTTTAAAACTCAATGCGGGAGCTGCTGTAGCTGTGTGACTGGCACCGGTAATCAATACATGAAGTGTTAATGAAGTTTAACTCATCTAAGGAACCAAGGCTTTAGATTTCTGGCCAAAGAAAAAATGTGTCCAGTCAAACTCTCACAAAGCAACTTCTGAGATTTTGGAAAATGGTAGGTTGCAGTTTGTACAACTAGAAACCATAGAAGTTCATTTGTATGTTGCAAGCTGCATATTTATGCACATTAAAATGATTTATGACCAGCAGTGGTCTGGAGAGGTATTTACATGAGAGTTTTGTAGGTCAGCTAAAATGCTTTAGAGTAGCAATTATTGTAAATCCTGTGCAAAATAGATGCAACATGATTTTCGGAGTGCAGCCTTTAAGCAGCCAGTTTTAACTGAAAACTGGATGCAGACTGGAGTACCAGCAGGTAATTAAGAAATAGTGTGCTCCCATTTGATTGGGAGCTTTGTTTACTGCAAGGCTTGCGAACATTTTTCTTTTGCTTTTCAAGCATATCTACTATCGGAGCAGCTGGTGTACGGAGCCGCACAAGGCAGCAGACCTGGCACACGGATAAGTAACAGATTCCAATTTTTCACAGATTCTGATCTGTAAACCTTACTGGAGAAAATTAACATCGGGAAACAGGGCTTGTTAGGTGTTGGTGGCAGGAAAGCTGCCAGAAATATCAGACAACCTGTCTCAAAGGAGGCCCAGCAATGAGACACTGAGTGCAAAGTCTTTAACCACCAAAAGTGCCAACCTGTGATGCAAGAAGTTCAATAACTGTAGGCTGCGTCGTCGAGAACCAAGGAGGACCCGGCCTGGAGGGGGATCCAGCTTGGGAAGGGGGGCCAAGAACAAAGTGTGACCCAGCGTGAGTGGGGCCCACTGAGAACGAAGGGGGACCCAGCGTGAGTGGGGGCCACTGAGAACGAAGGGGACCCGGCGTGGGGAGGGGGGGGGGGGCTAGGAACTAAGGGGGGGGGTCTAGCGTGAGGGGGAGGGAGCTGAGAACAAAAGGAGACCAGCCATGGGGGGTGGCCGAGAACTAAGGGGGACCCGGTGGGGGAGGGGTGGTGTGGGGTGGGGGGGGGTGGTGGAGGGGACAATGAAGGGATGAGTATTTTTTGTAATTTTGTCAGCACCTTTGTACTTTTGTGTACTTTGCAGGCAAAAAAACAAAAAAATAATCACTCCACCTAGTTAGGTATGAGTGACAATATAGTATCATCATCACGTCTTTACCCGGGGCTGCTAAGATAGCACATTGGTTGTTCTTCCTTGGCCATCAGCATAATGTCTTTCCTCTGTAACTGCACATCCATGGAATCATACCATAAACAGGAGGGATGTAAATCAGGAACTTAACCTATTTATGTTGCTTTAACCAGAAGGGAAGAATTAAGCTTGGGGTTCCTCTGTTAATCATGCCACAATGTAAGGCATGGAGAGAACAGGCAGTCAGAACCTTTTTCCCAGGATGGAAAAAATCAAACACTAGAGGGCATAGCTTTAAGGTGAGAGGGGCAACATTTGAAAATGTGCGAGGCAACGCTATATTTACACAGCGGGTGGTGTGTGCCTGGAACACAGTGCCCTGGTAATTGCTGAGGCAGATAAAATCGAGGCATTTAATAGATTTTTAAATAGGCACATGGGTATGCAGAGAATGGAGGGATATGGATTATGTGTGGATGGAAAATAATTGGGCTTGGCATCATGTGTAGGAAAGAATTGCAGATGCTGGTTTAAACCGAAGATAGATATAAAAAGCCGAAGTAACTCAGCAGGTCAGGCAGCATCGCTGGAGAAAAGGAATGGGTGACATTTCAGGTCAAGACCTTTCTTCAGAGTGTCAGGAGAAAGGGCATCATGTTCCTGTGCTGTCATGTGCTATATACTATGTTAATGGAAGGAACATATTTGTTGAAGAGAGAGCATGCAGCAACATTTTGCCAGATTGAGTCCTGAAGTCAAACGTTTGTCATATATGGTGAGATTAACCAGATTGTGCCAACCCTTCATTTTTAAGGGGCTTGACACAGTAGATGCTGTTTCCCCCGGCTGGGAGTAAAGCACAAGGGACTGAAGTCACAAGAAAGAGGCTGATCATTCAGGGCAGAAATAAGGATTTTATTTTCATCCAGAGGATGGTGAATTTTCTGAATTATCTAGCAATCACTGAGAATTCAAGAGAGTATTTAATAGATTTTAAAATAGTATGATAAATTTAGGGAAATTATTTACTTCAGGAAAGTAGAGCTGAGGCTATGGTATGGTACTTTATTTGTCACATGTAGCAAAGTACAGTGAAACTCATTTTTGTAGACAGTTGAGTACAAGTATCTATACCTCAGCACATAGATACATATTAGATAAGCATCTCAGATACAGTACAAGTGTATAGCTGTAGTATACTGAGACAGTATACAGTTGCCAGTTTGGCACCATTTTCAACTCCCATTGTTGTAAGTGCAGGGCTCTTGATCTTTGACCATGAAGACCTGTTGTCCTGGCAGCATTGCAGGGTCGGCCTGGCTAAGCCTCTCCTCTCCTCCACTGCTGTAGGTCAAGTCCGGTCCACGTGCTCTTGGAGGGGCGCCTGGTCCAGCCGAGCCCCAAGCTGTTGCAGGGCCTCCAGCTGCCCACTCCGGAGGGGGAGAGCCGGGCCTTCCAGCTAAAAGAAACAGCTAGGATCATATTGAATATCAAGGCAGATTTGAGGAAACAAATGGCCAATTCCTGCTTTAATGTCTTATGTCATTATATAACCATCCAAGGTGCTGCCCAAACCAGGCAACTCTTTGTGTGCTAGCCACAGAAGTGGTTCTGCAATCATGCATTGCAATCATCCCATACTTTTAAATCTCTACTCTGACTGCAACAGTTCTTACTTTATTACCTTTATCATATATTTGAACGCTGCAGATGGCTCGATTGGAATCATGCATTGTCTTTCCGTTGACTAGTTAGCATGGAACTAAAGGTTTTCACTGTATCTCGGTACACCTGACAATGAACTAAACTCAACTTAACTCATATAATTTGCGCGCATTTTGCTTTTTGTTATCGTTGAAAAGAAGAACAATAAAACTCTATTTTTAAGAAACACTTCAACCCCCCCTCCCATTCCAAAAGCACCAACTCCCCTTCTCTTCCCGAAAGCACTTCAACTCCCCGTCCCATTCCGAATCCGACCTTTCTGTCCTGGGACTCCTCCATGGCCAGAGTGAGGCCCACCGTAAATTGGTGGAGCAGCACCTCATATTTTGCTTGGGTAGTTTATACCCCAGCGGTATGAACATTGACTTCTCCAATTTTAGATAGGCCCTGCTTTCTCCTTCTTTCCCTTCCCCTTCCCAGCTCTCCCACAGCCCACAGTCACCGCCTCTTCCTTTCTTCTTCCCGCCCCCCCCCCCCCCCAACCGTACATCAGTCTGAAGCAGGGTCTATTCCTTCTATTCCTTCGCTCCATAGATGCTGCCCCACCCGCTGAGTTTCTCCAGCATTTTTGTCTACAATAAAACTCTAAATAATTAACAATAAGTTGTTCTTGCTTAATGAATTCTCAGATGTAGGCAATCAAAAACACAAGCAGTCTGATCAATTAACAGGAGTACTAGAAACATTCTTTGTAAAGTTAATAGAGGCACAATATATAATTAAGCAAATCCTCCAGTTACTGCTTAGATGACTGCAACTAAACTCAGTAGTATTTTCTGAACCCAATATACCGTACGTCACGTTTTTCCTCTCAAGGGTTTTCAAGTCTTTTCGTGTGAAACTATTGTTTTTATTCAACTTTAAAAACAAATCATTGGCCAAAATATTAAGCAGTAGTCACCTATCCTTAGTTCTTTTTAGTTAAAATATTTTAGTTCTATTACCTTAATAAAGTTAGACAGGAGTGGTACCACTGGAATGTTTTTACATTAAATATTTCATGTTATACCTGTCAATCATCAAAAATACAAAGCATATTTCAGATATTGAACTTTGGTGAGATTTTTGAGTTTGCTCTTTATTTAATATACTTACAGAACTCCTGCTGTGAAAAATTATGAGCCCTGAAATACCCCCAGCCACAATACTGAACTGAAAGCGGGGGAAGGGTCAATATGTGAGCTGAGCCTTGTAGTTTGCTTTGTCAAACTGAGTGCTGGGGATGCATAGGTATCTCATAGCCCGTCTCATTATTGTCATGAGACTTAGGAGTTTGGGAAAAACATGTTCATGGTTATGTTGGAAGAAACTGCAGATGCTGGTTTAACTCAAAAAGCTGGGATAACTCAGCGGGTCAAGCAGCATCTCCAGAGAAGGGGAATAGGCGACATTTCAGGTCCAGACCCTCCTTCAGAACTGATTATCAAGACAAAATTCTGTGGAAGTTCAGGAACACCCATGAACATGAAGATAGATACAAAAAGCTGGAGTAACTCAGCGGGTCAGGCAGCGTCTAAGGAGAGAAGGAAGAGGTGACGTTTCGGGTCGAGACCCTTCTTCAGAACTGAAGAAGTCACCTATTCCTTTTCTCCAGAGATGATACCTGACCCACTGAGTTACTCCAGCTTTTTGTATTTATCTTCTTGTCCATGGTTGTTGCTGAACTTCCACAGAATCCTGTCTTGACAACCGTTGGGCAGAAAATAGAAAGTAAAGGGGCTGTCCCACTGCGGCGACCTAATCCGCGTGTTCTGGTGAGTTTGCCCTCAACTCATACTCGCAGTATGGTCGACACGAGGTTCTAGGAGGTCTTTGTAACTATCTTTCATGCTCGAGAGTAGTCCCCGCATACGCGAGGCCTCAGCTAGGTCGCGGCATATTTTTCAACATGTTGAAAAATGCCCGCGAGTAAGAAAAAGTCGCCATGGGAAAATCAATACTTTTTTTACTCATAGGTTTAGGCGAAGTAGGTTGTAGTAGGTCGGCATGTTATTCGTAGGTAATCGAGGGTAGTCGAAGGTAATCAAAGGTAGTCGTAGATAGTCTTCAACAAAGTCGAAGGAGGTCTTCTACATAGTCGAAGGAGGTCATCAACATGACATTTTTTCAAACTCCTAAACTCGTCAATTAGGTCACCGCAGTGGGACATCCCCTTAACCCATTCTGGGCTGTATCCCTCACAACATTTCAACTCCTCAGTGATTCATTTCTAATTTCAAATAATCCATCTGAAATTAGAACTATCACTAGCAAATCTCCTTCTGCTGCAGGTTTTGCCCAGGAAGTGACGTTGCACGCTGTGGAGGTGCAGAAAGACAGGAATGCTGCAGTCCTGTTTAGTACACACTTAAACTCATATTTATCATTATCATTTTAAAGTCCACTTTTCCTGTTACTTGAAAATAATTAGAGCAGGGAGGAAAAGGCACCTTACTTGCTGCATTTGTCAATGACTGTCTTCATTTTGTTCACTTCTTCTGACTTTGCAGACTTTCCATTCTTATTTTCCACTGTTTTTTTTCTTACGGGAATATTTTATGATTTGAAACAAAATTGGGAAGCACACAAACAATTAATAAAAGGAATTCACAAGGAGTGCTGGAGGAAAACTGGAGGATAGTATGATTTAAAATAAATTTAGCAAGCTTTTTCACCAGGGCTGGTGACCTATGGATTGATGTACCACTGATGGTTTTGGCGCCATGGAAAGGCACACACAGATACATACATAAAAATAGGAACAGGAAAAGATTTAAATAAGTTGCCTGTTGGGGGAAACAACAGGAGTCATGCTTGGAGTCTTATGGGCCTGTCCCACTTGTCCGGATAGTTTGGCGACTGCAGGAGACTATGCAGTCGCCACATGGTCGCCACATGTTCGCGGGTCGTTGCCGAGGAGTCATCTTCATGGTAATGAAGAGTTCCCGTATTCTGGGAACTCGTCGCGGCCTCATTATAGTCGCCACGAATTTTTCAACATGTTGAAAAATTAGCAGCGACTTGAATGAAGCCGCCTTGGAGAGTAAAGACAATTCTCGTGCAGTAGGTGGGTCGCCAGGAGGTCCTAGTGGGTTGCCAGGAGGTCGAAGGTTTTCATAGGATCTTGTAGGTTGTAGCCGGTGCTGACCGATGAATTTCATTGGCTCATTGGGGAAAACAAAAGTAAGCAGTAGTTTTCAGAACCGAGGATAACCGACCAGTAATGTTAAATGTCCGCTGTAAATCACAGCCGTGTATCTCTGGCTTCTAAAAAAGTTGTCTGGCTTCTTAAAAGTTGTCTCCACTCCTTCTCCCCCCCCCCCCCCCTCTTTTAAAGGACTTACCATACACTGTGCTTTAGCCATCTTAATTACAGCGCCAACCTTCCTGTTCATCGCGGTGTGTGTCTGTATCACCTTGGCTTTGCACTGTGTGAATGTCAGACAGCACTCCCTCCGCTTGCCCTGCCCCCACCTTTTAATGTGTGTGTCCCACTCTGACAGCCGCCGTTCCATTTGCCGGTTTTTCAGGCGACTGCCGGCAACATGACTGTCGCTGGCAGACGTCTGAAACATCGCCTAAGTGGGACAGGCCCATAACCTCACCCAGAGAGCTAAAGACTGAATAAGGCTAAAGAGGTTTAGGTGCAAGTTCTTACTCTATTGTACTGCTGAATATTAAAGTTTCAAGGAATAAACTATTTAAAATGTTAAAAATAAATCGTTCTGCATAGGGAGTAAAGAAACAAAAAGTTTCGAAAAATTGAATACAATTAAAACAATACTACTGGCATGAAACTGTTTTCTTTATGATTAATAATAAATAGATATAGATAAACATTAAATTTAAAGAAAATGGTAGACCATCTATAGACATGGGCAAGGTAATAATTATTTTTGTAAACATAATCTTCATAATCTCCTAAAAGCACATTTCTCCAAATAAGTGAGTTTAATATATAATAGTTACATCACAATTTGAATTAATTTATTATTGCTATGCTTATCTGTGCTTTTGATTAAAACAATTATTATTGTTGCAGTCTCGATGGATAATGATTAGGACTTGAGATTGTTGTCTCTGGTTCCTTGGACCAGCAATCAGACAGTGACGTTTGAGTTGTAACCAGAGGGCCGTGAGATCTTGTCAAAAGGAATAAAATCACTGGAAAGTGGAGTCTGCTCATTTATTCAATGGAGTTACAGATTCAATTTAAACATACTTAGTAATACTATATTAAGGTTTGGTGTCTCAATGCATTACAATGATCCCTCGTCTAACCTGCATTCTCTAGATCCTCACCGCTCTCCAAGCGGGCATGAGTGTCAAAACATTGCAGGGAAAGCAGTTGGCCATCTGGTATTTGCCAACATTTTTAGTTTGGTTTAGTTAGAGGTACAGCGCAGAAACAGGCCCTTTGCTCCACCGAATCCACGCCAACCAGCGATTCCGGAAAACTAACACAATCTAACACAAATTATTGCATACAGTCCTGGTCTCCAAATCTGAGGAAGGATATTATTGCCATAGAGGGAGTGCAGAGAAGGTTCACCAGACTGATTCCTGGGATGTCAGGACTGTCTTATGAAGAAAGACTGGATATACTCGGTTTATACTCTCTAGAATTTAGGAGATTGAGAGGGGATCTTATAGAAACTTACAAAATTCTTAAGGGGTTGGACAGGCTAGATGCAGTAAGATTGTTCCCGATGTTGGGGAGGTCCAGGACAAGGGGTCACAGCTTAAGGATGAGGGGGAAATCCTTTAGGACCGAGATGAGAAGGACTTTTTTCACACAGAGAGTGGTGGGTCTCTGGAACTCTCTGCCACAGGGTAGTTGAGGCCAGTTCATTGGCTATATTTAAGAGGGAGTTAGATGTGGCCCTAGTGGCTAAGGGGATCAGAGGGTATGGAGAGAAGGCAGGTACGGGATACTGAGTTGGATGATCAGCCATGATCATATTGAATGGCGGTGCAGGCTCAAAGGGCCGAATGGCCTACTCCTGCACCTAATTTCTATGTTTCTATGTTTCTAATCCTACACACACTAGAGACAATTTACAATTTTACCAAGCCAATTAACCTACAAACCTGTATGTCTTTGGAATGTGGGAGGATACTGGAGCACAAGGAAAAATCCCGCACTGGTCATGGGGAGAATGTACAAACTCCATACAGACAGCACCCATAGTCAGGATCAAACCCGGGTTTCTGGAGCTGTAAGGCAGCAACTCTACCACTGTGCCATCGTGCTGCATTATTTCACATGATCTCTTCCCATTCTCATAATTTTTTAATTTGTGTAAATGGGCAGTTGATTGTTGACACAAATTCCATATTGTATCTTACTTTGACTTTTCCTGTGTCTGCGCATTTATTTCTGGAGTAGTACCTTTAAAATGTTATTCCTTATCATGTATACATCAAGCCTCATCTTAGGTTCACTAATGCCATGAGCTTTAACCACTCCATCCGGAACCCTGCATTTATACCACTATGTTTCAACCATTAGCTTAACCACTATGTTACCATATATTTCTTTACTTTCTTAAAACATAGCCTCAACGTAGTCTGGAACGCCAGATCTAATGCCAACAAGGAGAATTCAAAATTGGCAGGAGGTAGATATGGAGGATTGTTTTGGAGGCCCGTGCTCACTGGAATTCCACAGGGACTGGTGCTGGATACCCTGTAATTGGTTATCTATAATAAATATATGGATAATTAGTTGGTTAACATTGTTAGTACATTTTCAGATGACATCAAAATCGATGGCATAGTGGACAGTGAGGAAATTTGCAACAGGGATCTAGATCAGTTGGGAAGGTGGGTCAACAAACAACAAGTGGCATTTAACTCTAAAAAAATGTGAGATTTTGCATGTTGGTGTGTCAAACCAGGATAGGATTTAAAAAATAAATAGTAGAGCCCTGAGCATTTTGCAGAACAGAGAGATGTGGAAGTATTATGAAGATGGCAAATCAGGAGGACAGTGTGGTAATGAATGTGTTTTATTCATTGGGGAGGGTAGCGAGTACAAAGGTTGGGACATCATGAGGCCACTGTCCAAGTTGTTGGTGTGACCACACTTGGGGTACTGTGTGTAGTTCTGGTCACCCAGCTGTAGGATGGATGTTATTGTTTGAAAGGGTATAGAATAGATTCAACAGAATTTTACCTGGACTGCCAAGCTTTAGTTATAGGGAGAGGTTAGATAGATAGAGGTTAGATGTACTTTGGAGTGCAGGAGACTAAGTGGTGACCTTATGGAGAAGTACAAGATCATGAGGTGCATGGATAATGTGAAGGTTCAGTCTTTTTCCCGTGGAAGATGATTCACAAACTAGAAACTAGAAGGCATAGGTGGGAGGAGAGTGATGTAATTATTTAGTGAATTATAATCAGGGATATTTGTAGGATTTTCCCATCCTTAATTTTTGTTTGCCTTGGATAAAAGCTGGAAGGAAAATTGATTATATCTGGTGTTCAAATGTTGTCATAATCATTATGAGATGAGATCTCATTTTCATTAAATAATTCAATTTTGCTTATCGTAGGATAACTTTCCAACATGCTGACTGCATTCAAAATGTTTGTTGAACAGATGCTCTTTACAGAAATTTTGTGAATTTCACTTCCACTGATTTTAGTAGGATGAGAAATTAGATAGCTAAGCAACTCATCCACAATGGCAGTTTAAAGCCAAGTTAGGAACCTGAATACTCACACCTAGAAGTGATTTATGTTAAAAAAAAAACTGAGTACTTACAATAAAATGATCGGTTAGGCATTGAAATAAAAAGAAAAATGACTTCTCAACAGAAATAAATTGCATGAAAAATGTGTCTTTGGTTTCTGGAAGAAAGAATTGTGTGGTGTTCATCAATAGCAAAAAAGCCAAAATAGATTATAAACGTACCTGGACAGATTCATTATGCAAAGCCACTATGTGAGAAATCCGGCCATAAATTATCCTTGTTAACTTCAATGGATGCTGTTAAGCAAAAAACAGTTGATAGCAGATAGCTGTGATACATTTAAGCTCTGATTGAGAGTCTAATGATTAGACTTTTATGAATTAATGGTGCTTTGCCTGTTGCTTAATACTTTGTCTTGTAAAGGTATCTTAAGCATATTGAAGTAATTTCAGTTCAGGGTGTATTTTTGTTTGACTTCATGATTAATAACCCAGTCAAGAGAGAATTAGCTAATCTGCTTGGTGATAGGCAGTATTCCTTCTGATTATTTCAGTTCAGTTATTTGCTAATATATACTTTAGAAAGATTAAGGCAAGAAAGAACAAACAAGTTGCATTTCAATCATTCAATAAATCTTGGAGATGTGCAGTAAGACCATCTTTTCTCATTTATTATTAACAAAGTGATATAGACTTTTTTTTAAACACATGGCCAACTTTCTTCCTTGATTTTATAGTGTTTCAGATGCTTTGAAATTAATTGAGTTCTTCAATTGTTCAATTTTGTGTTTGATATCTGTTGATGATTGGTAGTTGTTTCAGCCTAATTATTGATTAGATCAGTTAACGTTTAACCAATAATCATAAATTACTTTATAGTTTCAGGAGGCAAACATAGTTGTTCTATGCAATTGGATTTGGAATTGATTTCAACCTGACAACCAAAGTGTTGCTTACAACTGATATGATTCAGTTTACTGTGGCGGCAGTGCCCTGCAGCTGCAGCTCGCCTGCAGTCCATTTGTCTTTTCTTTTTTTGTTTTCTTTTGTCCTGTTGTTTCAGTTTATTCAGTCTATTTTAGTTGTGAATGTGTGGGGGGGGTGGGAGAAACTTGTTGTATCCCCCGTCTCCGTCTGCGCTGAGGCCTAATCGCGGAGCTGGCGGCCTCCAACTGGGACCATCCTTGAGGCTCTGGAGGCAGAGCCAGGACTTACCAATGCGGGGCTAGCCGACTTCGGGGCTGTGGTGGCATTGCGGCGGTGGCGGGAACCCGACCGGAGGCTCGG
Source organism: Raja brachyura (assembly GCA_963514005.1). The sequence goes on along the minus strand of OY740785.1, from coordinate 41,364,587 downwards.
CTGCAGGCCCAGTGGACGACAACGTCAGGAGCACGCACGTCCCAGGTTGGTGACCGGTTCTCCGGAGCTCCCGCAACAGCAGCTTTGTTCACTGGACTGGAGGTTGACAGCTTCGACCGACCCGGGCTGCGGAGTTTGAACCGGCCCATTCGCGGAGCGCGGATTCAGCTGCGGGACTTACCATCACTCAGTGGGGGTCACAACATCGGAAGCCTAGATCGTCTCAATGCAGAGGGAGAACAAGGAGGGAAGAGACAAGGACTTTAAGACTTTTGCCTTCCATCACAGTGAGGAGGGCCTGGTAGACTCACTGAGGTGGATGTTAAATATGTGTTTATTGTGTGTTTTGTTATTTTATTCCTTTATGACTTTATGTTATGACTGCAAGGCACAAAATTACATTCAGACTGAAAAAAGTAAAGTATCCTTATTGTCATTCAGACTGAAAAGTCTGAATGACAATAAGGATACTTAACTTTTTTTTACTCTATTGGCATGCGACTGGTAATCTAAAAATACAATATGGGGAGAAAAGATGAGGTACGAAGGTAAGCTAGCCAAGAATATAAATCAGGATAGTAAAAGCATTGTTAGATATGTGAGGAGGAAAAAAATAGTTAAGACCAAAGTTGGACCCATGAAGATCGAAAAAGGTGAATTTATTATGGGGAGCAAGGAAATGGCAGATGAGTTGAACAGGTACTTTGGATCTGTCTTCACTAAGGAGGACACAAACAATCTTCCTGATATAGTAGTGGCCAGAGGATCTGGGGTGACGGAGGAACTGAAGGAAATCCACATTAGGCAGGAAATGGTGTTGGATAGACTGATGGGACTGACAGCTGATAAATCCCCAGGGCCTGATGGTCTGCATCCCAGGGTACTTAAGGAAGTGGCTCTAGAAATCGTGGATGCATTGGTGATAAATTTCCAATGTTCTATAGATTCAGGATCTGTTCCTGTGGATTGGAGGGTAGCTAATGTTATCCCACTTTTTAAGAAAGGTGGGAGAGAGAAAACAGGGAATTATAGATCAGTTAGCCTGACATCAGTGGTGGGGAAGATGCTGGAGTCAATTATGAAAGATGAGATAGCTGAACATTTGGATAGCAGTAACAGGATTGATCCGAGTCAGCATGGATTTACGGAGGGGAAATCATGCTTGACTAATCTTCTGGAATTTTTTGAAGATGTAACTAGGAAAATGGACAAGGGAGAGCCAGTGGATGTAGTGTACCTGGACTTTCAGAAAGCATTTGATAAGGTCCCACATAGCAGATTAGTGGGCAAAAGTAGGGCACATGGTATTGGGGGTAGAGACCTGACATGGATAGAGAAGTGGTTGGCAGACAGGAAACAAAGAGTAGGGATTAACATTAGGACATTTTTGCTATTGAGGGAGTGCAGTGTAGGTTTACAAGGTTAATTCCCGGGATGGCGGGACTGTCATATGCTGAGAGAATGGAGCAGCTGGGCTTGTACGCTCTAGAGTTTAGAAGGATGAGAGGGGATCTAATTGAAACATATAAGATTGTTAAGGGTTTGGATATGCTAGAGGCAGGAAACATGTTCCTGATGTTGGGAGAGTCCAGACCCAGGGGCCACAGTTTAAGAATAAGGAGTAAGCCATTTAGAACAGAGACGAGGAAACACTTTTTCTCCAGAGAGTGCTGAGTCTGTGGAATTCTCTGCCTCAGATGGCGGTGGAGACAGGTTCTCTGGATGCTTTCAAGAGAGAGCTAGATAAGGCTCTTAAAAATAGCAGTCAGGCAATATGGGAGAAGGCAGGAACAGGGTACTGATTGGGGATGATCAGCCATGATCACATTAAATGGTGGTGCTGGCTCAAAGGGCCGAATGGCCTATTCCTGCACCTATTGTGTATTGTCTATTGGTCCTAAGGATCAATCCTAGATATGGTGCTCTTCAGAGAGTTTACTCATGAACTGGACAGTAATGTTGGACGTACAAACAGTAAGTCTGCAAATCTGTTCTTAATTTTTGGAAATATCAAAGGAGTGAAATCAAATGCAAAGAGATTTAGTTGCACAAGGCTTCTGGATTACAATGTTATTTGTTACGAACTGCAATGTTATATCTTTGCGCTAAACGTTGTAACCTCTATGCTTTATCTGTGCATGGTAGATGGCTTCATTGAATTCATGTATAATATTTTCTTTGACATGATAGCATGCTAACAAAAGCTTTTCACTGTACCTTGGTACACGTGACAATAATAAGCTAAATTATTACTGACATTTAAATTAAATAAATGTTTTGCGTTTCATACAAAATCAAGAATATTCCACCCGTTAGACATTTGAACTTACACCAGAAAATGATGGGACCATCAATACATTTTGCGACCCCTGTACCAAGAGCTTTTCAGGTTGATGGCCTTTCCTCACAGAATAGGTTAACAATTATACAGAGAGAACACCTACAGTTTGTATTGAATCAAACTGAAAGTGGTTAAGAAGGCAAATATCCAAGGTGGACAGACAAGTGAAAGAAAGAAGGTACTGGCTAGGAGGAAAATGGCAGATGCATCAGTATAAATGAGTTAACTTTGCAAAGTTAGTAATACAACTACTGGTAGAAAATATGAGTTACTTGATTATGGTACTATCAGTGCAGTCTTTCCACTGATGGATAGCATTTAAAAAAAGCTTTTGACTATACCTCAGTACATATAGTAATGATAAAAGAAAGCACACATTTAATTTTCTATGTTCAACAAATACAGAATTCACTGTTAAATAGTGGTGGATAAAAAGTTTTAAAGGGATTTGTTTCCTTTTCATCTTCAATAAAGTACCGGCCTTTGAAGTGACATTAAGATGTCTGTATCAATGTTAGAATCCAACATGCACTTGCAGCAGGTAAATACTTCAGTATCAAGTTGATTTTGACATATCTACCACACCTCATACTAATTGCCGCAGGGATGTATTCCCGTGACAATAAACTTTAGCGATATTATGCGTGGAAACTTAATATAGTTCAATGGCCTCCTAAATGTGACCACCTTAAATCTAACAGACGGGAAACTAAGGACAACAGTGGAAATGTGTTTATAAGATGACAATTCACTGGAATACGAGTTATTTAGTTATATTTTCTTAAGTGCCTTTTAAGATTACCTGTTCTCCTAAGACTTGCATGATAAATTGAGTTAGATAATGAGTTGCAAAGCAATGTAGAATGCTCTTGTTGGCAACAAAAACCATCCCTCCCTGACAAGCTCAGTGCATCCAACAGAAAAACATAAAAAAGAAAAGGGTCCCAACCCAAAGCATTATCTATCCAAATTCTCCAGAGATGCTGCCTGACACGCTGAGTTACTCCAGAATTTTGAGTCGTTGTTCAGTTAACCAACATCTGCAGTTCCTTGGTGTAACATCGGTGCATTCTATGCTTGTTGTGAACAGGTCAGTGGAATGATCTAACCTGGCCCGATATTCTCAGTGCACCCACACGCACAGTCACTGCCGCTGATGTCAAATTGGCGTTCCTAAGGGTAGATCTGTGGAAAGTGACTAGCCCAGGTAAATTTCCAGGACAAGTCCTCACATCCTGTGCAGACCAAGTGGCAGAAATGTTTGTGCACTACTTTTACCTCGCACTACTCCAATCCAACGTCACCACCTGCGTTAAGAAGACCACTATCATTATGGTGCCAAAGAAAAGAAGGTAGATTGCCTTAGTAACTAGCATCCAGTTACTCTGACATCCACCGTAATGAAGTGCTTCAAGAAGCTGGCCATGGTGCATATCACAGATAGCCTTTACTCCAGCATGCTGTGTCTTATCTCTGGACTATACAGATAACGTCAAGAGTGTTCTATTGTCATACTAGACCAAGTGGGACCCACTGGGCCCCATCCCCCAATGTGGGGGGGGGGGGGGGGCGGTGGCAGCGTCACGTGGGGGGGCTGCATTTTCAGCCCCTCACTGGAATCCCTATACACTCACAGCTGTGCAGCTAAATTCTGATCTAACTCCATTGATCATCATAGTATAATGGACCTCAAACAATGATGAATACAGGAAAGAGATATAGAGCTCAGTAGCATGGTTTCAAAACAACAACTTCTCCCTCAATGTCAGGAAAATGAACAACTTGTTCATTGACTTCAGGAAGGAGGTGGGGTACATACCCCAGCCTGTATGAATGATGCTGAAATGGAGATGGTTGAGAGCTTCAGGATCCTAGGTCTAAACATCACTAACATTTTATCCTGGTACAACCACATTGATACTATGATAAATAAATCATCCCAACACCTATACTGTTCCAAAAGACTGGAAATTCAGCATGTCACCAACGACTTTTACCAATCTCTACAGATGCACCATGTAAAGCACTCCATACAGATGCATGACAGTTTGTAATGGCATCTGTTGTTATTGGAATCGTGAACAGACCTTTTATGTTATTAACAAATTCCTGATCTTCCAATCGACCTTGTTGTGGCCCTTGCATAATTTTAACTGCACTTTCTTTGTGGCTTTAACACTATATTCTGCATTCTGTTTATTTTCTCCTTTAAGCTGTATGATTTGCCTGGAAAGCACGTGAAACAAAGCTTTTCACTGTATCTCAGTGCATGTGACAATAATAATAAACCAAACCAAACCAATTAATTTTTTTAAGTGGTGCAATTCGGGGAACCTTAGCCACACCTGGCTGGTTAATGAATTTCTCCGATCCCCTGTATTTCCTGAAATTGGAAATTGCTAGTTTCTTGTAGTTCCAGTTATCTCCAGCTGGTAGAAAAAGTCAAGCTTTCAATTTTATAAATATATTGCGGGCGTAATGCATTGGTTCACAAATAATAAATCATCAATTATTATATCCCAACTTAATGAAAATATGTCAACCAGCAATACTGGTTCTTGTTTTTGTACAAGGCATGTTTGAAGTCTGTTTAATGCTTCCCGTTTGTAAAGAACTGGTTCCTCATTAAGCTGTTACATATGTCTGGTTCATATGAAAGTGATGTGATTTATGGATCTTTTGGAGTTCATTACAATGTAATCACAAAAGTGTTTTAAGATTTTTAAAATATATATACTTTTTGCAAAGTATAAGTATAAGCATATTTAAAGTAGCAGTCATGAAGCAGACAAATAGATATTATATCTTCAACTATTTTGGTGAATTATATAGATGAAAAAAATACTAACCGAGTGGCTTTATGCATTTGCCAAGAATCTTTATTGCATGAATTTGTGGGAGAGAGGATTGCCTCAAAGCATAGAGTCCATCGTTTTTTCAATTTATATATTTAAATGACAGCATTCGAGCAAAGAAATTCACTTTGATTCAGATGTCTTCAATAAAATTCTTAGATTCAGTGCATTTTAATGCAGCAAATAAAGTCAGTGGTTAACACCAGGACTGCGTATGTGGAAATAGATCCCCACTACTTGACATAGTGATCTCACTTGGAATTCGCGTTAGCAAAATCTTTGAACTGTCAAAGCAACACATTTTCAGCAAATTAGTGAAAATCTAATCAGTTCCACTAATTATGTGGCATTTGTTAAAAGATGCAAGCCTGCATTTTCCATTTCCACACGCCCCAGTTTGTGATTTTTGCAGCCCGGTTGGTGCAAATGGAAAGAATTTTCAAGGATGATGAATATAAAAGTTAAAAATAGTGTTCAGCCAGCAGTAGCCAATGTCCACAGTAAATGTAACATGAACCTTTTCACACAAAAGGTGGTGGATGTATGGAACTAGCTGCTGGAGGAGGTAGCTGAGGTACGTATTATTGCAAAGTTTAAGAAACTTTTAGACATATACATGGATAGGGCAGGTTTGGAGGGATATGGGTCAAATGCAGATGATCATGCAAATGCAGGTGGGACCAGTGTAGATGGAACATGTTTATCGGTGTGGGCAAGTTGGGCCTGTTTCCATGCTGTATAACTATATGTCTCTATGACTCTATGTCCACTGTCATCAATTGAAGTCCAATTTCCCTGCTGCTTTGTTTCTATGTATGGACAATGGGTTTGGGTTGGAGTTCCTAACCCACCCTCGCTGTTGTGTCCTGTCAGGCTATCCTAGCTGACTGCAGAATAATTTGATTCTAGTTCTGTATAAGGTAGTCTAATTCGATCGCCAGCTGGCTCTCTCTTTCACCGGTATTGTGATCAGATAAATCATAAAAGGTTTCCGAGCAATTTAGCAGGTTCTGGTCTACATGCAGCTGCTGAGTAAGACCAATTAAAAATATTGTAAGATAAATATTTTCAGATTTTATCCTAATTTTAAGGCAGGAAATTGAACTAATCAACATTTATTTAAATAGCTATTAATAGTCACAAAGGGGAAATAAAACACTTGTTAAAGTGTGGAATTACTTTTTCCGAATGTGTTTAAAATTAAAGTATATTCTTCTTTGGTGATAAAGGTTTTCAATCAACCTTTGTGTTTAATAAAAAGAGAGGTATCTTAATTGCAGTTTCTAAATTGCACGAATTAATAAAAGTATGGAATTTGGTCCAACAGGCAGGTTATATTAGTAAAAGACATAAAGACATTAAGAGAGGTATACTGCTCCCTTAATTAATAAAGATTTGTAACTGTGTTTCTTATGAAAACAGATAACGATGAAACAGATTGATTGTACATGTGCTAAATTTGCAAACATGTGCTAAATTTGTTATAATTGGGGCAAAAAGTTTAATTGTTATTCCAAAAAAAATCTTGAAAAAAGGAAAGAACATCAAAAAAATAATTTATGCGCAGGATGATCCGAAACTGCCAAACCAGGCTAGTTGTTTATTTATTTCTTGGTTGCATGTGAGATCTTGCAATGGTCAAATTGGTCATCACATTAACTATACTCCTAAAGTCTTTCCTTGGCAAGAAACTGAACAATGGCCCCCTGACTTGCAGCAGCACAACAGATATAGAAACATAGAAAATAGGTGCAGGAGGAGGCCATTCGGCCTTTCGGGCCAGCACTGCCATTCATTCTGACCATGGCTGATCATCCGCTATCAATAACCCATGCCTACCTTCTCCCTATATCCCTTGATTCCACTAGCCCCTAGAGCTCTATCCAACTCTCTCTGAAATCAATCCAGTGATTTGGCCTCCACTGCCCTCTGTGGCAGAGAATTCCATAAATTTTCAACTCTCTGGGTACAAAAGTTTTTTCTCAGCTCAGTCTTAAATGACCTCCCCTTTATTCTAAGACTGTGGCCCCTGGTTCTGGATTCACCCAACATTGGGAACATTTTTCCTGCATCTAGCTTGTCCAGTCCTTTTATAATTTTATATGTTTCTATATGATCCCCCTCATCCTTCTAAACTGTAATCACAATAGACAATAGTCAGTTTTATTCGACACATGCACAATAAGGTGCAGTGAAATGAACTTGCCAGCAGCGGTACAATAAAAAAATGAACACACAATACACAATAAAAATTTAACACAAACATCCACCACAGCATTCATCGCTGTGGTGGAAGGCGCAAAGTTTAGTCAGTCCTCCTCCATTTTCCCCTGTGGTCGGGACAACAACCCTCCGCAGTCGCCACTGCGGGTGGCCAGATGCATAGACAAAGTAAGTCTTGAATCGGTGCTTCCCTACTGGAGACCGTAGCTTCAAGATGGTGTAGGTCGCAGGCCGGCGGTCGAAGTACCTGCTGCGCCGCAGGTAGAAGCACCGCAGACCGCAGGGCTGGCGACCAGAGCTCTTCTCCAAGGATCCCCAGCGAGGGATCCCGCTCCGGATGACAAGTCCCTGCCACGCCCGTGGTTAGAAGTAGGCAGGCGGTCAGAGCTCTTCTCCTCCGGGGTCCCCAACAAGGGATCCCAGGCTCCGGACGCTGCGCCAGCTGGACGTCCGCAGACCGTGGCTTTAGGCTGCGCGAGTCAGCGAACAGAGCACTCCCTCCCCGCAACCACCGTCGAGGGCTCGCCCGCTCCGCGATGGAAAAAGCCTATGCTGCGCCCACTGCTGAAGCCCCGGGCGCGTCTCCGGGAAAGGCCGCACCGATCCTTTGTTTTAGGCTGTGAGGGAGGCAACCTGGAAAAAGTTGCCTCTCCGTGGAGGAGGCGACCGAAGCGGTTTCACCATTACCTCCCCACACAACCCCCCACACAAGACACACCGACAAACATTAAAACCACACATTGGGACATACTAAAAAAACAAAAAAAGTAGAAAAAACTAACAAGCTGCTGACAGTGCAGTCGGCTCGCAGCCCCCCCCCCCCCCCCCCCCCCCCCCCCCCCCAACTTGGTCAGTACACAGTACACAGAACTCATCATAATAAACATCCAAAAGAACTTCATGAAAAAATGCTACATTAAAGAATTTGTTGAGCTCTCAATAGATTTTAATCTTTTGCTATCCCACACACAACCAGAAATATGAAATGGATGATCATTGGTTTGATACCAAGCAATCATGTTGTGTTTCTATAAAAGGGATCATAATATGATGATTACTCCCCTAGTGAGGCAAGAAAGAGAAATATAGTGCAGTTAAGTGCAAGACTGAGGAGCTGGTGCAGGGAGTAGGACTTCTGGTTAATGGATCTTTTTGAGTTATCTTCTGGATCCCTCAGTACTCAAATTAGAGGAACAAAGATCACATGGTAAGAGTATAATAGTGGGTTTTTTTCTACTTTCCTCAAATTTAACGTACCGCGCAGCGGCAGAAGGCAGAGGTGCTGCATAGCTGGAATCCATTCAGGAGACCCAGTGGCCGGACGCAGGAAGACCCAACGGACTCCGTGCGGCCATAATTCGTGCAGGCCTGGCTCACCAGAGGATGTCATGTTGAAAGATGTTGTCAAGCTGGAGAGGGTACAGAGATGATTTACGAGGATGTTGCCAGGACTTGAGGGTGTCAGCTACAGGGAGAGGTACAGTAGGCTGGGATTCTATTCCTTGGTGTTCAGGAGGATGAGGGGAGCTTACAGAGGTGTATAAAATACACAGGAGAAATAGATTAGGTTGATGCATTGACTCTTGCCCAGAGTAGGTGAATCAAGGACGAGAGGACATAGGTTTAAGGTGAAGGGGAAAAGATTGAATAGGAATCTGAGAGGTAACTTTTCACACAAAGGGTGATGGGTGTATGGAACAATCCCAACGTTTAAGAAAAGGTTACACAGGTACATGGATATGACAGGTTTGGAGGGATGTGGGCCAAATGTGGGCAGGTGGGATTAGTGCAACTGGGACATGTTAGCCAGTGTAGACATGTTGGGCCGAAGGGCCTATTTCCACGCTGCATCACTCTATGACTCTATGACCCCCTTCATGCTTCTAATCTCCAGTGAGTACAATCAAACGCGCATCATACATTAACCCAATCATCCCCAGGTTCATTTTTGTAAACCTCCTCTGAACTCTCTCCAATGCCAGCAGATCCTTTCTCGGACATGGGGCCCAAAACTGCATGACTATGACATAGGTCCAGAATCTTGTAATTCACCTTTTAATGGCTTTAATGGCTTTATGTTAGAGGGTAGGCAGGAGAGTACATAGAACATCCATTAGGAAAATTTCTGATCTTGGTTCTGACATCAGGAAAAGTCTGTCAAAGTCACTTTTATTAGTCACACCCGAAGTGGAAGTGAAATGAATTTGCCAGCATCGATACACTTAAAGAACACACTATCTATCTATCTAAACTATACTAAAACTCTCATCTTGTCCTCTTCCGGTTTGCGTTGTTTTTAAATTTGCACAAAAACGGTACCCGATAGCTCTACGATATTTTGCCACCTTACTCACCATTCTCTTGTGCTGCAAGCGCGGCAAATTGTTCCGATCAGTGGAATATTACGAAAGTTATGAAGGTTTAAAAATCGTAAGAGAGCTGATTGGTCTTCTCGCCTGTCAGTCGCGGAGGACAGCAATGCCCCTTCCAGCACCCGCTGTCAATCACCGGGGTGAAGAGAATAAAGCCCCGGAAACCGGGCAGAATCCGTGCATCCAGGAGACGTCCCGAAGCCACCCCAAAGCTGCCTGCCCCAGTCCGTCAGCCCGGAGGCGGCGCTGACTCGGGGGACCAGATTGTGGAGCTGCTCGGAGCCTAGCCGACTGCTTCTATTTCATCTTGCATATGGCGTGTATAGCCTAAAGTTGTAGGACAACTTGTTCAATTTGATCTTATTTGATTATGCACGCCGGGTTGATTGCATGAAGGTTGCAATCTTCCACCCCGGCTGACTGCTGCAACCTCGATATCCTGGGGAAGTGATGTGTGAATGTGGGGGGATTGAGGAGGCCGGGCACTGGCGGGGCACACCATCCCTGCCCACACACTCCCTCCCACCCACACCCCCCCATCCTCCTCCCCTTGCACACCCCCCCCCCCCTCCCCCCAGCGGCAGGCCACGACAGCATCCTCCCCATCACCAGCCGCTGCCTCAGGACGTCAACCTGCCCTGGCTACAGAACGCTCCCGTTGGCCCCCACCTGAAGCGGTCCCCCTCCCAGTCTCCAGCTGCAGGACTAGGCTGAGAAAAGTCTATTCGGCCCACAATATACATACTGACCCTCCGGAATCCGGTCTCTTCAGTCCACAGCACCTATATTAGCCCTCCAGAAAGCCCCCCCACTCTGGCCAACACCCGAAGCCGTCCCCATCCCTCAGTTGCAGGACGCTACCCCCCCCACCGGCCCCCTCTTGATGCCGGTGGGGAGCAGCAGTGGCAGGCCATCGCAGCGGAAATCCAGAGTAGTGGTAGGCCATGCCAGTGGCAGGAAGCGGTTGGCTATGGCAGCGCTCCCTCTCCCTGCCCCCACCAACCCCCGGCTGTAGGATGCTTCCCCCTCCCGCCTTTGACAACCCCCCTCCTGAAGCCATCCCCATCCCCGCTGCAGCATGCCCCACCCCCACTCACCTGACTGCAGGACGCTAACCCGCCCCACCCCCCTTGCCTCCCCTCCCCCCCCTCGACCGCCCCCGACATCCCCGCCCAAAGCCATACTATAGGTATGTTACAAAACTTACCTTGAGCAGCGCTGCAGTTCTGCCGCTCCCCGTGTGCGTGACTTTGGCGCCTTTCAGAGGGGGGCGGGTTTAAAGTGCCGTTTTTCTGCAGACAGGGAAAATCGATCCATGTCGGGTGATTTCGTTGCGGAAGAAAAATCGCTCCGACATTTCATTCATGAAGGTATTTTTAAATTACTCTAGATTATTTATTAACTAGAGTAATTTAAAAATCACCTTCAAAAGCCGTCAGCGCCGACAACGGGAAGGATTTTGCGCAGGGGAGAAAAAAAGGTACACAGTTCATTTTTATATTAAAAGTTGTTTTTTTATGGAGGCTTTAATCCCATTTTCACGTTGCGAAATGGGGTCCAAAAAAAATGTATGAACCAACAGTATTTTTCCTCTCGACTTCACCGCAAACTGCAACTTTCCAATCCGCCGCATTCCACTAAAACCCACTCGCTAGTTGATTTAAATGGCCATTAATTTACAGGCATTAAACACTAAATCTCTTCCATTTTCCCCAGAAATTCATGAAAATGAGATTTAAAAATTATGTTATATTGTGGATTATTGTGTGAATGTTATTTGGACACTTAAGCAATTTAAAAAAAAGTTAATATTTTCTTAAGAAATGGATAGATGTTTAGATCTACTCATTGAATTTTGTAATTAGCTACAATTAGATAACTAACTAATTATATGCTTTAATTTCAGGTCATCCAAGTAAGATTGTTTCATATTTGTTTCAGAATGCTTCAATCTATAATAACTGAAAATTTCATTGAGTTCTCTTAATTTTTAAGAAAGTTATGGGCTTTTAACGGTTCTAGATCACAGCTTTTGAGTTAAGTCAATTGAAAGGCAATGGGGAACAAGATGCTAATTTCCAAGTATGAAAATGGTCATAACTTTCTTAATACTGAAGATATGAAAGTGAATTAGGTGTCAAATTAAACTTCTTTTTATGCTTTATCAGATGGGATAAATAGCAGACTTGATTTTTAAAATCTCAAAATTTTGTAACATTGCTACATACTAGCCCTCCAGAAAGCCCTCCCTCCACAGCCTGAAGCCCTCCCCCTCCCCCGGATGTAGGTTGCTTGCTGTCCCCCCAGATCCCGACAGCCCCCTCCTGAAGCCATCCACCTCCACCAGCTGATGGATGCTCCCCCCTCTTCCCCCCCCCCACCAACCCCGACAGCCCCTGACTGAAGCCGTCCCCCTCCCTCAGCTGTAGGATGCTCCCCCCCCCCACCCCTCCAGCGGCCACTGACAGCTTGACGGCCATTTGAAGCCATCTCTCTCATCCGGCTGCAGGACGTTCGGTCCCCGACAGCCCCCGTCTGATGCCATCCCCATCATTTGTCTGCAGGATGCCCCTCCGCCAGCTGCAGATTGCTCGCACCCCCCCCCCCCCCCCCGATGGCCCTCGACAGCCCCAGTCAGATGCCTTCCCCCTCCCCAGCTGCAGGACACTTCCCCCCCACCCCACCCCACCGGCACCCGACAGCCCCTACCTGAAGCCATCTCCGGTTACAGGACGACCCCGCCGGAAGCTGTCTGAAGCCGTCCCCGTCCCCAGCTGCAGCATGCTCTACACCAGTCCCTGCCTGAAGCTGGTGGGGAGTGGCACCAGTAGGCCACGACAGCATAGGCCATGGCAGTGGCTGTAGTACGCTACAAAAGTGATACGACACGACAGCGGTAGGCCACGGCATGGGTAGCCAGAGGTGGGCCATGGCAGTGGTAGGCCATGACTGCAGTAGGCAGTGGCAGTGGTTGGCCACGGCAGCAGTAGGCGAAGTCCTGCAGCTGAGAACGGGGACGCTCAGTGGGGCAGTTAGGGGCTATGGGTGAGTGATGGAATATTGCATTGGGGGAACGAGTTGCGTTGGGGGAATGGGTGAGTGTTGGAATACGTCTTTGGGGAATGGGTTGCATTGGGGGACCAGGCCTCCCGTGTGACTGGGAACCAACGGGTTCCACTTAGTCTAGCACACCATAAAATTTAACACAAACATCCACCACAGCATTTTTCACTGTGATGGAAGGCAACACATTTCAGCCAATCCTCCTCCTTGGTTTACCTGTGGTCGGGGCCATAAACCCTCTGTAGTCGCTGCTAAAGACGACCAGATGTACAGGCCCTCTGGTTTGGATGGTCGAAACTCCAAGGTCGGGACAGTCGAACACACTCCGCAGCTTGAAGGTCCCGAATCGGCACTACCGGAGACCATGGCTTCAGGATGTTTTAGGCCGTAGGTCGATGGTCGGAGATCTTCTCCGGCAATCCCTGGTGACGGATCGCAGGCTCCGGATGGTGAGTCCACATCACATCCGCAGCTAGAAGCTCTGCAGACCAAAGTCACCAGGCCAGCGATCGGAGTACTCTTCTCTGGCAACCCCCGGCAAGGGTTCGCCCTGCTCCGTGATGGAAAAGTCCACGCTGCGCCCTCTGCTGAAGCTCTGGGCTCGACTCCGGGAAAGGCCGCTCCAATCCAAGCTGTTCTGTCCAATCCAAGCTGCAAGGGGGGAGACATGGAAAAAGTTGCCTCTCTTTGGAGGAGGCGAAAGAGTGCAGTTTCCCCCCCTCCCGCCCCACCCTGCATAGACACATGAAAAGACACCCAAACCAACACTAGACGCACCAATAAAAACAAAAGTAGAAATAACAAACACGCTGCTGGCAGGGCAGCCGAATCGCAGCGCCCGCATCGAAGAGATTCTCACAGCGCCCCCATCGAAGAGACTCTAAGCAGAAAACAATTGAATTCCTACAAAGAGAGCAGGAAATTTCCACAAGAACTTCGTGACACCTGGTTTTGTTGCGGCTTCTGCAGAGATATGGAAACAATGTGTGGAATCATCTAATGGAATCAATGGAAAAAATCAACACAAAAGGGAAGTATCTAATTGCATTTCAATTTATATAAATCCTTTCATAATATAACTTGTTTATTCAATCAAGGACACTTCTGTGGAAATATTATCAATATGCACCTAATGTTCCATTTCTTTTCTCTTCACAATGCTAAATGAATAATAAAGTATGGAATATATTATCATTGAAAGACTGAAAAGTTTGAAAACCTTATTGGATTTGATTGACATTGTCATTGTTTTCATGTTCTCTCTCGCAAGAAAAAATTCAAAAGATTTAGAACCAGTACCTTTTTTTTTTAATAGGAGTGGTTTTCTGTGATATGGAAGCAATGTTTTCAGTGTCATTTTTGACAAGCCTTTCCAGAAAAATTACATTGACGTATTTTTCTCTATTTTCTTCCCCAATTCTTGTGTTCCTAAACATGTTAAATTTATAAAATAATGTCATATGGTCGCATCTTCCCAACCTCAAGTAATTTATTATTAATCCCTTTATTCTTTGTAACTCATTAAAGTTTTATTACAATAATTATTGAAAGTCAAAGAGTTATACAGCATGGAAACGGGCCCTATGGCCCATCAAATCTATGCCAGTCATCATGACTGTCTATACTAATCCCACATGCCTGCATTAATCGTGAGATTAAATGAGAATTTACCAGTTTGAAGTTTGATCTTTATTTTATGATGATTTACGATGAGGGATTACGTGAAGAACTCGTCAGCCCCGCATGCGCGTCAACCTTCAAAGCAGCGGTGTGGAGTCACAGACAAAAAACATTGACCTGAGAATAGTAAGATCTCAGAAACTAGAAACTACCAGCTGGTTTTATGAGGAGGGGTTGGGAGTGTAGGGCACGTAATCCCTCATCGTAACTCCTCATAAAATAAAGATCAAACTTCAAACTGGTAAGTTCTCGCTTAATCTTACTATTTTACTTCGGAGTAACGTGAGTGACTACGTGAAGATTTTAAAGGTCTGTGACTCCATGCCGTGGAACAAATCCATGCGTCACACACTGTATAGTTAATCAAGATGAGTGGACAAATCTGTTCAGTCATGACATAATGAACAAATTGACAATTTAACGTGTAATTAAACAATAACAATAACAGTTCCCCTCTACCCGAGAGGGCTATTAATGCGAACTTAAAACTGATGTAGTAAACACGCTAGTTCTGGCTAAAGGTTTGTTGTAAAACGTCTGAAACGTGCGTGCTGAGGACCATCCTGCAGCCTATAAAATCTGGTCTAGCGGGACGTCCATGACCCTCGCTGCAGACGTAGCTGCAGCCCTGGTGGAATGAGATTTAAACATTTTAGTATCAACCCCAGCATAGGTTAGAACTTGTTTTAGCCACCTGGATATGGTCTGAGTTGAGACCTGCTTATGCGGTTTATTGTGACTAATCAGTAATGCTAACTCAGACCACTGAAGCCCCTTGGTGACACTAATATATTGCCGGAGGTGAGCAACTACACATAAATTGAGATCCAAAGGATATGCCATGAACTGTAATTTCAACCCCAAGGTACCTGGTCTACTCCGTTTTATAGGGTCATACACAAAAAAGGTGAAACTACCGGCAGAGTTGAGCATCCTGCCCAGTTGTAGCTTTTGCAAGGACTGGACACTTTGATCTGACACTAAGGCCATGAGCATAGCCACCTTGTGCGTGAGTCGGAGTAGAGACAGGGAGGTTGGTGGAGACCATGACCGAAGTAAAGTTAAAACCACCCCTACATCCCAAATTTCAGAACATCTGGGCCTAGGAGGGTTTGAATTGAAGACTCCCCTCTTGAATCTTGACACTAAAGGGTGAGACCCCACTGATTGGTGTTCTGAAATTGGCAGCAGGTAAGATGACAGCGCACCTCTGGCACAATTTAGAGCACTGTAGCTTAATTTGTCATTGAAATGCAACTTCGAGAGGAACTCCAGAACATTAGTAATGTGTACTGCCTCATAGAAAATTTTGGACTGTGCATAGAACACTTCCCATTTCCTAATGTATGAGGCATATTGTTTTTGAGTACTGCTTCTCCAGGCCGCAGTTAGCACATCCACCGTACGATCAGCTAGTCCCAGCCCAAGGAAAGGTCTTCTTAAAACCTGCAATCAATAAATTGAGCCGATCATGCAGAGGATGTACTTCACCAGAAACCGGGTTTGTTAACAGAGTCCTGTCTTTAGGAACCTTCCACACAGGTTCTACAACCATGCTCAGAATAAGAGGATACCATGGCTGAGTCGGCCAGTCAGGGAGTACCAGAATGCCGGAGGCAGAGTCCTGCTGATTTTTTTGTTGACAGCGACTGACAAGGCAAAATGGGGGGAATGCATAGAAAAACATTGCACCCCAATGTAGCGAGAACGCGTCATCCGCTGCTGCCCCTGGGTCTAGTTCCCATGCAACATACTTTGGTAATTTATGATTTCATCTTGAAGCGAACAAATCCATATTCGGTGTTCCATACCTACAAACAATATCCTTAAACACACTATGATTCAACACCCATTCTGTGTTGCCATTGAATTAATGTGACCTGATGTCCGCCACCGTGTTGAATCTACCTGGGAGGTAGATAGCTGAAACCCAAATATTTCAAATGATGTACCAGTTCCAAATGAGGCATGCCAATTTATCACAGGATACTGACTTGATACCACCCATGTGATTTATGTATGTCACTGCTGTGGTGTTATCTATCTGTAATTGAACATGCACGTGGTGCATGTGTGCACAATAAGCTTTCAGACCATAAAGGGCTGCGAGCAATTAGTTAACACCATGCAACTGCAGAAAATATATCTCATGCATGTTCCATCTAGAAAGGGTATCAGTGTTGCCCCACCCCAGAGCACTGGCATCAATCTGTAAAATGGGCTTTCAATTCAAATATTGCCAGATCAATGGACAATATTGACTTTCCACCACTGTAGCTCATCAATGTTTTCAGCCGGTAATTGCATAGCTCTGACAAAGTGGCCAACATTATGTTTGAGTGCCTGCACCTTTGCTCTTTGTAATTGCTGATAGTGCAAAGGCCCATATTTGGCTGCTGGAAATGCATCCACCAATTTTTCAATCAAGCTTGCCACTTTCCGAATTGAATGCAGCTGCTGTGTGATAAGACGATTGCAGGCTTCTATTAACTTCATTCTCTTGACCTCGGGCAAAGTGACTGACAGGTGATTGGAGTTAATAGTAAATCCCAAGTAATCCATAACCCTGGATGGAGTCAACCTGGATTTTACTGGGTGAATTAGGAACCCCAACTGCTCAAACACAAGTTTGGTGGCTGAGGCAGCCTAAAATAGCCAATTCCATCATTTTTCCTATAATGAGGATATCGTCCAAATAAACTATGTGTTTCTGCACTCATAATAGAGCAAGAACAGGTTTCAATATTTTAGTGAATAACCAGGGAGCTGAGGTTAACCCATTTGGCAATGCTTTAAACTGCCATAGCTGCCCCATTCATTTTAATTTCAGGTATTTTCTGTGATCCTTGTGACCAGGTAGAGAATAATAAGCATCTTTAAGATCAATGCATGCCATGTAACATCCCCTGGAAATTAATTGTTCAGCAGTCACAAAACTTTCCATTTTGAAATGTTTGTACTGCACAATGGTGTTAAGTTGGGTTAAGTCCAAAATGATGTGGTATCACTCATCCTTCTTTTCCCTGGTGAAAATATTGGATACAAATTGATGAGGTTCATGACTGTTTTTTTCAATCACTCTTTTAGCACTTAATGTTTCAATTTCAGCCTGAACTTCCAAACCATCCCGTTTTGAATGAGCAATGGTACGGTTTGGAGCATGCTGCGTGGGTGGGAGAGAACCCGCAAATTCAATTTTGAACCCGTCTATACTGTGCAGTATGAACAAGTCAGAAGTTATCCACCGCCACTCATGCAAAAAGAAACGTAACCTACCACCAACATGCAATGAACCCACACCCGGTATGTTACATTGAGACCCAGACCCACCTACCTCCGTGTTAGTCGGTGGATTCTGGATATTTATTTCCTTCCCCGATGTTTGGGGACTTGAGGTGCTGTTGTGCGCCAGCTGCGCATCTTGGCTGTCGGCCGGTTCGGCCCATGTCCTAATAAAGATTTCCGGCTGGTTCTTTGGGCCTTCGAGCTGAAGGTGGTTTCCGCAGCTGGTCTTGTGCTGGTCGAGGCATAGGGGTTCTGGTGCCGAAACGACGACTGTCTGTTTGGTGGTGGAGCCTGAAGTAGCCCCACAGCCTTCAACTCATCGTCCAAGTCTTTCACCTGCCTGGACAGGTCTTCTCCAAACAGTAAATTGGGCGGCTGCAAATTACTGGCCTTACACAACCCCGCAAACTTGGGGTTGAGAACAGGACGAATGGCATTCGTGCAAAAGCAATTGATTTCGAATTGTGCATTGCACAACAATGCCATTGCGTCCCATTGAGCCTCAGATAATATGCAGCTGTCCACCGACCTGGCGAATGCTGTCAACCCCGATGCCAGCAGGTTTAAAATTCTTTGCAGCATGACCTCTTGGGTCTTAATGCCGCCCCCAATGTAGCTCCAGATGGAACTGTTCACCACCAGTACCTTTAGGGAAGCACAGTTGCTGGGAGCGCG
Source organism: Raja brachyura (assembly GCA_963514005.1). The sequence continues at coordinate 41,346,093 of OY740785.1, read as the reverse complement.
GTACCTCATGGCTGTCTCCATCATGACTTGTTCCTGAATGCTGGCCGCCAGCCCTTCTTCCAGCGGCTCCCCAACCAGTGACGGCACTGCAAATCTGGAGACCATAGTTGGCACCTCCGCTTCCCGCGGGTCTCGCACCGAGCGGTCCTCTGCCTAGGACTGGTGGTCTATACGCCGATCCTCGGATGGGGACACATAATGCAGCCCTGCACCAGGCGCTACTGCGGGCCCTCGAGTTCCGCTGTGATATGACTCCCGACCAAGGAGCCCATCATGTTGGAGCATCTTCTCCATAAGATGCTCCATGCGGCAAAGGCGTCCGCCGACGCTTCCCGCTCGAGGAGGCGAACCCTCCCGGCCGGACTCATCCGAGTCCACTGGCCTGTTAGACTTGCACTTGGCCTTCCCGACCCACAGGGTAGCCAAAGTGCTATCCATGGGCACCGAGCCCGAGGTCGCTGCCTGTGGTGTGAACGACCGCGATGGTGAAACGGACTACCGCCCGCTGACCGCTCTGCCACGGTCTTCGGAAGGGGTTCTCCCTGCAGCCCGTCGAGACTTCACCCTCGCCTTATCCATGGTGTTCTTGCTGTAACAAGACAGAAGAAAAAACAACTGCAGACTAAGTTCAAGAACTTACCTGGAGGTCTATTAAAACTTTCCGCTGGTGGAGCGACGCGCCACCAGTCAGTCAGAGCGCCATGCATTTGACGTAATGACGTGCATGCGGGGCTGACGGGTTCTTCACATAGTCACTCATGTGACTCCAAAGCAAAATTGCATTACCTTGCATACTTTGCTCATTTACGCAGCTGTCCAAATCTTCTTCAACGTTGTTACTGTTCTGGCCACCACTACCTCCTTTGGCAACTCATTCCTGAAACCAAAGAAATGTCTTTGTGTTATAGGATTGCCTTTACACCTCCTCCCTCTCTATAAAGCCATGCCCTTCAAGTTTTAAACACGACGGCTGTGGGAAACAAACTGACTAAATACCCTATCTATGACTTTGGTCTTGAGGCCACCTGATTCCCATCAGGTGAACTGGGCTACAACTAGTTTTACACATTCTAAAACAATGACCAATGACCAAATTACTAAAATGGTGCAAATCCAGAAGAAAATGACTGTTTTCACGGTTCATGATATTTGGTTAGGTGAAATGGTTCGTGATACGTGAACTATGTACATTTAATTTGGCAATAGCACAAATATTTCAGTGTTAAAATTATTCAAATATTGAAATACAGAAAGTAGGAAGGAACTACAGATGTTGGGTTACACCGAAGATAGACACAAAATGCTGGAGTAACTCAGTGGGACTGGCAGCTTCTCTGGAGAAATTGAATAGGTGACGTTTTGGGTCGAAACCTCGGGTCAGGAATTGGGTCAGGAATTCATGATTAGTATGGGTGTCAGAGGTTATGGGGAGAAGGCAGGAGAATAGGGTTAGGAGGGAGAGGTAGTTAAGCCATGATTGAATGGCAGAGTAGACCTGATGGGCCGAATGGCCTAATTTCTTCCCCTATCACTTATGATCCTATGAAACCCTTCTTCTGACTGAGAGTTAGGGGAGATTGAAACTAGAGGTATGAAAACGTACAGAACAAATCAGAGCCAGCACCAATGGCCAGGAAAGATGGAGCCCACAATGGTCCATTGTTTGCTGTGGAAGAGGTCATAACAAAGGGATATATGGATGCGAAGAATGGAACTAGCAGGACAATGGGTGGGGGATGAATGGAACGAGAGGGAATGCAGGGAATACTTGAATCATTATTCATACCACTGGGTTGTTAGCTGCCTAAGCAAAATATGATATATATAGAATGTTTACAACTAAAATTAAACATTTAGAAGTAATTGCAAAATTTCACATGACAACAACTCTTCCTTCGCATTACTTTTGACCAGCTCACCTTCAGATCGCTGGTCAATAGCTGTGCCAACACCAGAGTGCACGTCCACTCACTGGCCAGTGGTACCATTCCCATGTCATATTCCTGAGGCCAGGGATAAATAGGTAAAAGAGAGTGTGATGTCAACAAGATTGGAGTGGTGAGGATGGGTAATAATTCATCAAACCCCACGCTAAGAGAGAAACAGTATTTTTGCCTCTGGCCAATGATTCAAAAGAAACAACGGTTATGCCCTTCCCACAGGTCAGTGTGTTCATTAATTTGTATGTGTTGGAGGACAGATGCTGGTGCATATGATCTCCCATTTAGATTCTAGAATTGCTACTGGATCGATTGATTAGTCAGAGCTGAGGGCTAACTATACTTCACACCTAACTCTTCAGCTTTACTACCACAACCAATGAGCAATGCTGAACTATTATCTATGTCTTTGATGACCCTTGGTCTATGCTTGACTGGCTTTACCTTGCACTAAACGTTATTTCCTTATGGTCACCCTGCAATAGGAAAGATGTGGTTAAGCTGGAAAGGGTGCAGGGAAGGTTTACAAGGATGTTGCCAGGACTCAAGGGCCTGGGCTATAAGGAGAGATTGAGCAGGATAGGACTTTATTCTCCTCAAAACAACTTAATCATAGTCATAGAGTGATACAGTGTGGAAACAGGCCCTTCGGCCCAACTTGCCCACACCGGCCTACACGTCCCGCCCAGCCTACTCATTCTCTCCCTGTGTCTCAGACACTCTAGTCCTGGCAACATCCTCATAAATTGTCTCTGAACCCTTTCAAGCTTGACAATATCTTTTCTATAACATGGTGCCCAGAACTGAACACAATACTCTAAATGCGGTCTCGCCAACGTCTTCTACAACTGCAACATGACCTCCCAACTTCTACGTATTCTCTATACTCTGACTGATGAAGGCCAATGTGCCGAAAACCTTTTTGTCCTGCAAGTCGACCTTCACGGAACCATGCACCTCACTCTTGGATCCCTCAGCTCTACAACACTCCTTAAATAATCAAGTTTATAAGACATGATATGCCATGGATCCAGCTACGTGTACTGAAGCTAATTAGCCCATTCTCTTCTAAATAATAGTAAATCCTATCTCGAAGGATCCTGCTCAATAGCTGCCCTATTACAGATGACAGGCTTCCCAGCCTAGAATTTTCTGGATTATCTGTACTTCCCTTCTTAAAGAAAGGAACAACATTGGCTACTCTCCAGTCCTCCGGCACTCGCATGTGGACATAAAGATATTTGTCAAGGCCCCTACAATCTCCGCTCTTGCCTCTCTTAATAACCTGCATAGTTCCATCGGGACCTGGGGATTTAACCACCTTACTGCTCTTCAAGAACCCCAACACCACTTATTTTCTTGATCTCAAGCTGCCCTACATGTTTGTATTCTTCAAACTGATCTCACTGTGCTCTTTTTCCTACTCCTTGGTGAATATAGATGCAAAAAACATATTTAATACCTCCCCTACATTCTCTGGCTCCAAGCATAAATTCCCTCCACTATTCTTGAGTGGCCCTACCATCTTCTTGATCACCCTTTTATTTCTCATGTACAAAAATAAATAACAGAAAAAGATATCTGGTCTTCTGTGCCTTCTTCTGAACCAAATGCTACTTTATCCTACTTCTTTTCAAGATTCAAGATTCGTTTATTGGCATGTGTCCCAGATAGGACAATGAAATTCTTGCTTTGCTTCAACACAACAGAATATAGTAGGCATAAATAAATACAGAACAGAACAGAACAAGTCAGTGTGACAATATACCAATGAATATATATATATATATACACACGCATAAATAAGCAGATAAAGTGCAATGGGCTATTAATGATCAGAGTTTTGTTTGAGTCGAGTTTAATCGCCTGATGGCAGTGGGGAAGAGCTATTCCTGAACCTGGATGTTGCAGATTTCAGGCTCCTGTACCTTCTACCCGAAGGCAGCGGGGAGAAGAGTGAGCGGCCAGGATAGTGTGGATCTTTGATAATGCCGCCAACCCTTCCAAGGCAGCAATTGCGATAGATCCCCTCGATGGCAGGGAGGTCAGAGCCAATGATGAACTGGGCAGTGTTTACAACATTTTGCATTCTTTTCCACTCCTGGGCGCTCACGTTGCCGAACCAAGCCACGATGCAACCGGTCAGCATGCTCTCTACACTGCAACTGTAGAAGTTAGAGAGAGTCCTCCTTGACATACCGACTCTCCGTAATCTTCTCAGGAAGTAGAGGCGCTGATGAGCTTTCTTTATAATTGCATCACTGTTCTTGGAGCAGGAAAGATCTTCAGAGATATGCACGCCCAGGAATTTGAAGCTCTTGATCCTCTCCACCATCGACCCGTTGATATAAACGGGACAATGGGTCCCCATCCTACCCCTTCCAAAGTCCATAATCAGTTCCTTCGTTTTGCTGGTGTTGAGAGCCAGATTATTGTGCTGGCACCATTTGGTCAAACGGTCGACCTCCCTTCTATACTCTGACATCTCCATCAGTGATATGTCCAACAACAGTGGTGTCGTCAGTGAACTTGATGTTGGAGTTTGCACTATGACTGGCTTCGCAGTCATGAGTATAGAGTGAGTATAGCAGGGGGCTGAGAACGCAGCCTTGAGGTGCTCCCATGCTCATTGTTATTGACATTGACACATTTCCACCAATACGAACAGATTGTGGTTTGTGAATGAGGAAGTCGAGGATCCAATTGCGGAGGGATGCGTAGAGACCCAGTTCTGAGAGTTTGGTAACCAGCTTGGATGGGATGATTGTGTTAAATGCCGAGCTGTAGTCAATGAATATGAGCCTGACATATGAGTTTTTGTTGACCAAATGGTCCAGAGCGGAGTGGAGAGCCAGTGAGATCGCATCCACAGTTGAGCTGTTGTGGCGGTAAGCGTACTGCAGTGGGTTCAGGTTTTTGTCGAGGTAGGAGTTGATTTGCGCCATGATTAACCTCTCAAAACACTTCATCACCACAGGCGTTAGTGCCACAGGTCGATAGTCATTGAGGCACGTCACCTTGCTCTTCTTGGGCACCAGTATAATTGATGTTCTTTTAAAGCAGGTGGTAACCTCAGACCTCAGAAGTGAGAGGTTGAAAATGTCCGTAAAAACGCCAGCCTGTTCGTCCACACAGGTTTTTAGAACACGACCGGGTATGCCATCAGGACCAGGTGCTTTCCGAGGGTTCACCCCTCTGAAGGATTTTCTGATGTTGATCTCTGTGACCATGACCGAAATACTATCACAGCGAATGGGGGCTCGAGAAAGCACATCAGTGTTCTCCCTATCAAAGCATGCATAAAACGCATTGAGCTCGTCAGAGAGTGATGTTTCGCTGATATGTGTGTTGCCTCCTGATTTCGCCTCGTAGGATGTGATTGCATTCAGGCTCCGCCACAGCTGCCGAACATCTGTCTCATCCTCCAGCTTGGAGCAGAAGTCCCTTTTGGCCATTTTGATGGCCTTACTAAGGGCATATCTGGTCTTCTTGTAGTCCTCAGTATCTTCAGACATGAATGCTCAGTGTCTTGACTTCAGAAGAGTGCAGATCTCATAGTTCATCCAAGGCTTCTGATTGAGAAACAGTTGGAAGGTTTTTGTTGGGATGCAGTCCTCCACACATTTCTTTATGAAGTCTGTAACGACTGTGGCATATTCATTCAGGTCCTTTGCCAAGCCCCTGAACATTGCCCAGTCTACAGACTCCAACCAATGTAAATAAGTTCTCATTATGTGCAATATGTCTGTTAGTCATAAAAGCAGCAATCTATTCGTAAGACAGTTGAAGATAATCATCACCAGTATAAGGAAAGTTAAGGGGACATTGTAAAAGATTGTGCAACACTTAATGGCATGACTTGTTCTGTTGGAAATTGTAGACTTAAGATTTGTTTAGAGCCTGAAGGAATCTGTTATGGCAAATTCAATACAAAGATAAAGGCATGGAAAATTACAGAACAGATACTTTCTAATAGTTTTCAACACTTATGCTGATACCACTGTCTCAGCATTTCAGCATGTACTTGCACATAAAATCGTTTATATTGAAAATAGCTGTGGTTTTGCGAAGATTGATACAGCTGCAGAACCCATTATTATTTACACTGCTCAAGGAAGTCTCCCTGGTGAACTGTAAGTGATGAAGTAAGATTCCTCGAGGCATATCCATGTACAGCTTAGGTCTGTGCTATGTTTTATGTTGGGAAGGAGTGATGCAACTGAATCGACAAATAGATATACAAGTCTCATTGGAATGTGCTTTTTAGGATTAAAAGGTGCAAAGTTTAAATAAAAGCTATCTGAAATATGGAAGAAGCAAAATATAAAATAATCACAGTGCAGGAAAGGTTATTCAGAAATATAGTACTATAAAAATCAGTTTGATAGTTTAAAAGAAAGGTTAATAAAGTTCAATATATTTCTATATTTTGCTTTTTTTACTTGCAGTTACTTTGAAAACCAATGTTTCTAAAGGACCATTCTCCTTATTGAATTTAAAATTTAAGTCCCAATCAACTTCCCAATCCTCAGTTTTGAATTTTTCATCTACACCTCTCGTAAAATGACTTCTCACTTTCAAAGTATAATAGGTAGGATCAGGGTTAGATCACATTGACCTTGAATCCATTCAATAAGAATGGCAGAGTGACCCAGCTAGCAATGCTGCCAACTCCTATCCTCAGCACACAGTGTTATTTGGAATTTACATGTTCTTTCTCCGGTGTGCCGGTTGCCCTCTACATCTCTAAGATGTGCTTGCTAATCGGTCATTTTACTGTAATGTGGCCCCTAATGTGGTATGATTGCAGAAATCTGAGTGCCACGAAGGTCAATGTGGACTCCATGAGCCGAAGACCTTGTTTCTCTGCCATGCGAATCTATGACTAAGATCTACTACAGGTTGATCGGCGAGGATGAGAATCATTAGGTTCATCCCCCATGTTGATTCACGAGAAATCTACCAGTTTTCCTACTGCAATTACTACATGACCCTATGAAGATGAAAACCACGGCCCATTTAATCTATGGGATTGTCTTTAACAATATATTTTTTCAATTTTCGCATACTTCTAGCTATTCTCCATGTGTCTTCGAACATCACTTCAGTGTGCCAGACTTTTTGCTAGCAAGGAAAGGTTTAGAGTGATATGGACCAAACATGGGTAAATGGGACTTACTTAGATAGAAGTCTCTTGGTTAGCATAGACGAGTTGGTCCGAAGGGCCTGATTCCGTGCCATATGACTTTGTGACTTTATCTTTTCACCCACTTGGACAGTAATTAAGTATACTTAACCATCGGTAGATTGGTGTATATTGCATGGGGATTAGAATACAAGAGTAGAGATATTTTACCACTAGTATATCAAGTCTTACTGGCTGCATCAAGAATATTGTGCACAGGTCTCATTCCCAGAGCTGGGAAGAAATTACTTCACCTAGAGGCCGGAAAATCTACACCATTTTTTGCTGAAGACAGCTGTGGAGGTACTGAATATATTTGAAACAGAGTTTGATTGATTTTTAGATATTGGGTGAATCCAGGAAGATGGGATTAGTGCAAGAAAGTGGTGCTGGGGTAAAGATGACCAATGTGTTGTGTAGCACGCATGATTAGCTGATAAGCCTGTTCCTGCTTCCATTTCTTATGTTCACCACAAGGCCTGTATACAGACACATAATGCTGGAGTAACTCAGCGGGTCATGCAGCATCTCTGGAGAAAATGGATATGTGATGTTTTGGCTCACGACCCTTCTTTAGTCTGAAACCAAAATGTCACCTGTCCATTTTTTGCCTAACCCGTAGAGTTACTCCTGCATTCTATATATCTCTTCGGTATAAACCAGCCTCAGTAGTTTTTTTTTATTTCGCAGCCTTGAATATAGCTCTGTCTAAAGAAACTAGCTCCTCTTTTCTCCTCACACTTGCTGACTGCTTTGTCACTTCCTCAGCTGGAAGATCCCACATTTGCCACATTTATAGACTTTTCTACATTACCGTACTGTACAACAAGCAACAAGAACAAATCGTTCAAACCAAATATCCTTTATTGATGGCATTTACCAAATTCATAGCACATGGCATGCAGGATTCATAAAGGTCTGTAACCCCAACATAATCACATCCACATTGCTCAACTGCTGAGCATCCATTACATGTTTGAGAACCACAACATGTAATAGTATTTAGGGACTGACAATTTCTCATTTCTGTCCTAAATGTGTGGTCCTTTATCCTCAGATATTGCCCCCCAGTTCAAGATCCTCCACAGTACCAGGTCATTAAGTCACTCAACAATGAACCATGGAAAGGATGTATCCACTAGTGGGAGAGACTAGGACCAGAGGTCATAGCTTCAGAATTAAAGGATGTTCCTTTTGGAAGATGAGGAGGAATTTCTTTAGTCAGAGGGTGGTGAGTCTGTGAAGTTCATTGCTACAGAAGGCTACGGAGGCCAAGTCAATGAATATTTTTTAGACAGAGATAGATAGTTTAGTTCAGTTTAGAGATACAGTGCAGAAACAGGCTGTTCGGCTCACCAAGCCTACACCGACCAATGATCCCCGCAGATTAGCACTATCCTACACACACCTAGGGACAATTTACCAAGCCAAGTAACCTGCAAACCTGTACGTCATAGGAGTGTGGGAGGAATCTGAAGATCACGGAGAAAGCACACGAGGTCACGGGGAGAATGTTCAGAGAGCACCAGAGGTCAGGAGCGAACCTGGGTCTCTGGTGCTGTAAGAGCTGCAAGGCAGCAACTCTACTGCTGCTCCATTGTGGCACCCTTAATTGATTAGTACAGGTTCTTGATTAGTACAGGTGTCAGGGATTATGGGGAGAAGGCAGGAGAATGGGGTTAGCAGGGAGAGATAGATCAGCCATGTTTGAATGGCACTTGGCCTAATTCTGCTCCTATCCCTTATGAACATGAACTTATGACTTTAGCTTAGGAAATGCCTTGAGCTTCACGCACAAACATAGGCATCAGAGTAACACACCATATAGCTCCTCTTTGCATGTTCCATCCACCATTCCCAGAGTGTTCTCATTGCCAGACATTTCAAAGGTGACCCCTTCCAAAATAGACTGCAAACTGGTCAAACCTGGTCCATTTTCTGCATATACCAGTGAACAAATACTTATTTTTCAGGTTGAAAAATCAAATAAAGATGCTGAGAGTATCTCTGTCAATGTTACAGAGCTGAGTAACCTTAGGGACCTGGATTATATCGAAGAATTGAAGCTCCCTATTCCAACTTCTGCAGATGTACATTTGAAAGCATTTTACAAGGGTGCATCACAACATAGTTTGGGAATAACTCCATACAAGATAACAAGGATTTGTGGAAAATTGTGGACCATCACACAAAACAACCTCCCTTTCATTAACTCCATCTACACTTCACACTATCACAGCGAGGCCACCAGCAGAATCAAGGATGAGCCTCATGCTGGCGCAGTGGTAGAGTTGCTGCCTTACAGTGCCCGAGATCTGGGTTTTTGAACCTGACTACAAGTGATATCTGAACAGAATTTGTACATTCTCCCGTGGCTTGCAGGGGTTTTCTCTGGGTGCCCTGGTTTCCTCCCACACTCCAAAGAGTTGGCTTGGTACAATTGTCAAATTGTTCTTAGTCTGTGTAGAATAGTGTTTGTTATCGGAGATCGTTGATTGGCACAGACTCGGTGGGCCGAAGGGCCTGTTTCCACACTATGTCTCTATAACACTAAACTGAACTCACCCTGGACTCTCCCTCTTCTCCACTCTCGCATCAGGCATGAGGTACAGAAGTGTGAAAATGCACACCTCCAGATTCAGGGACAGTTTCTCCCCAGCTGTTATCAGGCAACTGAACCATCCAATCACCAGCTAGAGAGCGGTCCTAAGCTACCATCTACCACAATGAGGACTATCTCTAATCTTTAATCAGAGATAGATAAATTCTTGATTAGTCCTGGTGTCAGGGGTTATGGGGAGAAGGAGAATGGGATTAGGATGGAGAGATACATCAGCTATGATTGAATGGCGGAGTAGACTTAATGGGCCGAATGGCCTAATTTAATATAAATTCCTTATGATCTTATGAATTTACTGGACTTTATCTTGCACTAAACATTATTCTCGTTATCCTGTAGAAGGCTCAATTGTAATCATGTATTGTCTTTCCGCCGACTGGATAACATGCAACAAAAGCTTTTCACTTTAATTTGATACACGTGATAATAAACTAAACTAAACTAAACTTTATCAAGCCTGTTTACCACAGTATCCTCTTCTTAAGGCCTTTCTTTCATAAGATCCTTTTTGAATGGCTCTCTTAAGGCCAATAGTGTGCAATGTGCTTGGTGATATATTGTTCCATTAAGGCACTCTAAATCGCAATGTGAGGCACAGCCAGAGCGGTGGATTAGTAACATTATCTATGTGCTCTTTTGTATTTATGCATTGTTCTTGCTGATGTCGTATGCTCCTTCTTTAAGTCTGAATATTCTTCAGAGGTATCATAATTCAGGTTCAAGCCAAGTTAATGAATTTCTGAAGTGCTAACTCTGCATTCACATTTTTCCTCTGAACAGCTGTGGAAGCAATGACTCCTTTGGCTGCTTGTGTTGTGACCAGTTCATAAAAAATAGGTATTATCTTACATGAATGATCACACATTGCTCAAACAATAGTGATGGTTCAATGGTGCTACATTGCAACATGTCCCTAGGTACAGTGAAATTCCTTTTTTGCATAGTCAATATCTTATTACAAATAGACTGTATATTGTTACATACGGACATAATTTATATGTTCCTACAGACATATAAATTAGGTGCAGGAGTAGGCCACTTGGACCTTCAAACATATTCTGACATTTGATGAGATTATGCCCGATCTGATTGTAAGCTCTACTACCTATTCCTGCCAACTCCTTGCTCATCTAGCAACTATTTATCTCTACTTTAAACTATTCAAGGTGTCTGCTTCCATCGACCTCTGAAGAAAGGAGTTTCAAAGATTCAGAAAGAAAGATCATCTTTGTTTAAATGGGCAACTCTTTATTTTTAAACGGTGGCACCCAGCTCTAGATTGTCTCACGAAAAGAAACAATGTCTCCTTAAATACCCTCTTAAAATCTTACATGTTTCAATTGTTCATCATGCTAAACACTGGCAGACACCCATCTAGCCTGCCCAACCCATCCTAAACCTTAGGAATACGCCAAGGAAGGAAGCCATGAGATCCCTGGCAGAGAAGGTAAAGGTGAATCCAAAAAGATGATTTAAGTATATTAGGAAAATGGGAACAAGAGAGATTGTCCTTTTTTGGTGTGTAGGAAGGAATGGCAGACGCTGGTTTAAACCGAAGATAGACACAAAAGGCTGGAGTAACTCAGTGGGATGGCAGCATCTCTGGAGGGAAGGAACGGGTGACATTTCGGGTCGAGACCTTTCTCCAGTCTGACACAGTGATCTAGAGTACAGAGGTGAGATTGAAGATCTACAGTAAATGAAAGGTGCCGGGGGGGGGGGGGGGGGGGGGGTGACAAACCTGTCTTCATCAACAAGTCAGTGATGGAGAATTAACAGCTTCAAATTCATGGACATGCATATGTCTGAAGATCTGTCTTAGGCCCAACATGTTGATGAAATCACTAAAAATGATGATCTATAGATCATAGGTTGAACGAAAATTCTATTGGATTTCTACAGGTGTACAGTAGTGAGCATATTGACTGGTTCTATCATGTTCTTGCTTGGCAACTCAATGCCCAGGAATGAAGGAGACTACAGAGAATTGTAGACACAGTCCAGTTCATTACAGGTATATGTTAGAGAGCATACTGACTGGTTGCATCATGTCCTGATTTGGCAAATCAAATGCCCAGAAACAAAGGACACTTCACATCACAGTTACTGACCTCCCCAGCACCGAAAGGATCTATAGAAGGTGTCATATTAAAAATGAAACCAATATCATCAAAGATCATCAGTTCTTGTTGTTGCTCTATAGGAAGGATGTAATTGAGATACAGAAGGTGCGGAAAATATGTTGCCTGGACTGGAAGGCTTGAGTTATAAGGAAAGATTGAGGCTGTGACTGTATTCCTTGGAGTTAAGGAGGCTGAGGTGTATCCTTACAAAGGTTTATGAAATTACAAGGGAAACAGATAGGTTAGATAGTGATAGTCTAAAACTGGAGGATATTGGCTTAAGGTCGAGGGGAAACATTTGAAGGAGGTCTGACATGATGGATAGAAAGAATGAGCTGCTGGAGGAGATGGTGTATGCTGGTACAATTACGACATTTACAAAAATATTGGGACAGGGACATGCATAGGGATGGCTATGAAGGATATGAGCAAACTGGATCAGCCTAGATATTCATCTTTGTCTGTGTAGATGCTTGGTCTATACCATGTTACAGTATATGAATCATAAGACAACCCACCCAGCTATTAGTCTAGTAAATATTTTTGATCTGTATCTAAAGCCTTGACATATTTTCTTAAAGAAGGAACCCCCCTAGTAATAAACAATAAAATTATGTTAGTTTCTTAAATACGTACTGTATCTGCATGCTGGTCTTTTCTGAATCATACTTTGAGACACCCTGATCACTCAGCACCTCAGAGCTCTGCAATTACTCACTGTTTAGATAATGGTTTTCTTTTATGTATTTTCTCATCAGAATGGATAACTTCACATTGGTTCAAGTTGTACACCATCTATCACAGATTGCTGGCCTTACACTTAACCAGTTTTTTGCAATCTTTTTCACAATTTGCTTTCCTACCCACCTTAATAAACAAACAACAATCATACATCTAACGTGTTCATTCACATAATTTACAGAACTGCATCCCCCTTCCCCCTCCACAGAAATCCAATATATCTTGCTTGCCAGATAAAGACACACATGCGTGTGTACAGACACATACGTATGCACACATGCAAGTACACATACATACATACAGAAACATATGTACATACACACACTCTATGTCCTGTAAGACAGCTAATTTCTGCAATAACCTGAAGTGGCACCTTATCAAATATCGCCAGTCCTTTTATGCACAGCATATTATTTATTAAAAGATCTCAAAAAGATTGTTCCGAAGTAATTCTCTTTTAATTTGTCTTTGCCTGATAACTTTTTCAATTTTCCCTATGGTGGTATTCTTGTGGTTTTCTACATTATGAGTCCATTTCCGAGCAATGGAGTTACATTTGCTGTTTTCTAATCTAAAGCAACCTCTCCTGAATATAGGTTATTTTTGAAAACTAAAATTAATGCATTTAACTATCTCATTAGTTACCTTAAATCATGCCACGTGCAAATATAAATAATCTGCTGTCGGTCAAGAACCTTATCAATATCATGAAATTTTCAGTTTGCAAGGTCTTGCAACTAGATTATGGGGTCTTTCTGGTAGTAACCACTGAAATTAAATGATACAGGAATCATCCATTCCATTCAAAGTGGCCAAATGGCCTGAAAATGAGGACCAATACATTTTGACTGGAACATTTATTGACTGGATATGGCGAGTTATATTAGGTTAAAGTAAAATCAAACCAAACTGCGAATCCAAATTATCTCGATGGTGATGTTTCTCAGATGGAAAGTTGATGTTTTAAAGCTGCAAAATAAGGATCAGTATGGAGAAGATTTAAATATTATCTGAACTTACAATACAAAAGAAACAAAAGTTTGTCTACCTTAACTATCAAATCTGGAAATCGATTGTAAAAATTATTACTAAATTCACCTGCATCGCAATCCAAAGCAAAAACATACTAGAAAAATCAAGGATTTGCTAAAATCTAGATAATAACTGACCACAAATCACCCCCACAGAGGTAAGAAACCATTATTTTATTTCATTCATGCAACTTGTAGCCTCAAATGCCAAAGAGATCTTAACACTTTGTCTGTAGCCTGTTTTCCTTTGATGTCCTGCTACAGGCCGTCACAGATCCGCAGTTGAAAACTTAATTAGATTGTCCCCCCGAGATCTCTCAACAGCTGTAATTAGGTTTTCAAACGCAAAATTTATAAAAAGGAAACAACTAACATCCATCAAAATACAAAGCAGGTATGAATAATTCTCTCTCAGAATATTATAATTTTGGAGTGGTATCAAATCAAAGAAAATAAAAATTACATTGTCTATTCAAAGTGCTCGTGATGACTTTCACCAATTACATCCACGAGACAATAATGGAAGCTGCTTTTGGCGAAGCTGTGTAAAACACAGGGGGAATTATGAATAGCACCAACAGATAAACTTCCAGGATTTGTGTAAAGGAGGAATGATTGGTTATTTAAACAGAAGTACAGATTAATGAGGGAATGCCTTGCAACCCAGAGACTACGTTAAGACGGCTGCACAATAATGACCCCCAAACTCCTTGGATTTTTAATGAGTGGATGACTTTGTTAGCTTTGCTTTAATTAAAATGTTATGGAGAGAAACCTTCTCTACCAGACAGTACAGAAAGTTAAACTGAAAGCAACTGCTGGAAATCTAAATTCCGAATATGAAATCGTGTGAGTGTGGGCAATTAACTGCTGGTGGATCTTAGAAAATAAGCTGTTGTTTTGGACAGGTCAGTTAGTTCTGCAATGAAACATGCTAACATTTCTGGTGCGAGTGTTTAATCAGGTTTGTACCCAAAAATCAGTTGAACAATGGGCACTATCTATATGGAGTTGGTACATTCTCCCAGTGAAATTTGTGGGTTTTCGCCAGGTGCTCTGGTTTCCTCCCACACTCCAAAGACTTACAGGTTTGTAGTCTAATTGGTTTGGTGACATTGTAAATTGGCCCTAGAGTGTGAGGATAGTGTTAGTGTGTAGGGATCGTTGGGCCGAAGGGTCTGTTTCCACGCTGGATCTTGAAACTAAACTAAACAATGCTGAAAAAGAACAAAATGTAGGGGAGTAAGGCAACAGATGCAATGACGTTTTATTTATGTATATAAATATGTATAATATGATACATGAAAGAGAAAAGGAGGGAGAGAGATACAATGACCTGCACAGTACTATTGAAAAGCTGGTGGCTGCAGACAGGTGGTTGATGTGGCAGTGTTCTTGTTTATAAGGCAGGCTGTCAATGGTTCAAAATCTGTCGCCTGCAGACACTAGATTTGGGATGGATATGATTACCTTCTGATTGTTGTTGACGGGTTGCTACTACTGTACAGCTGTTAGATTCTATTGTAATTCACAGAAGCAGGTGAAGGTGAGACAGCTATTGACAGGTGTTCCCATTTGCAGGAGTGAAATACTCCCAGATCTATGACTCGTGTTGAAAGGCAGCAAGCTGTTATGTGAGATTTACTATATTAAAGTTAATAGCCATAATAGTAAATATCTAATGAGCTTGCATGCACAGTAATATCGCCTCGAGCTGTGATTCAGGAACAGATCAAAACATCTTTGTAGACTTATAGTCTGAAATTTCCATTAAATATTGCCTAATAATGGCAGTGGCCCTTTTGAAGCTTATTTGTGCATGAAATCATGGCAAATTGCTATTATTACATGACAATTTGATAAAACACTCCGAATAATCATGAAAGTATATCCACTAAAGTGGGAATCGCACAGTTTTAGATTTTGGTTCTGCAATGAGACAGGGAAACGGTGGAGTAAATGGTGATGCCCATGAAATTCAGAAAGTTGAGAAAAAGATAACCATATAACCATATAACAATTACAGCACGGAAACAGGCCATCTCGGCCCTTCAAGTCCGTGCCGAACAACTATTTTCCCTTTGTCCCACCTGCCTCCACTCATAGCATAACACTCCATACCCTTCTCATCCATTTGCCTATCCAATTTATTTTTAAATGATACCAATGAACCTGCCGCCACCACTTCCACTGGAAGCTTAGTCCACACCGCTACCACTCTCTGAGTAAAGAAGTTCCCCCTCACGTTACCCCTAAACTTCTGTCTCTTAATTCTGAAGTCACGTCCTCTTGTTTGAATCTTCCCTATTCTCAAAGGGAAAAATGCAACGGTCAGAATATAAAACATGAAAGTAATGTATTGCAAATTCTAGAAATCTGAAATGTTGTCGTAAATGCTGAAAATAGACAAGCCTGGCAGGATCCTTACAGGGAAAGAGAAGAATTGATATTTATATTTCTTTCCTAGAATGGGGAAAAGTTTGATGATCACAAGCATTAAGATGGTAGTAGAGGTAATGGTAGAGAAAAGAAGATGGAAAGCCTGTGACAGGGTGGAAATCAAGTGAGGGCACTTGTAAGGCAGGGAGGGATAAAAGAGAGTGATAATGGGACAAACGAAGGAAAGCAGTGAAAAAAAATATTGCTGGAAGAACACAATGGGTCAGACAGCATCTGCGGAGGCAGTGGGATGGTCAACCAAACACTGAGTTTGTTTTTTGCTCCAGATTACAGCTTCAGCAGTCTCTTGTGTCTTAAACAAGCGGTCAATGTGGAGGAGGTAAAAATAGGAAGGATATGGAATCAACATTTGAAATTAACTGAGGAACAAAATATTCATCTTCTATCGCCTTCCATAATGAGCACTAAGCAACAATTTGAGATAATCATCATTCTCGCCATTTCATTGGTTTCAAATTTCTAGTATTCACAACGTATCCTTTAGTAATTATAGAGAATGATTTAGTTTCTCCCATTTACTCCTCCTAATTATTATTTTCTTTCATCTTCCAAAATCATCTCTTTTATAATCCAATGCCATGCCATCATAGACGTTCACTCCACCTTTTTCTGTATCGTAAACCTGTATTGTCTAGTTCTGATGAAAGGTCATATAACTGAATTGTTCATTCTCATATTCTCGCTCCACAGATGCTGCCTTTAACTTGAGATACTTCCAGCATATATCTGTTTTTTTACAACAGATTTCCAGGATATAGCCATTTTCTTCAATATACAACAGCGTGTATTTTTATGTATACAATTAAGAAATGAAAATGCTCAGGTAAATGTGTTTCTTTCTTCTTGTGGGGAGTCTTAATTACTTTTTAAAGCCCCAGTTGTATTGGCAGTCACTGGATGTTACACATAGACAGAGATAATTATGGAAATTGCACAACCTAGCAGAGAACAGTTCATATCCAATTAAGTATGAAATAATGTGAAAATCTATTATATTCCTAACAAAATTGTACTGAAGGGCTTTTTCTTGCTTTTATAATTCAATGTGGCTTTGTTTGACATTTAACAGAAGTGCAAATAGCATATGCAACATGAAAACTATATATGTGTAATTAAAAAAAAAGCACAGTTTACTCTTTTGCTGACTTTCTTTCTCCTGACTACTCTGAAGAAGGGTCTCGACCCAAAATGCCACCCATTCCTTCTCTCCAGAGATGCTGCCTGTCCCACTGAGTTACTCCAGTATTTTGTATCTATCTCCTGCTGACTTATTGCGTTTTCTGAGACAGCCTACAGATGATAAATAAAAGGGTGGTCCAAACTGTGAGGTGATCTCAATTGCGACTAGCAGTTAACAGCTTAATAAACTCACCAAGGCTTATTTAAAGTCATCTCCCAAAGCCATGACCTCTGCAAACTAAAATATAACAGGTACAAGGGAACCTCACCAATTGGAAGTTTCGCTGAAACACACATCGTACTAACTTGGTGTTCTTTCAGAATCGCTATGCCAAATTCCTGGATCACCTTTCTCAATGTTATTGAGTACTTCACTGCAGGACTGCAGCGGTTTAAGTAGATTGTTCTCTTACGTCAGCTCAGAGCAATAAAGAAAGGACAATATAAGTTATCCTTGCTGGCGACACCTACATCCGATAAATTAATTAAAAATACCATGCAACATCTGCCAGGATGTTTGAGTACTACCCCTTGGCATCTATTCTGAATTTGTTGAGTTATATTGAAGTCTTCCACTGGTGAAAATGAGGACATTTTCTGGAAAGATAATGGGGTTTAGCAACTACCATGTTCATGCTAGTAATGAAACCAGTATCTTGGTGGCAGGAATAGCACCTGAATCAAAAGAATATCTATATAATTAAAAGTGTCATCTTGACCACTTCCTGTATGTGCTGTATATTGATTTTAGAAAAAACGCTACTGTATATCGCTATGATTTTTGGCCATCTTACTCACAGTCCTCCACCGCTGAGCAGGCCCCGAGGATTTTTCCCATCGATTAAAAATAAAAAGGTTCTGAGTGTTTATAAAAAAACCTTGAGATCCTCTTGCCTGTCGATCATCGTGATGAAGGTAACGCCCCTTCTGGGGGGGGGCAGGACTATAAAACCCCGGATGCCTGGATGTAACTCAGTCACTTTGCAAGGTCGCGAGGGAGAGGCCACCACTCTCATTCTAAGCTGTGAATCAACTGAACTGTGAGTCTGCAATGTACTTGCAATAAATGATTTGTTAGCCCTTAGTGACAATTCCATGAGTTGTTTTGCCCGCTGCCCTGCCTATGCTTGAAACTGCAATTAGGTCCGCCTGTGTTTGGAAGGAATAAATGCTTTATTAGGTCCAACTGTGTTTGGTTCAAAAGTCCAGCTCATTTCATGACTTCCGCGTAGTGGGCAGGTCACGCTGATTGCGTAATTTCCGGTGAGTGCGGAGGTTACGCTGATTGCGTAATTTCCAGTAAGTGCAGAGGTCACGCTGATTGTGGAAGTGTCGCTTACTGCGGAAGCCCCAAATATCCATCTGAAATCCATCTATCCATCTGATAGCCATCTGAAAACCAGTCCCTTCAGCCCACAACACCCATGCTAGCGCTCCAGAACCCCCCCCCCGCTCCCACTGGCCAGCAATATTGGAATTGGTGGAGAGGTGGAATATTGCCTGTTATGCTTGCCATGTCCCAGCATAATCCACAGACCATCCCAAATACAATACAAAGGCTTTAAACCGAGATCACAGTAACACAAAACAAAACTAATAAAGTTCAAAACGATGGAAATTATTAATAGTCCTTGAGCATTAATCATTTATTAGTGGCTCCTTTGCAAGCCAGAATTTTGAACATTGTAATAGTATAGCTGTAGAATATTTCTTATGGCGAGACAAGTTTCACAATGTAGCAGTAAGTTTCTTGTTTCAATACATTTACGTTTCATTGTATCAGTCCATGTCAGAAAGTCAGCTGTCATCTTTCATATTAATTATTTAAGAAGCCAAGCGATCTGTTTGTTTTCCAAGGATACCAATATTATGCAGTTTCTTGCTTCTGGAATAATTGAATCGTCAACCTGCTTGTATGGGTTTGGGAGGTTTGTATTTTTGCATGCGCACTAAGCACTTGAATAAAAGATTTCTTTAAAAATCAATAAGAAATAAAATATTAGCAGGATCAATAAAATTAATGTTCACCAAGCCGTCGCCTACTTAGTAAGCAGATTCATTATTGCTATGTCTCAATGTCATCTTCAAAATAATTGGTTCTTCTATCTCATTCTGACAATATTTTAAAAACACAAACAGCCACCAAATGGTCGAAATCTCTGATGAATGCACATTATTCTCAGAATGTCCAATCATAAGTGAAGGTTTATAAACTTCACTGTTCTGATACCTAATCACTGAATTGCTCTTGCCATAATTTTACCATTTTAGAGAGAATCAATTGACTGTTCTTGGCAGAAAATTGTGATTACCTGTGAATTGTGCTCTAGCTTATTTATAAACAAATAAATAGAAGAAAACATTGTTTACCTCAGCCCTTGAGTTTTGAATCTCATTTGAAGCGCAGAGAGTGAAAAAAACTCTGGTCCCTTGTAAATCCATGTAGGTATATCTAGATCAAAAGGCAAAAGGCACTAGGTATGTGTGAGTAATCTCAATGAAAGGAAGTATTAATAGATCAAGGGATCTGAATGGATAACATTATCATATCATACTTATTAAAACTCTGATCTTGTGTGTGTGTGTGTATATGTGGTTGTCTTTACATTGTTGCAAAAATACTACGCGGTAACAACTACATTTTTACATATTCTGATTGACATTTTTCTCCTCGAGGCCGAGAGCACCTTCACGGAACATTTTATTTCTCGCCTTCTTACTGATCAAAAGTAAGTAAGAAGTTTAAAAGCATCAAAAGACTGAATTTAAAATTACCAGCTTCTACTGATGACGTCACAATGGCTTGGCTAGCAGTGATGAGCTTCACTTAAGATTTCATCCTATATTTCACGTTATTCGCAATTAAAGCTTTAAAAATGACAAATTTTACCAGATTTTTACCTAATCTTATTCACGTTTTTCTCCTCTAGGCAAAGATCACCTTCACTGAACATTTTATGCTTTATTTCTCAACTTATTACTGATTAAAGTTTAAAATAATCATAATACTTTGAATTTAAAATTACCAGCTTCTACTGATGACGTAACAATGGCTTGGTTAGCAGTGATTAGCTTCACTTACGTTCGCAAACGGCTTGAGTTGGAGGACCAGGCCTCCCATGGGGGCTACCGATAGGGAACGGATGCATTTGGGGGAGCAGGCCCAACCACAGATATGAAGTGGACATAAACATTGTGAAGATGAGGAGATAATAATAATAATAATAATAATATATTTTATTGTCATTACACATAAGTGCAACGAGATTTGGTTTGCAACTTCCATCCGATGTCATAACTTAAATGACTAATAAAATTTAGGTTTAGATACCCCGAGAACAAGGCTTGTAAAATGAACATTAGACCAGTAAATGTCAAAACAGACTAAAGTGCAGATGTGTCTGTGCGATGTGACCATCCGAGGGAGACAGTCCATGGGGGTGTGGGGGCACTCAGCAGGGTTGGTACAGAGCCGCAATAGCTCTGGGAATGAAGCTGTTCCGGAGTCTGGAAGTGCGGGCGTAGAAGGCCTTGTCTGCCGGAAGGGAGTAGTTCGAACAGTCCATTACAAGGGTGAGAGGAGTCTTTATGGATGCTGATGGCCTTCCTGAGGCACCGTGTGTGGTAGATGCCCTCCAAGGCTGGTAGCGGTGTCCCTATAATCTTTTGTGCTCTGTGGACGACGCACTGAAGAGCTCTCCTCTCCACCTCCATGCAGCTGAGATAGCACACAGGGATGCCATACGTTAGTATGCTCTTTGTCGTGCAGCAGTAGAAGGTCGTCAGCAGCTGTTGGGGCAGACCAGTCCGTTTCAATGTTCTTAGGAAGAACAGTCGTTGCTGTGCCTTTTTGACCAGCACAGCAGTGTTGGTGGACCATGTGAGGTCCTCTGAGATGTGAATGCCCAGAAACTTGAAGCCAGACACTCTCTCCACACTGTCCCCGTAGATGGAGATTGGGGCGTATTCCCCATTCTGTGATCTCCTGAAGTCGATAATCAACTCCTTGGTCTTGGAGGTGTTTAGTGACAAGTTGTTCCGTGAGCACCAGTCCGCCAGGTTCTGCAACTCCGCTCTATAGTTTTTTTCATCACCGTTGGTGATCAGCCCGATCACCGTTGTGTCGTCTTCAAACTTGACAATGGTGTTGGTGTCGAATGCAGGAACACAGTTGTGAGTGAAGAGGGAGTAGAGCATGGGGCTCAGTACACAGCCCTGTGGTGTGCCGGTGCTCAATGTGATAGTGGAGGACAGGTGCGGCCCCAGTCTCACTGCCTGTGGTCACTCCGTCAGAAAATTCAGGATCCAATCGCATATCAGTGAGCTGAGGCCTAGCTGGTGGAGTTTGGTGGTGAGCTTGGTGGGGATGACCGTATTGAAGGCAGAGCTATAGTCAATGAAGAGCATCCTCACGTACGTGCCCTGTCTTTCCAGGTGGGTCAGGACAGAGTGAAGAGTCACAGAGATGGCATCCTCTGTGGATCTATTTGCCCTGTATGCAAATTGATGAGAGTCCAATGGTGAAGGGATGCTTGATTTGATGTTGGAGAGGACCAGCCTTTCAAAGCACTTCATTGGTATTGGAGTTAGGGCAACCGGGCGGTAGTCATTCAGGTCGGTGACTTTAGACTTTTACGGCACCTGCACTATGGTAGCTGTCTTCAGGCACTTTGGGACCGTTGCCAGAGATAGAGACAGGTTAAAGATTCTCGTAAATACCTCCGCCAGCTGTACAGCATAGTCTTTTAATAACCTACTCTGGACTCCATCTGGGCCTGCAGCCTTGCGTGGATTGATCTTACGCAGAGCGCACTGTACCTCCTGGGTGCTCAGTGTTAAGGCCTGTCCCTCCACCCTAGCTGGGGTTGTTCCTCTCCTGGTGGTGTTGCCAGTTTTGAAGCATGCGAAGAAGGTGTTTGATTCATTCGCCAGAGCGATATCAGTGTGGGGGTCAGGCGGGGCTGCTCTTGTAGTCAGTGATGTCCCTGACACCCTGCCACATGCTTCTGGTGTCCGCAGTGTTGAAGTGGTCTTCCACACTTTGCCTGTGGATGTCTTTGGCCTTTTTTATGCCTTTGTTTAGGTTCGACCTGGCAGCACTGTAGGTAGAAGTGTCCCTGGATTTAAAGGCAATGTTGCATGTCCTTAGCAGATCCTGAACCTCCTTGTTCATCCATGGTTTGCGGTTTGGGAACATCTTTATTTGCTTGTCCACTGTGACAGTCTCCACACAGCAGTTGATGTAGGAAAGCACAGTGGATGTGTACTCCTCCAAGTCTACCTCTGTGCCACTGGTAACCTGTTGTGCAAACAGGTCCCAGTCGGTGCGATCAAAGCAGTCCTGGAGTTGTAGGGTGGCGTCCACGGGCCATATTTTGACCGTCTTTATTGCAGGTTTGGTCTTGCGGATGAGGGGTTTGTATGCAGGCAGTAGAAACAGTGAGAGGCGATCGGATTTTCCCAGGGATGGGCAGGGGAGGGCTTTGTATGCGTCCTTGAATTTGGTGTACACTTTATCCAGCGGGTTTGAGCCCCTGGTAGGGCACTACACATGCTGGTGGAATTTGCGGAGTGCAGCTCGTAGGTCCACCTGGTTAAAGTCCCCTGCAACAATGAAGGCACCGTCAGGGTGAGCATCCTGCTGCTTGCTGATGGCCGAGTGCAGCTGTGCTAGCGCTAGGTTAGCATTAGCCTGTGGTGGGATGTATATGGCCATGATGATAACCTGAGTAAACTCCCGAGGCAGGTAAAATGGCCTACATTTAAGCAGTAGTTATTCCAGGTCTGGGGAACATACTGCAGTGTGGTTGGTGCACCAGTCATTGTTATTATAGATGCAGAGCCCCCGCCCTTGCTCTTACCAGAGTCCTTTGTTCTATCAGCACGATGCAGTGACCGGTTCATTAGGTCCACAGCCACAGCTCCGAATTGACTCGGACTGGGGAGCGCAAAGCCGCTGTGTCTGATTTCCCCGTCCTGGAGGTGAGTCCCTTACAGTGTTTTCGGGGGGTACTGGGATTTCTAGGGGTTCTAAGGTTTTTAAATACCTTATTTTCACAGCCGCGTTCGGTCCCGGGCTGCTCCGAATTCACTAGGACTGAGGAGCGCAAAGTCGCTGCATCTGAGCATGCCGCCATCTTCTGGAGATAAAAATGGTATAATAATTCAAATGTAGGAGATTTGTTATACAAGAAGTGTTTATATTGTAAGTACAACACAGCAATATGCTTTTTGAGCAGTCAGAATACGAACTGTGATCTTCCATACTAATTATTAGTAAGGCCAATAATTTATTAGTTTCTAGGTACCGATATTTTGAGGTACTTTTTCATATGTGATACAACACTGCAATGCTTCTGTTCACTGTTGCTAAACCACTTTTTTTTCTTTTTCTGAAATGATTCATCATTTAAAATATTTCAGTCTACTATGGTCCAGAAAGATGTGATCTATTTTACATTTCTGTTATCCCAAGAATCATAGTTATAGAGTCGTACAGCAGCTTTGCCCCAACTGCATTTGGCCCTTATCCCTCAACATGCTCTCCAAATAGTTGCCCAAATGCCTTTTACATACTGTAATTGCATCTGCCTATATAACCACCTCTGCAGCTTGTTCTGCAGCATGGAAAGCTTATGCCTCAGATCACCTTTGTTTTTCTCCTCTCGCCTTAAATATATGCCTTCTCATTTTAGACCCTCCCACCCTAGAAAAAAGGCTATCCGCATTATCTATAATCTTCATAATATTACAAAACGTATTGCTATAAATTCACCCTTTAGCTCCCTACGTTCAAGAGAGAATAAATCTAACCTACCCAATTCTGCTTAAAGGTATTTAAAGCATCATTAGAGTAATTTATCTTTGCATTCTTTCTAATGCTACTACAGAGTGCTACTACTTAAAGTAGAGTGGGGACCAAAATTTTACACAATGCTTCAATTGTGGCCTGACTAATGTTTTGTACAGCTACAACATTATATCCTATCATAAGAGTCAAAGAGTGCATATTTGTTATATGCACCATATATAAACTTACAGTGTGGCACAATAGCACAGTTGGTAGAAGTGCTGTCTCACAGCTCCAGAGACCTATGTTCTATTCTGTTCTTGAGTGCTGTCGGTGTGGAGTTTACCCATTCTCCTTGCCTCTGTGTGGGTTTCCTCCAGGTGCTCCGGTTTCCTCCCACATCCCTAAGGCATGCGGGTTTGTAGGTTAATTGGCCTCTGTAAATTGCCCTTGGGCATGGGACATCATAGAACTGCTGTGAATGGATGATCAATGGTCAGCGTGGACTTGGTGGACCTGTACCCAGACTGCATGTCTAAACTAAACTAAACTTATTGAAGCCTTACAGGCACATTAGATGCAACTACAATAAATATGCAATTATTCTAAGTAAACTAAGTAATCTGGACATAAAAACATAGTGTAAAAACCAAAGTGTGCACAGTGGTGCAAAGTACACGATCAATATGTAGATTTATACTCTTATACTTAATGCCGACCTATGTGTTGCCATTTCAGTAAGTTAAGTACTTCCATCCCAAGGTCCCTCTCACATCAACCTTCTATTGAAAGACCTGACTATACATCCTACCTTTCTATTTTCTTCAACTGACCCTGCCAATCCCACATACTTCCAGTAGAAGCTCATGATTACCTCTGGCTCAGTGGCAAAAGGGCCAAAAATGTTATTTTTGGATGTGAGATCACAGTAGCGGAAATGGGCAGTTGATGGAATCTGCGCTACTTTCTCGCCTGTCCATTTGTTAAAGCAGATATTATAAATAAAGGGAGGAAGGCATAAATACCCTTGAAGTTTGAACATATAACATGCTGATCTGCTGCCAGCACTGCCATTTGGGAGTGTGAAGGGAGCTGGCCTTCCACACTAGATAAAACACCAGCAAAACAATTTCCACTTACCCACCAGTAGTAGTTAGAAGGTTGTTAGTTCAATTTTCATGCCAGAAGCTTGAGCACAAAAGATTGAGCAAGCTCTTGAAAGCAATACGATGCAAATGGTAAGATAGATATAAAATGCTGGACTAACTCAGCGGGACAGGCAGCATCTCACCTTACCCTTCTATATCTTTGTGTCTCCCTCTCCCGACTCCCAGTCTGAAAAAGAATCTCGACCTGAAACGTCACCCATTCCTTCTATCTAGAGATGCTGCCTGTCCCGCCGAGTTACTGCAGCATTTTGTGTCCATCTGCTGTGTAAACCAGCATCAACAGTTCCTTCCTACACAATACAAATGCTACTCAATTAGATACCATCTTTTGAAAAAAATGTCAAAATGAGCTTCTGTCAGGCAAAATACGAGTTTGCTGGAGAGCAGAGAAATTATTCATAGGTCCTATACAAATTTATGCCTCAGTGGTCAATATCAAGTTGTTGTTTCTGGGGGCTTACAGTGGATAAGTCGGATGCAAGATTTTCAGTAGTAATAGTGGTCACACTTCAAAAGCAGTGTTTTTTTGGCTGTAAACAGAGATTTTGAAGAAGGATGAGCGCTCGTTCAATGCATATTTTGTTGTTTTCTTGAACGGACATTCAATTTCTTGCAGATTAGTCATGGATTGGTTTATACAATGCTATGATCTTAAACACCTCTTGGTGTTTTCAAGAGTTCTTCAAAGTTGCTTAAGTTAGGAAGGAGAGACATGGCAAGTGCAATAATACCGTGCCCAGAAACGAACTGTTTCTGCTCTGCAAATTCTCTGCGGCAGGTCATGTCAGCCATGCCCAGCTACCTATGCTTGAGTGGTTAGCCAAAGCTAGGTAAGATGCTTAAGGTCCTTAAGATGCTTAAGGTGCAAGCTCACTTGTCTTCATTGCCAATGTCCAAATTCATTTCCTTTTATCCAAATCCATCCTGCCATTTCACACAGCACCAGTTCCGGATCCCTGAAATTCAATTGGTCCACTCACCCGCATGTCCCTGCTTTATTCCCCCATTCTCATACTTTCTTTTTCATGTATTTATTTATGAATTCTTTAAAATTATGTAATAGGTACCATTGTGTCTCTATGACATAACTGGTGGACACTTCCTCCTCTTCTTGAAGAGGTTTGTGGAGTTTTATGCAGCTTCTTGTCCTTTGTGTCATTTCTAATAGTTCATAATCTGTTACACTGGAATGTGACTGGAATTACACATTAACCAATGTGGAAGACTTGATGGGCTGAATGGCCTAATTCTGCTCCTATAACCTATGAACATGAATTTATGAACTTTCTCCCCTTAAAATTATTTGTAATGTAGCAGGGTTTGCATTGCAACTCTGTAACTTCACAGGCACTTTTACTGACACTAGCCTTGTCGTTTCTGATTTATTTAACTAAGTTCAAAATAACCACAACAATGTCATGAGTTTGTCAGAACATGTCTTGTCTTTTCCTTAATCGTTTTGATAATGATCTTACATCTAAACTGTCTACTTACTGACTGGAAATATTATTACTCCGTAATTTGTCTGAACAAAACCCTTCAAAATATTACAAAACTCTAGAAGTACTCCCCCATTTTCTCTTGTCTCTCTGCTTCAGTCTTTCATATCTTTTGTCACCTTAGCAAATTTATTCTGCTGCTTCTCCAAAGGTTTGCTATTCTTACCAAAGTGCAGTACCCTAAGTTGAATATGGAAGTGACAATTTTCCTTTGCGTCCATCTCTTTGGATTGTATGATGCACTCCTGCTGTTTTTAATGCTGACATTTCAATCCCTTTAAAAACAGATACTTCATCCTGTCAAAGGAAAAAAATGGCTGATTTATACCATTGTCAATTCCATTTATTTGTATATTAGCAAAAATAATTGAAAAATATATAAATATACGTGTAAAGCAGGATTTGGGGTATAATTTCAGGACATGGAGAAACACATTAAACACTGGAAGCTCATGTGTACGATATTAAAATAATTAGAATGAAATCCAACATTTTAAGCAAATAATGTGCCTATTTCTCAACAATATCTCGATTAAAAGAATCAAGTCTTGCTCAAATTATTAGTTAAATATACGTAACAATTTTTCACCAAAAGTACTGGGTCATTCAAGAATTTAATTTCAAGTCTATTAAATGTAGCTATATAAATAGATGTTCAGATCAGAAAATGTTTAAAAAGAAAGCTCAATTGAAATGGTATGCAGAGCATTTTAAATCCACAGTTTCTGATCAGATCTGAACAAAGGCTATGTCTTTCCTTTAAACCCCTTGCCCACAGCGATGAAATCTGCTTATACCCAGTTTATACAGACCATCACAAGAATAACTGATCTTTGAACCAAATTATTCTATCCGGAACATTTATAAAGTGTACATAGAAAACAAAGAGGCTTTTATTTTTAAATATGCCAGTGTTTAAAAAAAAACACAAAGGAAAATAGAATGATCACCTGCACTTGTTTATAATTTGTGAAGTAGTTGTAATTTAATTATAGGTTGGAATTCAGTGTTTCTAATCACTAAAAAAGCTTTTCCCGGCAATAGAGCTGTGAGCACTAACCTGTCTACCTGGGGAAATAATATTGTCTGTGAAGCAATGAACTGAAACTAATCATGTAAATTTTGAGATAATCCCTTGATACTTGTGTTTTTTTTCCTGTGCAATGGAAAAATTGAGCTGCTCTATGGGAGAAAGTTGCTGAATTTCAGGCAGAAAATTCAGATTTTACGGCCACCTAGCCAGCTCAGTAAATAAATAATATTCCGGATTTCACCAGATGGAACTGATCGGGATTATCAGCAAGGCAGCACTTCTACAAAGAGGTGGAATTATTTTTTCAGTTAATCTCCAGGTTACGGATTGATTTAATGTTTATCTCTGGTTCAGTCTAGATTGTGAACGACAATCTCTTTTTTACAACAAAGTTATCGATTTTACACTTTCCGGAAGAGAGTACAGATTGACGCGATAAATATATATGTAAAGCATTTATAGTGTTTGGCATAACACTGGAAGTCAAGATATTAGATATAAGACACGGTAGTATGTTTCTGAGTTGCTCCTTATAAAGAATAAATTCAAATTCTAAAATCTCAAAAAGCAGACACTGATGATAAATACCCTTTGGTAAAAAAATACAGACAGTTTTATGTCTGAAGAAGGGTCTCGACCCGAAACGTCGCCTATTCCTTCTCTCCATAGATGCTGCCTCACCCGCTGAGTTACTCCAGCTTTTTTTGTCTATTTGCAATGTTGGCATTCAGTTCAGTAAATTTAGTTTAAAGTATGTATTTTACTTTTTACATTCGCATCCATTCCTTCATTAAAGTTAACAAACAGGTGAGGACAACCTGGTTGCTTGTCATTTATCTTCCGTTGATTAGCTTGTAGCTTCAATGCTTGAATAGCTAAATGTCGTACCGCAATGCAAGGATGGTTGAGAGAACAAGCGCTTTCAAAATATGAGCTGATGCACGCCAAAATAATACTTCAGGGGAGAAAAGTGGGCCATCGTGATATTACAAGGTACATTTTCAATTCTGATTAGAAGTAAATTACACAGACTATCATATAGGCTCTCTAATTGAAAGTCACAGCTAAGCATTACTGAGTAAATTTCTCAATGTGCTGCATACCCCTCATATAGCTCTCATTGCTAAATCTGACCTGACTCTTTTCTAACCATTCGTTTAGTGCGAAATGTGGTCTGGGACTTGAAGGATCCTGACCGGGGAAACATATCGAAATTAGAATGCATGGCCAGGCATGGGTGCACAAAACCTGCGGAATTACATTCGGCCACTAGAGCTGTCTGTTATTTCCTGAAATTTATGTTGATTTGTGAATTTGCTTCTAATTTGCTGCAGGTATTCTAAAGAGAAGCACATGCAATTGTTTTCTGCTCACTGTAAGTTTACATGTCCAGTTGCTTTACACAATGCTTCTTTCAAGAAATTATTAACAAACAAGATAAAGTTTTACCAATTAAATTTAGTTGTTTTGAAGAAGTAACCAAAATGATTGATGAGAGCAAAGTTTGTAGGCGTAGACAAAGTTGTAGGTCTAAAGGTGGTAGACATTGCCTGTATGGACTTCCGCAAGACATATGATAAGGTTTCTGCATGGTAGGCTGCGCTGGAAGGTTAGATCGCTTAGGATCCAGGCAGAGTTAGCCAACTGGATACAGAATTGGCTTCATGGAAGGAAGCAGAGGGTGATGGTGGAAGGTTGTTTTTCAGACGAGAGACCGGCGACTAGTTGTATGCCTCAGGGATCAGTGGTGTGCCTATTGCTGTTTATGGTTTATATCAATGATTTGGCTGAGAGTGTGCATGGTATGATTAGTAAGTTTGCAGATGAGTGATATTGAAGATTGTTAGCAAAAATTACAGCATGATCTTGATCAATTGGGCAAGTGGACTGAGGAATGGTTAATGCAGTTTAATGAGGAAAAGTGTGAGGTATATTTTGGGAAATCAAACCAGGGCAGGACCTTCACAGTGAATTGCAGGGGACTGGGGAATGTTGTAGAGCAGCGGGATCTAGGAGTGCTGGTACACAGCACATAGGTTTTTTACCCAGAGTAGAAGAATCAAGAACCAGGAGTCATAGGTACCTGAGGAGCAGCGTTTCAAATTGGCAGAGGAGGTAGTTGAGGCAAGTACTATACCAACATTTAAAAGACATCTGGATAAGTTCATGCATAGGAAAGATTTAGAGGGATACGGATCGAACCAGGCAGGTGGGACTAGCATAGATGGGCAGGTTGGGCCGAAGGGCCTGTTTCCGTGCAGTATGACTATATGACTCCATAACATTATAGAAATAATTAGTCACCAGTTATTGCATTTTGAAGCAAGATGATGCTGATTAAAAACATGTCACGTTTACTTTCTGACTGTTAACTGTCAACATTTGATCAATCCACGAAAAAAGCAAGCATATACCCAAGCTCCAGACAATAAAATGTGCAGATGCTGAAATCTTGAGTAATACACAAATACACTATTTGTGGAGGGAAGGGAATGGCGACATTTCAGGTTGGACCCTTCTTCGGACTGATTCTCAAAGTCTCCCAAACCAAAGCCAAAACACTATTATCATACAAAAAAAAATTACAAATGTATAACATTTGAACTAAACTAATTTTATGTTTTACTTTCCCTTGCTCATATTATAACTCCAATGCACTGCACTATTGCTCTTATTTTAGAGTTGGTGCATTCAGATTTATTTTTGATCTTTATATTACACTATCTCTTTTACCGTGATGTTATTTGGGGTTTGATACAAGATTTACTACAGCCGCGGGCATGAAGTAAGTAAGGAAGTAAGTTTATTGGCCAAGTATTCACATACAAGGAATTTGCCTTTGATGCTCCGCCCACAAGTAACAACATGACATGCGAATGACTCAGAAAACACTAAACATTAATAATAATAAAACATTAATGATAAAACACCATTGATCAAGCATGTGAACCAACAAAATACCAGATCAAAGGGAGGCTACAGATTTTTGGCTGTTGAGTAAAGCAATTACTCATGGATAAAAACTGTTTTTATGTCTGGCTGTGGCAGCTTTGACAGTCCGGAGTCGTCTTCCAGAGGGAAGTGATTCAAAGAGTTTGTGGCCAGGGTGAGAGGCGTCAGAGATTACCTTGCCCGCTCGCTTTCTGGCCCTTGCTGTGTACAGTTCATCAATGCAGGGAAGGTTGCAGCCAATAATCTTCTCTGCTAATACGGATGAGATGAGGAATGGAAATGTTGGAACCACTCAGTAGATCAGGCAGCATAAGTGGAAAGGGTATGAATTAACATTTGGATATACTTGCTATTCTATAAATTGTCGAATGCCACACCAGAGAAGGAGGCCTTTTGACAAAAATATAAAACAAAGCTGATCATGGCTTTGTTGAATCTATCCATGTTAGAATTATCCAGGTTCCAAATTACAACTGTATAGTTAAATCAGTACAATGTTGTATCTTATTTATAGTCAGAGTCTATAAGGTCCAATGTGAATTGACCTCACTGGAGTACAAAATCTGAATTTGACATTACTAAAGCAAAGAGATGCCCGGTGCATTCAAAAGACAGATTATTATCTAAATGGAGAGAAACTATGATTGAGTGAAGATGGGAGGGATATAGGTATCTTAGTGCATGATTCACTAAATGTTAGCTGAAGGTCCAACATGTAGCTAAGAAGGCAAATGGAACGTTGGTCTTTATTCCACGAAGATTGGAGTTTAAGAATAGATTGTGATAAGATGATGGCAAGGCCACATCTTGGGCATGGTTTATATCTGCTTACCTAACTAAGGATATGGTATTCTTGGAGAAAGTCCAAAGAAGATTAATCAGGCCAATTCCTGAGATGAGACGGATGAGATGAGATGCCCCCTCAAGAGAGGTGATGCATTTGCGGATTGTATTCCTTGGAGTTAGGAGAACATATAAGAGTCATCATCGGCGGTCACTCGAAACGAGTATGACTGCCCTCTCCTCTCCATAGGGTCATCTACTTGTGGGTCTGCAGATGTTTATAGAGGCCGATCCGTGATCCACAAACCTTGGTGCAACGTGGGCAGTGGAAACTGGCGGCGGTTGGTAGTCGTCGAGCCCCCTTTTCTCTCTCCTTACGATGCTGATACTTTGTCTCTACGACACAGCATAGTTCCATTTTGTGACGTGCAGCTCCTTCCTGCACGGATTTCCTCCAGGAGCGCCTGTCCAGTGCGACGTGCTCCCAGTTGCTTGATGTGATGTGGAATTTCTTCAGACTGTTCTTGATGTTGGCCTTGAAGCATATCTTTGGCCGCTGGGGGCTCGCCGACCTTCCTTCAATTGAGAGTACAGGATCTGCTTAGGGAGACGTGTGCTGGACATGCGGATGACATACCCAGTCTATCGAAGTTGGTGCTGCATTATTGTGGTGGTGATGCTGGTCATGTTGGCTTCCTCCAAAATGCTGATGTTGGTGCATTTGTCCTCTCAGCTGATCCTCAGAATCTTCCGTAAAGATCTTTGATGGTATTGTTCCAGGGCTCTCAGGTGCCTACTGTAGGTGGTCCATGATTTGGCTCCATACAACAGGCTGGAGAGGTTCTGTAGACCAGCAGTTTTGTTTGAGCCTTTAGGTCTCGGTCTTCAAAGACTCTTTTCCTGAGTCTGGAGTAGGCTCCGCTGGCACAACTCAGGCAATGGTTGACCTCAGAGTCAATGTCAGCTTTTGAGGAAATAATGCTGCCAAGGTAGGGGAAGTGGTCAACGTTTTCAAGAGTGGTGTTGTCCACTTTTATAGTGGGCTGAGTAGACAACTGGTCGGGTGGAGGTTGATGTAGGACCTGGGTCTTCTTGATATTTAAGGCTAGGCCCATGGCTCTGTATGCCTTGGTAACGGCATTCCGGATGCCCTGGAGGTCCTTTTCAGAGTGTGCTGCAATGGTGCAGTCTTGCGCGTACTGAAGCTCCATGATGACGGTATTATTGGCTTTGCTCTTGGCCTTCAACCTATTAAGGTTGAAGAGCCCACCATCAGTTTGGTAGAGGATTGGGATTCCATGTGGCAGCTCTTCACCAATGAGGTGAAGTATGGCAGCAATGAAGACGGCAAACAGGGTGGGTGTGATGATGCATTCCTGTTTGACCCACGTTTCCACAGCGAAGGGCTCGGACTCAGAGCCGCAGTTACTGAACACTGTGACTGACATGCCATCATGTAGAAGCCTCAATATTATGATGTACTTGTCATGACAACCGTACCTTGATAGTGTGCTCCAAAGAGCCTGGCGGTCTACCGAGTCAAAAGCCTTTGTCAGGTCTATGAAGGCCATGTACAAAGGCTGTCTTTGTGCACAGCATTTTTCCTGGAGTTGGCGTGCTGTGACTATCATGTTTGCTGAACCTCTGGATGGGAAGAGTACTATGTTTACATATCTGTTGTGATGCTGCAAGTAAGAATTTCATAGTTCCGTTTTGGGACATGACAATAAATCATTCTGTACTTGACTCTTGTCGTCCTAAGGGGGCTTGATGGAGAAGGTGCTTAGTTTTTTACGAGTGGAAGAGTCATGAACAAGGGGACAAAGCTCCAAAATAAGGGGGCGGTCAGAGAGAAGAGGAGCTCTAAAATTTTCTGTCACTGGGTGTGGTGGAGGCCTGATCATTAGATATATTTAAAGTAGAGACTGATAAATATATGTTTTTAATTGAGGAATTGATGGTTATGGGGGATTTGGCAGAGGAGTTGAGACCAACGGAGACCAGCAATGATCGTATTAAATAATAGGGTATAAATTGCTCGTTCTAAGCTTCACCCTAGTCTAGTTTGAGTCAAAAATCACCAAATCAATCACTTGAACAACTAATCTTTATTTTCCCAGAAGATCGACATAACAGACATTTCCCTAACCCAATAATACAGCAGCTTAATACATTGTATTAAAACAGGACTTCTCAAGGAAGCCAACCTAGAAACATTTACCCTGATTTGCAAGAAACCCAGACAAGGCTCAATACCTCACCCAATCAACACTCGTCAAAGTAGAACTCTGCAAGATTATTTACAATTATTTACAAGCTGCATGTCTGGTTTGCAGCTATCCAATCCATTCTATGCATTTTTCACCTAATCGACAGGGTCTGCAGATGTTCGTATTCTTTTCTTGCAACTTGTATCTAGGCTCTAGACACACTGGCACCACTCTGCAGCTTGTCCCAGTTCTGCAGAGAACAATTCCAAATTGACCAAATCTCCCAGCAGCCCTGAAGCTTTTACCCCATTTTAAAGTGCTAGCCTCTCCAATGTGGCCAGGATTAACAAGGGCAGTCGTGAGGGGCAGAATGGCCTTTTCCAGCTAATGTTTTCTTTTTATAACAAATTAAAGAAAATAAATGTCTTTCACTTTTTATTAGTACCACCTTCTCTAAATTTCATGAGGTCAACTTGTACCCAAACATCTGATGAAGTTATGGTGATGAAGGGGATGAACGTCTTCTTACACTGCTACTCCTTTAGTCATTCAGCATGATCACTGTTTCAGCAGTAATTTATCATTTCCAGTATGGTTATCATTAAAGTAATGGTAGAAGTAGGAGAACAAAGTATCACAATATACTTTCATCAGCCTTCTGCCCCATACTCCAATATAAACCATCGTGGGACATTCATTATAGCCAGCAAGATAGAGCTTCTGAAATAACTAATGAAGTGTTGCAGTTCAGCTTGTTATCAGAACATGAATTATTACTGAGAATTAATGGCTGTAGCTGTTTCAAGAGGAGCATTTGGATTTAATAATTTGTTCACTAATTAATTTGAACACATGACTTAGTCAAACCATATAACTCCAGTGTCCTATTTAGAGGTTCCATGTGCAACTTACTGAAGACTATGGAACCTTACAAATGGACATT
Organism: Raja brachyura; assembly: GCA_963514005.1. The sequence goes on along the minus strand of OY740785.1, from coordinate 41,311,435 downwards.
ATAATAGTAAGATTAAATGAGAATTTACCAGTTTGAAGTTTGATCTTGATTTTATGAGGTTACGTTGGTGATTACGTGAAGAACCCCGCCAGTTCGCATGCACGTCAATCTTCAATGCAACGGTATGAAATCACAGATAACCAAAAATCGAAGTTAACATAGTAAGATTAGCAACTTTAGAACTACCAGATGACCTTTATGAGAGAGGGTTGGGCGTGGAGGGCACGTAATCATCAACGTAACTCCTCATAAAATCAAGATCAAACTTCAAACTGGTAAGTTATTGTTTAATCTTACTATTTTACTTCGGAGTCACGCGAGTGATTCCGTGAAGGGTTCAAAGCCCTGTGATTTCATGCCGCAGATCCAAATCTCGGCATCTCACTGCATCGATTGACTCAGGATGAGTGAATAATCAAAAATGCATTAAGCATGACATTGATTCAAATGTATTAATGGTTTACGTTAATAAAGAAATCAATAGCAACCTCTGTGTGCACGTGCCTCCTCATCCATGAGGGTGCTATCAAGCAGCTCTCTACTAGGTGCTGCTGGCGCATTTTTGTTCAGGGTGGTGCTGACACTCCTCCTGCTGGCGTGTGCCCTGCTGTAGCACTGTATGCAATAGTTGCTGCATTTGGGATAGTCGTTCAAACGCACTATCCAGCCCCAGTGAGGAATCATCCTCCGACTCCACGGGCCTATTATTTTGCTACCCAGCCCCGGTGGGGAATCTTCCCCTGACTCCGTGGGCATAGCAGACTTATGTGTTACCTTGAGCAACCCTGTCCCAGGCGTTGCCGGCGCCGCCTCTCATAGAGGCCGGCACTTTTTGACATGAAACAGCCTTGTCCCAGGCACTGCTGGCGCGGCTCTCCCGTAGGCAGGCAATGTCACAAATGAAACAGCCCTGTCCCAGGCGATGCTGGCGCGGCTCTCCCATAGGCCGGCGCTTTCATACATGAAGCAGCCCTGCCAGGCGTGGCCTGTCCCATAGGCCCGTGCTATTACACATGAAGCAGCCCTATCCCAGGCGCTGCTGACGCGGCCTGTCGCCATAGGCCCACGCTATTACAGTGTAGGCTCACTAATTCACCTGTGAAGGGTTAAAGCAATTTTAACCCTTCACAGCAACTTGTGCTAAGCAAAGAAAGAATTTCTTTGTCAGGGACACATGACAATAAACTCTTTTGACTTTTGACTTTGACGTTAACTTATGACTTTAAAAAACACTATAACAAACATGCAACCTTTATTATTAGAGAAAAACCCTTGCAGCCCGACTCACCCGAGTCCAATAGGGCTGAGTCCTATAGAGTCCTTTCTCCACCAATTTTACTCATTTCCTGGGGACCAACGTCTGTGAGCCGCTGACCGCACTGTCAGCGACTCTGGCGTTGTTTACTTGCCACTCCACGGCATCCCCGCAGGCTGGAAGCCACTGACTGCCTTGTCAGCAGCTGCTTATCTCAAAACCTGATCTTTTGCCGGTTATCCGCTTCCGCGGTCGGACCAGGCTTTCCCCATAGTCCATAGCCGGCTCACTCGTCGGGCTGTGAATCTGGCAGGAAAACCTCTGTGAAGAGATGCTCCTGCTCGAAAAAGCCCTGGTAAGTAAACAGAACTTACCTTCTTGGTTTAACTTACCGCCGGCAGGAGCCAGTCTGGTGCTTGCGCCAATGCAGCTGACGTACTGACACGCATGCGAACTGGCGGGATTCTTCACGGAATCACTCACGTGACTCCGAAGTAAAATTCTGGTTTTAATGTGCCTCAGAATACCTTTAGTTTGTTCATTTTAATTAGAATTTAAAGGAGATACAGTGGCATAAAAAAAATTCAGGTCCATGTGAAACGTGCACTAAATTAGAGATGCATGCTGACCAGCTCCAGTTTGTGTGTCTTTCCAGGGAATGGTTATTGTTTGTACAGCCCTTGTAGCATTCATGATATAAAAGGCACTTTTGCATCATTGCACACATTAGCAGGCACAATTTGAAGGAATGCAAACCTGTTCTATGTGCTGCCCTGGCTGAAGTTGCATCACTGGAGTTTCACCAACTGGGGGTTGTGGATAGACCAGGGTTGTGAGAGGTGCCATGATAGACATGGAAGTGGGCACTCTGGTCCTCAAGATAATTTGGCTTACGTGATGGAAGAGCAGGACAGAGTGCTCAGGAATCCCTCACCACCCCTACCCACAAACTAACGAGAGAACACCTCGCCAACATCATGGTCAGAACACACTCCAGCTGACCTCATCCCACAGACCTCTGGTGTTTTAGACCTCCCAGCAAAGATATAGTGTGAAGACAGACACAAAATGCTAGAGTAACTCAAGGTCAGGCAGCATCTCGGGAGAAAAGGAATGGGTGGTGTTTTGGGTCGAAACCAGCATCTGCAGTTCCTCCTGACACAAAGATACAGCGTGGCTCTCTCAGCATCACAGGAGCATCTGCGTTCCTGTTTGTGGCCAACAAAGGTTTTTCATTGTGCATGCAAGGTCCAATGTGGTAGCAAGAGTGTCAAATGGGCATTGTATAAAGATCAACACCTTTGCTCTGAGAACTTTTTGTTTCACTCGTTCCATCCCTCCCAAACCACCCCGTCCCCAGATACTCTTTCCGCATCAACAGGGAATGTAACACCTGACCCTATATCTCCTCCCTCACATCCATCCAGAGACCCAGCTGTCCTTCCAGGTGAGACAGAGGTTCACATGGCCCTCCTCTAACCCCATCTACTGCATTTGGTGTTCCCAATGTGGCCTCCTTTACCTCGGTGTGAACAGGCATAGTCTGGGCAACCATGTTGCCGAGCACTTGCATTTAGTCTGCCATGACCTGCTGAATCTCTCGGTTGCTAACCATTTTAATCATTCTTCCTATTCCCATATTGACCTTTCTGTCTCAGGCATCTTCCTTTTCCAGAGCAAGTTTAGTTTTAGTTTTTAGTTTTAGAGATACAGCGCGGAAATAGGCCCTTTGGCCCACCGAGTCCGCCATGACCAGCGATCCCCGCACATTAACACTATCCTACACACACTAGGGACAAATTACATTTATACCAAGCTAATTAATCTACAAACATGCATACATACTGGAGGACAGCGCTTCATATTCCACTAGGGCAGCTTACAACCTATGGTATGTTATGGTGCTTTATTTGTCACATGTACCAAGGGACAGTGACTTTCATTTTTGTATGTAATTCAAAAGTACCACTATACTTAAGCACTTAGGTAACAATATGAATATTGAATTATTCTATTTTAGGTAACTAACCTACAAACCTCTTCTCCCCTTCCTTTCCCGCCCCCCTCTTCCTTGTGCCCCACCTGGATTCACACCCATTTTTATCCCCTTCCCACAGAATCAAGGGATATGGGGAGAAGGCAGGAACAGAGCACTTCTTCTCAGGGTCGAATGGCCTACTCCTGCACATATTTTCTATGTTTTTATGTTTCTACCTGATTACCCAACCACTTATTATCTTTTTTGTAAACCAGCACGGCAGTTCCTTATGTCTCCATCTTTAATATGTGTATAGGTTCCTTCATTAGGATGTGTACAATGTGCCGAACTTGCATGATCTGGAGTTTCAGAATGCAATTGCTCATTTCATGTTCCAATTTGCTTTCCATAATTGATTTCACTTCACAATTAAACCCCAATGTGTATAAACAAACATGCACATTAATTCTTATATATTCCATTGCTGTTTCTGAAAGCATCATACTACACACTATGTACATCGCGGACCAGAGGACATAGGTTTAAGGTGATCGGGAAAAGATTTAATAGGAATCTGAGGGGTAATGTTTTCTCACAAAGGGTGGTAGGTGTATGGAACAAGCTGCCAGAGGAGGTAGCTGAGGCTGGGACTATCCCATTGTTTAAGAAACAGTTAGACAGGTAAATGGATAGGACATGTTTGGAGGGATATGGACCAAATGTGGGCAGGTGGGACTAGTGTAGCTGGCCGGTGTGGGCAAGTTGGGCTGAAGGGCCTGTTTCCACACTGTATCACTCTATGACTCCACTGGAAATTTGAAATTAACACAGTAATGGGGGCAATATATGTGGAGAGAGAAAAAAATGACTATAATGTATTCATACATATTCATGTATATGTTAATGAGTTGGTGTTGTATATAAGCAGGGAATGTTGGGTAAATCCCTCTCTCATGATCCAGGCAACCTGCGTGTAAGTTGTTATTCATTCTGTCGTCCGGAATATAACAACTGTGTATTTACAAAAGTTTTTTTTTTAACTGATTCTCTTTATCTAGATTTAAATCATAAAATAAATGTATTAACAATGCACAAAATATTAATCTGTATTTGGAAATAATGAATCATAAAATGAGGACTGGCATCAATAATCATTTTGTCCTGTTTTTAAAGCTGATTTAAATTGATTCAACTTTTCAATATTAGAAACATAGAAACATAGAAAATAGATGCAGGAGGAGGCCATTTAGCCCTTTGGTGCTGGCTCGAAGGGCCGAATGGCCTCCTCCTGCACCTATTTTCAATGTTTCTATGTTCCTAATATTCACTCATATTAATTTCACCCCATTTTACTCTGTTCTATGTTAAAATATCTGATCCAATTTTACTATTGTTTATTTCCAAATAATGAAAAAGTTTTAAAGTCAGTAAGTACAGATTAGGTTAATAAATGTGTTGATACATGACCACAGAGTTAAATCACATTAGGTGTCAGAATAATAACTTTGCTATTTGCAATGTCGTCTAGGACTGGACACTCACTGTGAGTGGGAGCTGGATCCAGTACTGTTGAGAGTTTTGTTTACTCTCCAGCTTTCGACAAAATCAAAGACACGTGTCAACACTTCCTTACAACCAAAGCAAGAAGCATTGCCCACGCCAGGGACTGTAACTGCTCATAATCGCATTTGCCTCCACCTTGAGAGCCACAGGGCAGATACAGTCAGACTTCCATTGATCTCATGTATAAATTCTCCAAAGGATTAATTATTGAACGTTTCAAAATGTCCAATCTTGCGCATAACTGCAAAACCAAAACAAAGGGGGTTGGATTAATAACTGTTATATGGATGCAAAACTATGTTTTTTCTTAATGATTTTAATTGTTGGATTGGTACTTTGTCAGCTAAGTTTACACTGTTTTGCTCTTAGCTATCTTACTTTTTGGCAAAACAGTACTATTTGTTTAGCTTGCAGTATCAATTACTAAAGAAGATTACATATGTAAAATGACTCCAAAATATGTAAAAGGGCTTAAGGTGGCCTAATTGACTTTATGAATCCAGCTCAACTTTCTATTCACTTTTTATGTTGATTTATTATCATTTCTGGCCTGGTTTAATTACTGTGTGCTTCAGTATGTTAATAATCACATCATTTATGAGGTAGCATAATTGTTTATTTTCATTTAATTCAAAATCACTTTTCAATGAAATGCTATTTTATTTCTTAACTTTGAATAACATCCACCTAGAAAACATCAGCAGTTGGTATTCTAGTTCATAAATTCATTGAAGAATAATTTACATTTGATTACCGGGAAGAAATGTGATAATATGCAAGCTAAATCAGAAACAGGTCCTTGTCAATGGCATTGAATTTGCAATCCTTTTGAGGTCCAGATTGTATTTCAGATTGTGCTTATTCAGATCGACAGACTAAATTTAAAATTAAAGAAAAAAGGAGCCAAAATAAGTAAGTTATGCATTAAGATCCAATGTTAAGGCAGGAACACAATCATCGACTTTAAATGACGGTTAGAGTGGCTTATATGCCAATCTTGTGGTTAGCGACGGCATACAAACTCCATTGATTAGATTGGAGGCTTGTGACTCCCCTCTGTGTGTTGATTGCTTGCAGAGGGAAATGATTTGCTACTGCTCAAATCTGCTGAGAAATCAGCATTTTCATTGCCTCGGCACCATTTTATGTCAAATTGTTTTACTTGAAGAACTCACTGCCATATGTATCAAGGGCAAAGTTTCCTGGAAATTGGTGCAGTTCGTCACTCTACACCAGATCACTTCTGTAAATTATTCCACACATTGCAGTGGAGTTAAAGTAGTTAAATCCCTGAACACTGCAGAGAGAAAAACATCTTAGACGTGTAGTAGAGTGAATGTTAATGGAAACAGATTTATTTGATGATCATTAGCAACTGGTTCTTAAGATATGTGTTTTTCTATTTTCAGAATGAAATGTAATAGCAAGAAATTTACAAAACAGAGATCTTTTTTTTACTTGGAACACAAACTGCTTCTCTTTATTTTTCACTTTGCAAAACCATGAACATAATGCTAGCACTGAGTTGGACAGGTAAAGCTGTGTTTTATTCTCCACTACCCATTCCTCATAAAGTATTATAATACAAATCCTTTTCCTCTTATTAAACTTGGCTGGCCTACTGTATACTTTCACGCCTTCAGATTTTCAATTAATCTCTTATTTCATTTTCAAGATATGAAACCCCATCAATTGAGTGGCAGCGTAGTGCAGCTAATAGAGTTGTTGCCGCACAACTCTAGTGATCTTGGTTCAATCCTGACATCCAGTGCTGTCAGTCTTGAATTTGCACATTCTCTGTGTGGCCATGTAGGTTTCTGCTGTATGCTCTGATTTCTGTGGGTAAGGATGTTAATTAGTACTACAAATTGTCCCTAGTGTATACATAAAAGGTGGGAGTTGATGAGAATGTGGGGATAATAAAATGGGATTTGTGCAGTTTTAGTGGAAACGTGTGTGTGACGGTTGGCAAGGATGGCAGTCCAAAGGGCCCGTTTGCATGTTGCTTTGGTTTCTATGATTCTGTGACTTTAATTTTTAATATGGCTGCAGGGCAAAAGGGAAAGTTAGTTCTATTGTAAAAATGAGTTTTGTGGCGCTTTATGTGGTTATGTACGAAGTTATGTTTAAAAATGTTTTAATTATTTTGTTAAATGTCAGGAATTGATTAAATAGGATTCAGCCTCCACAACTGGCAAAGCTCTGCTCACGTTACCAGCCCTGCAGAGTCATTCCCCTAACGTCACCCCCAAATCCATGCCCAACAAATCTGATATGTGGACACAAGCACACACAGTCGCGTTGACATACCTCAACCAATTCATATTACACATTTCTGTGATAATCCTTTAAATAAACTGCCTTTGGGAATGAAGAGTTTTAGGTTATCTATTCATTTTAGATCATCATTTTCCACATGAAGGCACAATCCTATTGCTCTCCCATAAAAGGCTCGCAAACTGAATGACCTCTCAGTCCATCAAAGGATGCTGTTCTTTTTCACCTTTGTACTCTCTTCTAGTTTCCAGATTGATGTCCCGTTTAATATGATCTTTAAGAAAGTTCCTTTTTTGAAAATAATTGACAATCAAAGGGGTTTAACCTCTCAAATAAAAATAATGGTGAAACCATAAATTGAAAATACAAGTAAGATTGCATTCTATTGAAATCACACTTTAATTCTCAGCACGAAGGAACAAAGGCACTGATGGAATCAGTGCTAAAAGGGGTTATTATAGCATTATGGTTCTAGGGGGGATTTGTTACTGATAGCCTTGCTCTGCCAAAAGCCTGGCGCAAATCTGCACACTCTCCATGGTGATAAACTCAACAGTGATCACTGTATGTTGAGTTACTTGTCGCTGAGGAATCTTTGGACTGAAGAGAGTTAGATGGTGACAGTCTGTAATCATTTGGGGCAGGTGGTGCCAGGGCTGCAGATTTCACAGACGGTGGCAATGAATTCCACAGATTCAACACCCTCTGACTGAACGTTCTTCAACATTTAAAGAGATTCAGCACGTCAACGGATAGTACCAAACCTGGACAGATATACTATAAAATGCAGGGTTACACAAAAAGCTGGAGAAATTCAGCGGGTGCAGCAACATCTAAGGAGCGAAGGAGATAGGCGATGTTTCGGGTCAAGACCCTTCTTCAGACTGGTATAAAATGCATTCTGGCTGGTTGCATCATGTTCTGGTAAGGCAATCCCAATGCTCAGGAATGCAAAGGGCTGAAGGCTGAAGAGAGTGGTGGACTCATCTCAGGGGCAGAACATTTACTAGCATCAAAAGCTTCCATACAGGGCACTGCCTCGCCATCTGGGTCGTGTTCTCTCACTGCTGCCATCAGACAGGAGGCAAAGAAGCCGGAAATCTCACACAACCCGGATCAGGAACTTTCCTTCATCTATCAGGTTATTGAACTAATCCACACAACCTGAATCTTATCTCCACAATAAATAAAATTGTAGACCACCTCGTACATTACCATGGAGTTTTTTTTTTCTGATGTGTTTTGCACTAATGTCTTTTGTTTTTTTACTGTTTGCAGAATTTAATATATAGAATTTATGTATAATTTATATATATCATCTGTTGCATTTCTCTGAGTCAATATGCATGTAATGCTGCTGCAAGCAAGATTTTCATTGTATCTGTGCCTTACCATATTTGTGCATAAGACTTGACTAATATTTGCCACCAAAGATAGACACACAGAAAATGGAGTAATGCAGCAGGTCAGGCTGTATTTCTGGAGAAAAAGAATAGGTGTCTGAAATATAGAAACATAGAAAATAGGTGCAGGAGTAGGCCCTTCGAGCCTGCACCGCCATTCAATATGATCATGGCTGATCATCCAACTCAGTATTCTGTACATGCCTTCTCTCCATATCCCCTGATCTCTTTAACCATAAGGGCCACATCTAACTCCCTCTTAAATATAGCTAATGAAGAAGAGCCTCGACCCAAAACATTACCTATTCCTTTTCTCCAGAGATGCTTCCTGACCCACTGACTTACTTCAGATTTTTGTGTCTATCTTTGGTTTAAACCTGAATCTGCACCTCTCTCCTACACTTGATGTTTGCTACCTTCCTTTCTGACTGCTTGGTTCCCATGCTTCCTTCTGATTCACATGGGACATGGTTTATGCATTCTCTTTCATGTCATCGGGCCTCAGTTTCTATATTGGTGGAACTCTTGTAGGGGTGGTACGGTGGTGCAGTGGTAGAGCGGCTACCTTATAGCACCAGAGATCCAGGTTCAATCCTGACTATGGCTGCTATCTGTACGGAGTTTGCACATTCTTCCTGAGACCATGTCGGTTTTTTCCGGGTGCTCCGGTTTCCTCCCACATTCCAAAGACGTGCAGGTTTGTAGGTTAATTGGTCTCTGCAAATTAGTGTGCAGTGTCCCGTGTGTGTAGGATAGCAGCTGGTGTATGGAGTGATCACTGGTCAGCATGGACTCGGTGGGCTGAAGAACCCGTTTCTACGCTGTATTTCTGAGCTAAACAAATTCACCTTCATTTGCCTGTTTCTGTGTTCCCTTAAAAAGCGTGATCTGTACCCCACATTACCTAGAAACTCATTGAGTTCTGTATTCCTGCTCCATGCTCCTTTCAAAATTACTGGGACCTTATTTCCCACACTTCCTTTAAGCTTACCATGTTCCCTGGAACAGTTATTATTCTACTGTGTATTCTGTAAAAATAAACAGAATTAATACCAAATATTAACTTAGTTGAGTACTGAAAGAAGTAACATCCAATCATCTGGAATATCCACTAGTCTGGCATCACTAGCAACACATACTGTATGTGCTGGATTAATGCAGTTTTACTGTGGGGCTAACACTAAATAAGGCACTTGTTACATGCCTGTAAACTGTACAATTGTTACCTGTACCTGAGAAATATCAACTCATTGAGGAAAAGATACAGGAAACTTTTTTATCTGAGCATGTCATCTCCTTAAGGTTGAGTTTCTCCCAAGAGGCAGATTTCGCAATGTCTGAAGTTATAACACTTTCCTCTCACTTTCAGCAACAGTCATCAAGATGCAAATACTATGGAGCCTTACCTATCCCGAACACTGCAGGGAATTAGCTGCATTGCCAGAATATCACAGTATTCAGTCACTGAAGGCAAAATGTTCATAGGCATGTTATTTTTTTTAAGAACTAGTTCAACACCAGGAAAGAGGTAGAGAAGAAATGGTACTTTAATTAATTAATAAAAACAACAGTCCAAATTGAACAAGTAATTTAATCATCTTGTCTCTGAAACGCCAAACAATTCTCATGAGAGGATGTGAAGCAAATTCCTTGTGAAGAGAACATGAATGACCTTTCTTTAAAAAAAACATCCTAACAATGAAGTGGTGTAGGACACTGTTAACTTTATTTGCCAATCAAGTGAAAAGTAGTTTGGATACTGTATTTTTGAATGATTCAGACATAAATGATGAAAATGAATGAACAAATGGGGAAGGGTCTCGTCCAGAAATGTCACCTATTCCGTTTCTCCGATGATGCTTCCTGGCCCATTGTATCTAACTTTGATAGAATAAACATATTCAAAAGAAACTGTAAAAAAAAGTCCCTTTTCCTGAATCTTATTGCCTTCTTATCTTATTTCCTGAACCTTATCAAGTTACAAACCAAAGATTTTCAGACTCAAAGAGTCATCGAGTGATACAGTGTAGAAACAGGCCCTTCGGCCCAACTCACCCACACTGGCCAACAATGTCCCAGTTACACTAGTCCCACTTGCCGCTGCGTGGTCCATATCCCTCCAAACCTGTCCTATCCATGTACCTGTCTAACTGTTTCTTAAACAATGGTATAGTCCCAGCCTCAACTACCTCCTCTGGCAGCTTGTTCCATACACCCACCACCCTTTGTGGGAAGAAGTTACCCCTCGGATTCCTATTAAATGTTTTCCCCGTCAACTTGAACCTATGTCCTCTAGTCCTCGATTCCCCTACTCTGGGCAAAAGACTCTGTGCATCTACCTGATCTATTCCTCTCATGATTGTGTATACCTTTATAAGATCTTCCCTCATCCGGTGCTCCATGGAATAGAGACTCAGCCTACTCAACCTCTCCCTATAGGTCACACCCTTAGTCCTGGCAGCATCCTCGTAAATCTTTTCTGAACCCTTTCAAGCTTGACAATGTCTATCCTATAACACAGTGCCCAGAACTGAACACAATATTCTTAATGCAGCCTCACCAACATCTTATACAACTGCAACACGACCTCCTGACTTCTATACTCAATAGTGATGTAGGCCAATGTGCCAAAAGCCTTTTGACCTACCTGCAACTCGACCTTCAAGGAACCATTAACCTGCACTCTGAGATCTCTCTGCTCTACAACACTACCCAGAGGCCTACCATTTACTGTGTTGGTCCTGCCCTTGTTCGATGTCCCAAAATGCAACACTTCTCTGTATTAAATTCCAGCAACTATTCCTCCACCCACCTGGCCAAATGATCCAGATCCTGCTGCAATCGTTCACAACCATCTTCACTATCTGTAAAACCACTAACTTTTGTATCTTCAGCAATCTTGTTGATCTTGCCCTGTATCTCATCAAAATCATTGATGTAGATGACAAACAGTAATGGGCCCAGCACCGAACCCTGAGGCGCACCACTAGTCTCAGGCCTCTAGTCTGAGAAGCAACCTTTCACCATTACACTCTGCGTCCTTCCATGGAGCCAATTTGCTATCCATTCAGCTATCTCTCCTCTGATTCTATGAGATCTAAACTTCCAGAGTAGCCTACCATACGGAACCTTGTCAAACACCTTACTGAAGTCCATATACACAACTACTACAGCTTTGCCCTCTTCAACCTTTTTGGTTACGTCTTCAAAAAAATCAATCAGATTTGTGGGACATGACCTCCCATGTAAAAAACCATGTTGACTATCCCGAATCAGCTCTTGCCCATCCAAATGCCTGTATAACCTATCCCTCACAATACTCTCCAGTAACTTACCAACTACAGATGTTAAGCTCACCGACCTATAGTTCCCAGCATTTTCCCTGCAGCCCTTCTTGAAAATAGGTACAACACTTCCCACCCTCCAGTCTTCCAGCACCTCTCCTGTATTTAAGAGAAGGTTATTGGCTGCAACCTTTCCTCCGTTGATGAACTGTACACTGCAAGGGCCAGGAAGCGAGCGGGCAAGATCATTCTCTGACCCCTCTCACCCTAGCCACAAACTCTTTGAATCACTTCCCTCTGGAAGGCGACTCCGGACTGTGAAGGCTGCCACAGCCAGATAAAAAAAATAGTTTTTATCCACGAGTAATTGCTCTACTCAACAACCAAAAATCTGTAGCCTCCCTTTGATCTGGTATATTGTTGGTTCACATGCTTGTTCAATGGTGTTTTATCATTAATGTTTTATTATTATTAATGTTTAGTGTTTTCTGAGTCATTCGTAACTGTCACTGTATGTCATGTTGTGGATGGAGCACCAAGGCAAATTCCTTGTATGTGAATACCTGGACAATAAACTTATTTGCTTATTTACTCTCCTGTATTTAAGGACGACTCGTAAATTTCAACCAGGGCTTCCGCAATTTTCTCTCAAGTTTCCCACAATGTCCTCGGATATATCAGATCTGGCCCTGGAGATTTGTCTACCTACAAACACAACAGTACCTTCTGTACTTCTTTGACAGTAACCCTGACTGCTCTCAAGACACGTCCAGTGACATCCAATTTCCCCCGTCCTACTGTCTTTCTCCTCGGTAAATACAGAGGAGAAATACTCATTTAGGACCTTGCCCATCGCCTGTGGTTCCACATAGAGGTGACCACTTTGATTCCTGAGAGGTTCCACTCTCTCTCTAGTTACCCTATTCCTCCTTATGTATTCATAAAATCTTTTGGGATTGTCCTTTATGCTACCTGCCAGACCTATCTCCTGGCCCCCTTTTGCACTTCTGATTTCTTTTTTTAAGTTTGCTCCTTAGATTCCGAAACACCTCCAGGGATGTACTTGATCGCAGCTGCCTATACCTATCCCATGCATCCTTCTTGTTTTTGACTAACGTCTCAATTCCTTGTTCTGGACTTCCCCAACATCAGGAACAATCTTCCTGCATCTAGCCTGTCCAACCCTTTAAGAATTTTGTACGTTTCTATAAGATTGCCCCTCAATCTTCTAAATTCTAGCGAGTACAAGCCGAGTCTATACAGTCCTTCTTCATATGAAAGTCCTGCCACCCCAGGAATCAGTCTGGTGAACATTCTCTGTACCCCCTCTATGGCAAGAATGTCTTTCCTCAGATTAGGAGACCAAAACTGTGCACACTACTCCAGGTGTGGTCTCACCAAGGCCCTGTACAACTGCAGTAGAACCTCCCTGCTCCTATACTCCAATGATTTTGCTATGAATGCTAACATACCATTCACTTTCTTCACTGCCTGCTGCACCTGCATGCCTACTTTCAATGACTGGTGTACCATGACACCCAGGTCTCGTTGCATCTCCCCTTTTCCTAATTGGCCACCATTCAGATAATAGTCTACTTTCCTGTTTTTGCCACCAAAATGGATAACCTCACATTTATCCACATTACTGCATCTGCCATGCATTTGGCCACTAACTCAACCTATCCAAGTCACCTTGCAGCCTCCTAGCATCCTCCTCACAGCTAACACTGCCTCCCAGCTTCGTGTCATTTGCAAACTTTGAGATGTTGCATTAATTTCCCTAGTCCAAATCAGTAATATATATTGTAAATAGCTGGGGTCCCAGCACTGAGCCTTGCAGTACCCCACTAGTCACTGCCTGCCATTCTGAAAAGGACCCGTTTACTCCTTCTCTTAGCTTCCTGTCTGCCAGCCAGTTCTCTATTCACATCAATACTGAACCTCCAATACAGTGTGCTTTAAGTTTGCATACTAATCTCTTATGTGGGACCTTGTCGAAAGCCTTCTGAAAGTCCAGATAAAACACATGCACTGGTTCTCCCTTATCCACTCTACTAGTTACATCCTCAAAAAATTCTATAAGATTCATCAGACATGATTTATCTTTCATAAATCCATGCTGATTATGTCCAATGATTTCACTACTTTCCAAATGTATTGCTATCCCATCTTTAATAACTGACTCTAGAATTTTCCCCACTACCGATGTTAGACTAACTGGTCTGTAATTCCCCGTTTTCTCTCTCCCTCCCTTTTTAAAAAGTGGGGTTACATTGGCTACCCTCCAATTTCATTTCGGAGTCACGTGAGTGACTTCGTGAAGAGCCCGCCGGCGCGCATGCTCGACATATCGTCGTAACGCGTTGCTGCGACGGCTGGCGGTGGAGCGCGCTCCTCGCCAGCCCTTCATAAGGGGCCACGGAGGTGAGTATTCCACCTTTAGTTGGTGGTCCTTGTTGTCTGATTATGTCTTGCAGCAAGGACATGGATGGGAGTTCGAAGGGCCGGAGGACGTCAGGACGAGTTCGCCGGTCAACAGTTCCGGGGCCTTTACCATCGGCAGTACCTGCAGCGCAGGCCGGGACTCAGGCGGAGATGTGGGTAAGCCCTGTGTTCACAGGTCCAGATCCGCCAGCACACCACAGCTCGGAGGAGTTCGACGAGGAGGAGTGTGGTGTGCCGCCAGAGCAGGGGGACCCTGCCATGGCAGTCAGGTTGTCAGCGGGCTCGCTGGCGACCTCGAGCAGGGCGCGTGCCGTTGCACGGCCTGTTCCACTCAGCCCTCCGAGAAGGGGGAGGGGAGGAGCCCAGAAGCCTAACCCTGTTAGGGCTAAGGCATTGCCTGTTGCGGAGGAGCGGTCAGGTTCCAGGGCGAGACCCGGGGCGGCTGTGAGGTCCAGCCGGCACACCCCGACTCTCGACGCCGGGACGGGTCGGTTGAGTCGGGTCTCGTCGCGGTCGCCGAGCCCCCCATGGATGGGTGGGCGGCACCATGCGTCGGCAACGTCCACGATGTGGGCAGCCGGCAAGACTGCGCGGGCCCCAGGCAGCCATGCTTCGGCTGGTGCCGACACCTCGCCGCATGTGCCCTTAGTGGCAGCGGCTTCAGCTCTCGCTAAACGGAGGCGATTGAACACGCCCGCGCAGGAATCGCGCAGTTTCGCCTCGGCGGCTGTTAGCGACAACTACCGGCACCGGCAGGGCCTCGACGAGGTGCGGGCCGATGACAGGAGCCCGGTTTTCTTTTCAGAGCCGGAGGACTCCGACCACCTGAGTGTTCAGGGTGAAGGGCGTATTGACCGTATGGAGCGGCTGCTGGAGCTCCTGCTTCAACGTCAACAACAGCAGGGCAGCAACAGGCACAGGGCGTCTTCACCAACATCTACTATCAGCCTGGAGCAGCACGAGGAGGAGGTTCTGGTGGATCCCGTACCACCTCCGGTGGAGGTGCCAGCGGAGGAACTTTTGGATGTGGCGACCAAATTCGCGGCCCCACATACGGCTGGTCTTCCTCTCAATTCAAAGCTGGCAGCCACAGTGGACGTTCTTAATAATCAGGTGCTGCAGGAAGAAGTCCTCATCCAGGCTATGAGCCGTCACAAGGCTCCATCAAACTGCAACTCCCTCAACGTGCCTGTGGTCAATACGCCAATATGGGGCAACATCAGTGCGGCTATCCGTCAACAAGAGCTACAATTGCAGCGGATCCTGAAACTCCTCACGGCCGGTATTACCGCCTTTGCGCGGTCGGTGGACGAGGACGAGCTGAATTTGGACCAGGAAGATGCTCTGGCCTTATTGTGCGCGACCCAGCACGAAATCAACGGGTTTCGCAAAAACAGCATCCGCCCAGCACTCAACCCGAAGTTTGCAGGATTGTGCAAACCACCGCCGCCGCCGCCGCCCCGTCAGCTCTTTGGTGAGGACCTCTCGAAGAGAGTCAAAGAGCTTGACGAACAAGCCAAAACGGTGGGGATCATGCGCTCTAAGAGTGCCCCCACACCGTCCGGCTCAAAAGCTCCATACATTCGCTCACGAGGGTCGGCCAGTGCCTCGACGAGGACTCACCCTCTAGCTCCACAACGACAACAACACCAGAACCAGCACCAAGGGTCTTTTTTAGGACAGGGTCGGCAGAGACCTTTTTGGAAATCGAAGACACCGCGCCCTCAAGCCAACCCAGCACCTCCACGGCCACCCACACGTGTCAAGGACCGCCGGTAACCACGGAGGTGAGGGGGTCTGGTTCTCTCTTTTCTCTCTGTTTAACTTCCCATGTTGGTGGTCGTTTACGGTTGTTTTTGGATGCATGGGGTAATTTTACTGGTGATGAGTATGTGTTGCGGAATATTCAGGGGCATAAAATTGAGTTTATTAATGGTGACATTCCTCCATCCCAGCACATGCCTGGTCGTACGTTCAAATTGTCTGCTGCAGAACAGGCAGCAGGTTACAAGGAAATTTTAAGTTTGGAACAGAAGGGTGTGATTGAGAAAACAGTGCATGAGCCAATTGAATTTGTTTCGAACATATTTACTAGACCTAAGAAGGATGGAGGCTGTCGTGTCATTATTGATCTAACCCGTTTGAATACGTTTGTAACATATACTCATTTTAAAATGGATACGTTTGAAACAGCCAAATCATTGATTTCTCATGGCTGCTTTATGGCATGCATTGATTTGAGGGATGCATATTATTCAGTATCCATCCAGAAAGATGATAGAAGGTTTTTGAAATTTATCTGGATGGGGCAACTTTGGCAGTATAAGGCTTTGCCTAATGGGCTTACTACAGCCCCTAGATTGTTCACTAAATTGGTGAAGCCAATCATGGCTTATTTGAGACAACGACATCATATAGTTATGGCCTATTTAGATGATGTCTTTATTGTGGGTCACACCCTGCAATTGGCTGAACAGGGTGTTGCAGCTGCTGTCAATATATTTCAACAATTAGGATTCATTGTCCATCCAGAGAAATCAAAGTTCTGCCCTGCCCAGGTAATTAATTACCTAGGGTTCACGGTGAACTCAATGAGCATGAGGATAACTATACCAATTAACAAAATTGAGGAAGTCACTAAGGTGTGCAGAGATTTAATTGGCACCAATATACCATCGATTCGGCATACAGCCACAGTAATTGGCAAGTTAGTGGCTTTGTTTCCGGCAGCACGATATGGACCTTTGCATTATCAGAATTTGCAAAGAGCTAAAATTACTGCGTTAAAATGGAACGCTGGTCATTACGATCGATCTATGCAGCTGCCGTCCGAAGCGATAACTGAGTTGCAATGGTGGGTGTGTCACATTAGCAACTCATTTAAGCCTGTCAGGGAGGCTAATCCGGTGGTATATTTACAGACTGATGCAAGCTCCAATGGCTGGGGAGCTACTGATAATTGCTCTAGTTGTGGGGGTAGATGGGACACCCTTGAGGCATCGATGTTGTTGACTCAAGGGATTAACTATTTGGAGTTGCTGGCAGCATTCCACGGACTTCGTGCATATTGTTCCAAGCTTGTTGGAGCACACGTCCGTCTCCAAATAGACAACACCACAGCTGTGGCATATTTAAACCATATGGGTGGTATCAGGTCAGTTTCGTGTGACAAATTGGCTAACTCAATTTGGCTCTGGTGTATTCAAAGAGACATTTGGATTTCAGCTACCTATTTGCCAGGTGAGCTTAATACTGTGGCGGACACCAGGTCACGCAAATTTAATGACAACATTGAATGGATGTTGCATCCTGAGATTTTTGCTAAAGTCACAGCCAAATTTGGTAAACCGGACATTGACCTTTTTGCGTCACAGTTGAACCATCAGGTACTAGCCTACGTTTCATGGGAACCAGACCCTGGGGCAATAGCGCTAGATGCATTCTCGCTGGACTGGGGGAATTGGGTTTTCTATGCCTTCCCTCCGTTTTGCCTCATCAGTCGGGTATTGCGAAAGATTCAGGCAGATGCTGCCAAGGGCATCCTTATTATACCCGACTGGCCCACACAGCCTTCGTATCCGGTGGTCTTTGACATGCTCAACGAACCTTGGGTCCTTTTGAAGGGTTGCCCACAATTGGTTACTCACCCTGTGTCAGGGGAGCCACATCCCTGCCATGGCTATTTAAATTTGTTGGCTTGCAGGTTCTGAACAGGCCGTTAGTCCAATACGGCCTCTCGGCTCGGACCATGGATACCATCGGGGCGTCGTGTCGAGAGTCCACAAGGCGAAGATACCGCTCGCATATTAAGAAGTGGGAAGCCTACTGCAGCCGCTCTCGCATCACGTACGATGACGTGACAATAACCGACGTCCTGGAATTCCTCGCGGGGTTGCACCATGATGAACACTTAAGTTACAGTGCCATCAACAGCGCCAGAAGTGCGCTATCATTCTACCTCAAGATTGGGGTAGGATCCAACAGGCTAGTGTCCAGACTCATGCGGGGTATATTCAATATGAATCCGCCTACACCACGCTATAATATCACCTGGGATGTCAGGGACGTATTAACCCTGCTCAGGACGTGGTCTCCCATGGAAGGGCTCCAACTGGACCAACTCACCATGAAGCTGGTGATGTTACTAGCGCTGACTTCAGCTCAGAGGGTATAGACACTACACAAACTGCGTGTCGACAGAATGACATCTACCCCTACAGAAGTAGTCTTTTTCGTTGACGAGCTACTAAAGCAGCATAGACCTGGGTGCACAGGGCTGCAGCTGAAGTTCCCGGCATACCCCGCAGATGCTAGGCTATGTTTAGCCTCACATATCCGCCACTATGTCAAGGTGACGGCACGCATCAGAGGAATGGAGAGATACCTGCTTGTCACTCATAAGAGACCTCATCATCGAGTGACAGTCCAGACGATATCCAGGTGGCTTCGAGTCGTCTTGGGTAAGTCAGGTATCGACACTAATGTGTTCAAGTCTCATTCCACCAGGGCTGCATCGACGTCAGCGGCGAGGGTCATGGAGGTGCCCATGGACCAAATTCTCGCCACAGCAGGATGGGCTAATGAAGCTGTGTTCCAGCGTTTTTATAACAAGCCTGTTGCTGCTCCTCTACAGTTCGCAGAAGCCGTGCTGAATGCAGGTCAAGAACGTGGAGATGTCCCCGCATGAGGGGTTTTTGATTTGTTATTAATAAATATGCTTTTGTTTTGCAGTATGAGCTATTGAGCCAGTTTGTTCCTCCCATCCATCCCTGGTAGTGGTGTGTCAGCATGGACGTGGTCCAGGGCGTGTAATCACAGAAGCTTTGAAGTCTTCACGAAGTCACTCACGTGACTCCGAAATGAAATAGTAAGATTGAACGAGAACTTACCAGTTCGAAGGTTGATCTTTATTTCATGAGGAGTCGAAGTGAGGGATTTCGTGCCCTCCTCGCCCAACCCTCAATCACCTTCATCTGGTAATCTTAGTCAATTCAATCATACTATGCGAAGTCATTTCTATTGTTGGTTCTGTGATTCCACGCCGCTACTTTGAAGTATGTCGAGCATGCGCGCCGGCGGGCTCTTCACGAAATCCCTCACTTCGACTCCTCATGAAATAAAGATCAACCTTCGAACTGGTAAGTTCTCGTTCAATCTTACTATTCTCAGGAACTACTCCAGAATCTATTCTGTCCACTAACCTTTCCCACAACACTCTCCATTCCAACTTCTAGCCTCTCACGTGCTTCTGGTTGCATGAGATCTACCCCCCCCCCCCCCCCCCCACTCTAATTTAAATCCTCCGTGTAGCATTAGCAAACGTTCCCACTAGGATATTGGTCCCACTCCAGTTCCTTTTATGCAGGTCACCCCTGCCCCGGAAGAGGTCACAATAATCTCCTGCAGCAGAGTCTCCTATAAGCACCTCTGACGATGGAGTCTCCCATCGCTATGTCTCTGCCTGGCGTCACTCTTCCCCATTGAGCCTCGGCACCATGGTTGGAATCACAGCCATGGCTACCATTCAATCTTGTTGTGTCATCCGCTCCCAAGAGGGTGTTTTCACTAGGTACAGCCACCGGAGTCTCCTGCACTCCATGTTTACTCCTCTTTCTCACAGTCACCCACCTACACTCTTCCTGTATCCTTGGTGTGACAACCTCACTGTAGGTCTTGTCGAAGAAACTCTTCTTTTCGCGGATGGCCCTGAGGTCATCCAATTGCTGCTCCAGTTCCTCAACACGTTTATTCAGGAGCTGCACCTGGGCACAATTTTGACAGCTATTGTTTTCAGCAGCACCAGCAGTGTCCCAGACTTCCCACATCCTGCAGGAAAAACACTGTACCAACTTGCCTGCCATTTCTTCAGTGGACAAAAAAAGTCACAAATTTTGAATCAAGTGTAGCCACCTTGCCTCAGCCACCTCATTGAAGACTCTGGAGCCAAAGACTCACACTTTACTCACCAAGACACTTCTCTCGACCTAAAGACTCACACTTTACTCACCAAGACACTTCACCTCAATAAGGCCGCTCCCAACAAGGCTGCTGCACTACAGGTACACTTCTTTATCTGTGCTTCTGTAAATCAACTACTTTAGGACTAATTTGTAAATTACTCGAACATGGGCCTTGGGCAATCTTTTTAAATCTTCTTTCCCTCTGACTCACCTACCTCCTGCCAACACTTGCTCCCGCTGCTCCTGGCTGCTGCTTCTCTCCGACCTTCTTGGTAAACCATTAAGATCATTAAGATCTAATATATTTAACATAGTTACCTATGAATGTCCTCCGCAAACTCACACTATGGCACTGAAATAACCAAATCAAAGTCAGCAGTGAGATTCTCTGTGACTGGGATCACAGTGCCTTGCTCAGTGTTTCCCTCTCACTCTGATTGCTGCCCAATGCAATTAACCGCTCCATTACTATCCAACTTAATGAATCTGCCCTTGGCTTGTTATATACTCACCAATCCACTTCAAAGATGCTTATCCGTGTGTGTGACACAGCCCACAGGTGTAAGAGGTGCTTGTGAAGAGATCACGAGCCTCCCCAGATGCATCTTTAAATAGTGCTCAAGACAGCCTTGGTACACCAGCAGCGAAGAAGGATGCTTAAGTTCTTTGAAAGACTTTCAATGAAATGAACTGCTTTGACCTGGATTGTGCCAATGTCTTGACACCCACCTCACCCTGGCCACGCTCTCATTTCACTCCTATAATCGGGAAGAAGGTATAGGAGTCTTCTCAACAACCATCAGGTTCTTGAACACTACACCACATTACCTCAACAATGAACTATGGGTTGTCTTTGGTTACACTAAGGACTTTGGGCTTTTTTTTGCACTAGTATTAGGGTTATTCATTTATTGATTTTTAATTTATTATTATAATTGTGCATTTTGTTTACAGACGTATTATGCTGCTGCAAGTGAGAGATTATTTATTCCTTTGTCAGTCTATGTGACAATTAAACACTTCACTTAATAAATAAGGCCATCAACCACTCAAACATGGAGTGTTTGTAATGTAATATCATGTTTAAACTGACTCCCATTTTAAATTTGACAATGTCAAAGAGGTGGTCAATTATGATGTTGATGGGTGAGGGGAGAACATTTTCAGATTCATAAATCAAGGATTTTTAGTTTAATTTTAAAATGTTGGCGTCCAACAATATGAATGGTGCAGTGTCCATTTTTTAAGTCTACAAGTGTTCATTGGGGTGGTCAGTCTGCACCATACAGTTTGCAAGCAGATGCCTAATGCCATCACATTGGTTACGGCTGAAATGAAAGGACTCACTGCGGAGTGCTGACAGCTGAAATTTAGTTACTTTCCCTTTGTTGTCGAGATTGTATTCAGGGCTGGAAAAGGACTGGGCACAGTAGCACAGCTGGTACAGCAGCTGCCTCACAGCGCCCGAGACCCAAGTTTCATCTTGATCCTGGTTATTGTCTGTGTGGAATTAGTGTGTTCTCTCCGTGACCACGTGGGTTTCCTTTGGGTGCTGTTGTTTCCTCCCACATCCCAAAGAGGTGCGGGTTTGTAGGCTTCTGTAAATTGCCCCAAGTGCGTAGGCAGTGGATGCGAAAGTGGATAACATAGAACTAATGTGAACATGTGATCGATAGTTGACATAAACTCGATGGACCGAAGGGCCAGTTTCCATCCTGTGATCTAAACTACATACTCCTAAGGAACATGCTTGATTTCTTTACAATTTAACAGCTGAAAAGGGAATAAGAAAGAAGTGAATGGACATGATAACATTTTTTACTACTAAAGGGTGCTTGATTTTAATTGATTTGTTGCTAATTTTGTAGTAAATCCACAATAATTTAATCCAATACCATTGTCATTATTTCTAATTTCTTACCTGCTACAAATTGATACAGTCAGGATTTTGATCAGTAATGAAAGTATTATAATATGATAATGACTTCCATTTAAAAAGAACTCAAACTGGAAGAAACATAATTTTCTCCATTACTACGTGTCGGCTTTGGACAACTGAAATTGCAGCCGTAACGATGAGCAACACAAAGATTTGATTTAGCATTGACCAGTAAGGTAGGCCCTGCAATATTAACGTGGTGGATGACATTTAGCAAACTTGACCAATTTTACAGAATTATACATGAAACCTGATACCTATCATCAGATTTTTTTAAATTTGTCAGCAAGCATATTTTATGATGTGACCTTTGAAAGGATGAAATAAAGGAACTGTTTTAGTAACAATACTGACGTCAATGGAGAGTACAATTGGGCACAAAGTAAGTTCGATCTGTCGGTCCTTCAGCAGCTGCAGTGGTTCAATAACACACAGGATATTTCTAGGGACTTTGTGCAATCCAACCTTTAGAAACATAAAATCTGTGTATTTTTTATAATACAGTGATGTCAATATTTGTCTACTCACTGGAATTTAAAAGGATGAGAGGGGACCTTATAGAAACATATAAAATTCTTAAGGGATTAAGCAGGCTTGATGCAGGAAAAATGTGTCCCAATGTTGGGGGAGTCCAGAACCAGGGGTCACAGTTTATGAATAAGGGGTAGCCATTTAGGACTGAGATGAGGAAAAACCTTTTCACCCAGAGAGTTGTGAATCTGTGGAATTATCTGCCACAGGAGGTAGTGGAGGCCAGTTCACTGGATGTTTTCAAGAGAGAGTTGGATTTAGTTCTTGGGGCTAAAGGAATCAAGGGATATGGGGAAAAAGCAGGAATGGGGTACTGATTTAGGATGTTCAGCCATGATCATATTGAATGGCAGTGCTGACTCGAAGGGCAGAATGGCCTACTCCTGCACCTATTTTCTATGTTTCTATGGTGATGTTTTTAACAATGCACTAAATGCGGGAAAACAGTTACTACCTGAAAAGTATGTACAGTAAGTGTTTATTTTTCGCTGGATTGAATTTAACCATCACAGCTTTGATGGGACACTCTCTGATTGCTGATTGTTTCAATGATACATTTTCTTCATGAAAACCATGCTAGAATGGTTTCATTCCACTGGAAAGAATATGAGATTCTAAAGTGAACCTCCATCATGTTTTAATAGGACTACTTCCTGAACAGGTCACATAGATAAGGCTGGAAACTCATCTCAGCAAATCTCCTCGCCTGCAGTATCTACACTCAGTCTATTATTATTAACAAAAGTTTCATTAACAAAACGACGAAATCAACGAAGTAACTCAATACAGCCAATACATGATCTAGCCAAGATCTAGCCATGATCACAGCCAAGATCTAGCCACAAAGGTGGTCCAGAACGACCGAAGGGGCATCGCCCAGAAAGCGCGCAAAGCACAACCCCTCACCAGAGTCACATGTCCGAGGCACCCGACCGCAGGGTTCGATTACCTGCGAACACCAGCAGGTGCCGCTACAACTCCCTGTTTACATTCTAATGTTTTGATCACACCACCAAATGTTCGATAATCAGTGATTCCCTGGTCTGATCCTTGTCTCTATCCACTCTCTGATTCCTGCTCTCTGATCACCATCCAGACTCCCCAAATCAAATCCTGACTCTCTGGTCACACTCTGAAACTAACACCTGATTCCTTGGCCCGACCCCACAATATCTGATCACCCTCCCAATTCCCGAACATGACCCCACAAGGTCCCCACACGCCGCACTCTGATTCTCTGAAGAGTCCTCAATTCTCTGATCAGAATTGCAGGTGGGGCTTGCAGCGGAACAGAATGGTGGAGGGAACCTACAATTTTGCTTGGACAAGGAAACCCTGCAGTGCCACCAGGACAACAGATCTTTATCGCCACCAGCACCTAAAGCAAATGGCACTTTGAAAATGGCGCCAAAGCTTGGCGACTCTTGTATATGGTCTCAGTGGGTTATTTCTAGACTTTTTGTACACAAGCTAAGATTGTGCTGATGTATAATAATAATAATACGTGATTGAACCATATGCAAAAATAATTTCACTGTACCTTTGTACATGTGATAATAAAGAACCATGGAAACATCTGATCTGTCCCAACCCTTTTAGATCTCTGAAAACTTCCAACTCACCGATCTGAATAGAGTTATTCAGCAGGGACACAGGTCCTTTGCCCCAACATTCGTGCTGACCAATGTGAGAGACAGAATGATTAAACCACATTGTGAGGGACAGAACGAGCAAACCATCGTCCTTGGGAAGGGAACATTGTTTGAAAACAGGAGGAAATTGCTGATGCAGCTGTAACTGCAAGAAACTGGCTACTAGGCTAAAGGGGATTAAATAGGTTAGATGAATAACTACTGCACTTGCTTAATGAGGTAAATGAATATTGCTTATATGCCCCTGATTGGGAAACAGCTAATTACCATGAACATGCTATGTATGATCTGTGAGGTATCGTGGGCGTTACAGGAAGAGTGTGCACCTCAGCGCTCCGATTGGAAGGAGCTAGAAGGGGAGGCTGATTCAATGTAATTGTGTTGTATAAGGGGAGAATACTTTCTTGACCTCGGTGTGTCTCGGTTTGGAGAGGCACCTGATTCTGCGGACTCGTAAATAAAAGCATTTCTTGTTTCCACGGCTTTGTCTCTGGCATAGTGATTGTGGGCACCAAAAATACATCTCACACCAAGATGCCCTATCTACACTAGTCCCACCTACCTGTGTTTGTCCCATATCTCTCTAAACCTATTCAATTGATGTACGCAATCAAATCTATCTATACATAATTAAAGCTCTGATCTTGTTATTTTCCGGTTTGGTGGTCATTCTATTTGCGCGAAAACGATACACGATACCGCTACGATTTTTCTCCAGCCTACTCACCGTTCTCCTTTGCTGTGATTGCACCAAGTTTTGTTCCAGTCGGAAGCTGGTAAGAGTTATCGAGGTTTAAAAACCTTTAAAAATGCGCGTGTGCAGATCGATTTTGTCTCCTGTCATTCAGCGCAGCGCGGATCTCTTCTACTGTCACTCTGCGTGATGGTCCGCCCCTTCCTGCACCATCACATCTTTACTGCAGCTGCGGGAGGCTCTGGATGGCTGTCAGAGGTCTCCAACCGGATACAATTTTCGGAGGGAGGGACCGGAAACAGCCTGACCCGATCTGGCCTGACCTGGCCCAACCCAACCCAGCCCAGCCAGCGTGGAGTCAGAGATGGCGCCAATGTCACCAAATGGAAAGCGGAGACTCTGATCCCGGCTGAGGAGAACAACCAGTGAAATGACCAGCGACCGGCGACCAGCCGCCCGCTGTGAATCCCCACGCATCCTCGACCAGGTGAGAGAGTCCTGGACTAGAGATCATATCCTCAGAGTCAAAGGACATTCTTTTAAGAAGGAGTAGAGGAGGAATTTCTTTAGTTAGATGGTGGTGAACTTGTGGAATTCCTTGCCACAAAAGGCTGTGGAAGCAAAGTCAGTGGATATATTCAAGGCAGAGATGAATAGATTCTTGATTAGTACAGGTGCCAGAGGTTATGGGGCGGAGAATGGGGTTGAGAGGGAGAGATAGATCAGCCCTGATGGAATGACGGAGTAGACGTAGTCAGAATGGCCTATTTCTACTCATATCACTTACGACATGATCTTATGAAAATCAACCAGCAGACATTACATTGTGCCTGGCTCCACAACTGTGTGAATGGCGCTGCCGTTCCCACAATGGTGGCGACCTGCTGCAACTTTGAAGCTGAGCTCCATGTCATGTTCACGTCCTCCGAGCTGTTTGACATTGCACACAAACTCCCTGGCAGCTTTACCGATGTATCAGGCATTTTATTGTGGGGGTCCATCAGACAAAATTAATACGACAAAGCGCAAAAATGTTGCATCCTTAGCGTTCAGTATTGCTGCAGCTTTGCAAGGCTACTGAACCATATGGCTTGAAACACATTAAAAAAAACCTTGACAACCATCACAGCAAGAGTGTGGGGAGGGAGCCGGAAGAAATATTGTATGTTTCAATGTTTATTAACATTGTATGTGGCTTTATCCATTCAGCTGTTTCCAAACAGCAAGTAAAATCGTGATTGACACCACGTTACACATTTGCTTATCTCAGCAGTTTACTCTGTTCTCTGCACTAAAAATATAAATAGGCTCCATGACGTGAGCACCCTACTTCGTGCTTTGATTAATTAATTTAATGCACACTTATTCTTGAACACTGCATTGTAAAACCTAATATGGCTTCTGGCTCTGTCACTTACTGCATTGAACAGTGGGTTCCAAAGTAGTAGATTCTACGCAGTGTCCCAAAATCTTATTTAACTTTCAAGCAGTATTAAAGTGCAAATGACCATGGAGAGGGTGCAATGTGATCGGGGTAACTGGTATCTTAAATAATAACAGACAAGGACAAGACAGATCAGGTGCAGGACGATGCAACCACAGAAAGGGTGAATAAGTTACAGCACGCAGAGAGATTTCTCAGCCCATCAAGTGGGTATCATGGTCGGATAGGTCTGACAACTGACTCTTATTCCTTTGTCCTTTCTCCATATCAGTTGATGTTTTCTTTTTCACATCTGAATTCTCCTTTCTCCTCTATCCAGCAGACCGCTCAACTGTCTGACAAACTGCTGTATTTAAAAGGTTCTACTAAGCTTTCCCCTTCAATATTTTGATGAGGACTTTAAACTCCTGCCTGATTAGTAATAATCACCAGCCAATAGAAAGATTTGTCGTTTTTTAGCCAATTCCTCACAAAATGTACATGTTGTTTAGAATCTGCCCTAAGCTTGCGTGATTGACTAATTGCAGAAAGAGGATGGAAACAGCAACTTCAGCCCACAGAGTCTACGTCAGCCATCAATCACCCATTCATTTGTTCTATGTTATCTCGTTTTCTCGATCACTATCTACATATTTGGGACAATTTATAGAGGCCAATTATAATACAAACCTGTATCTCTTTGGAACGTGGGAGGAAACTGGAGCACCCAGAGGAAACCCATGCAATCACAAGGGAAACATGCAAACATCACACAGGTAGCTGCCGAGGCCATGATCGAAGCCGGGTCTCTGGCAATGAGAGGCAGAGGCTTTACCAGCTCTGCCACTGTGCTGTTACAGTGCCCTAGCAAAAGTTTTTAGCTAGTTATCATATTCTTCATTTCATTGCTCTTGGGCTCTGTTTTACATAGATTTGCAACAATTTCATGGGAAAGAACAAATGGTGTAATGTTTTAGTTTGTGTCAAGTATGCTGCCGATAAAGTAATTAAAGAGGAGAAAGTGATCCCAAAGGTCACGTCAAATATTAGTTTTAGTGGAATGCTCCACACAAGTGGAAAATTCCAAGATCAATTTGATTCCAGTCAGATTTTTTTTCTTGGGTCAACTCTCAGGTTCAAATCCCACATTCACTGCAGAGGGCTGCATGTTAATGATATGTGAATCCCATTTAATTGTTCTCTGCATATTTTGATTAACTGGCAGCCATCCAAATTTGCAGGAAGATTTGCATAGACGATCAAGTCAAACCCTATTTTCAAAAGACTAAAGGAGCTCCCAATAGAGATAATTTCTGAGATGCAATGTGAAGCATTTTAGTTCCAACGCAGCGAAGAACAGTACCTGTAACGACCTGAGGGAAAATTACATTTAGGATCAATGTTGGCTGTGGACTGCATTTTAAAGTGATTTCTCAGTACGCAGAGGAGAAACTTCCTTTCCAAAAGACTGGCGCTTATTTGAAAGATATAGTATCAGGATGTTTCATTCACAGAATTTTATTTACAGTTCACAATTCATAACAGATTTCAACTTTTAGGAAGTCAAACCAGGGCAGGACCTTCACAAGGAATGACAAGACCCTGGGGAGGGTTGTAGAGCAGCACTATCTTGGAGTACATACATATAGTTCCCTAAAGGTGGTGTCACAGGTACAAATTGGTTGAGAAAAAGAAAGACCAAAGAATATGTCAGTGTTTTGGCAAATTTTCCAGCACACTTGCAACAATGGCATCTACCCAACAATATAGAAAATTGTACAAGTATCTTCTGACCATAAAAAGTAGGACAAATCTAATCTAGTTAATTACTACTCAATCAGTGTACTCTCGATCATCAAAGTTGTGGAGGGTATCAACAACAGTGATTTCAAGCTGCACTTACTCATCAATAACCTGCTCACGGATGCTTCATTTGGGTTTTGCTAGAACCATTAAGTTCAACTCAACTTTGATGTGAACAAGGACAAAAGAGTTGAATGCCAGAGTTGATGCAAAAGCAATAGCCTTTGCTATCAAGAGCATTTGACCTTCTAGGGGCATTGATAAAACCTATGTTACTGCAAATCATGGGGAAAATTATGCAGTGGCTGGAATTATGCGCAACACAATGGTTAGAACAATTAAATGGACAAATGGTTAGAACAACTAAAGGTCAATCCACCCAACCCAGGTTATCTCTGTAAGAGTTCTACCGGGTAGAACTCTTACAAAAACTTTTTGAAAAATTTGCAGATGGTAGAAATTTGAAAAAAAATCAAAGTGCTGGAAATCTCAGCAGGTCAGGCAGCATCTTAGAAAAAGATTCAGGTCTGATATCCTACATCAAACCTGAGCTCAATCCAAGTGGATAAATATCCTCATAAATCTCCTCTGCCCCTCTTCAATCTTTTTTTTTCTGCCTTGTGTTGACCAGAACCAAACACAGTACTCAAGCTGTGACCAAACCAATACATATACTCTAGTTCTAGCACATCCACCCTTCTCATATATTCAGCTTCATAAACAGCTCCTCAGAAAATGATGCATACCATGCCTGTCTGCAGCAAGATCGTGACAATATTTAGGAACGTCTAATGATAATGTAAAAATCTCCTATAAAAGAATACCTTCCTTTGACATTCAAATTTCCTCCCATCAATAAATTCCTCTTGGTAACCGAAGATATAACGATTGACTCGACACCGCGAAGAACCAACTACATATATATATATATATATATATATATATATGTAGTTGGTTCTTCGCGGTGTCGAGTCAATCATACATGTGTGAATGTATGTACATGTATATATGTACATATATATATATATGTACATATATACATGTACATACATACACACATGTACATACACACACACACACAAATATATCTATATATATATCTATATATATATATACTGTATATGTATATGTATATGTATATGTATATGTATATGTATATATATATATATTGTAGCTACAAAACAAGGGCAAGAGGCAGAATATTCTGGGGTAAATTAATTAATTCTGAAACCCAAAAGCCTTTTGGAAGATACTCATCAGGAAAGAATACTTTTCATTTGCTTGGAAGAGAGTAGCTGTAACCTCACTAAGAAAATTTAGCGCCATGCAGAATGAAGCAACCCTCTTGATGAGTACACTAAGCGTTCATCCCTTCTACCGCTGGTTCACAATGATTGCCGCTGTACCATGAACAAAATGCACGGTTGTTTTATTTTTTATTTTTTTATTATTTTTATTGGAAGCAATTGTACAAGAATAAAACATTTAGCATGTAAAATTATACAATTATTGTACAGCTTCAATTTTGACCTTTTAACCAGAAAATGAGGGAAACGAAGAGAGAAGAACAAGAGAGGGAAAAAGTGAAAAGAGAAAAAATACAAACCCGTAGACTACCAAATTAGTGTGGCCAAAGAGTGAATAAAGATATAAGGGAGAAAAAGAAAATTAGAAAAAAGTGGAGTTATACCTGTCCCTCGCTCCCCCGCCCACCTCACCCAACCCATAGTTGGATTAAATCCAAATTTGTGTTGCGCCATACAAAATTCTTAATGGGTTTGGACAGGCTTGATGGAGGAAGATTGTTCTCGATGTTGGGGAAGTCCAGAACAAGGAGACACAGTTTAAAGATAAGGGGGAAGTCTTTTAGGGCCGAGATGAGAAAATCATTTTTCACACAGAGAGTGGTGAATCTGTGGAATTCTCTGCTACAGAAGGTAGTTGAGGCCAGTCCGTTGGCTATATTTAAGAGGGAGTTAGAAGTGGCCCTTGTGGCTAATAGGATCAGGGGGTATGGAGAGAAGGCAGGTACAGAATACTGAGTTGCATGATCAGCCATGATCATATTGAATGGCTGTGCAGGCTCGAAGGGCCGAATGGCCTACTGCACCTATTTTCTATGTTTCTATCCTTGTAAGAATTCGGTAAAGGGTGTACATGTCTTGAAAAATTGATCTGGTTTTTCTGCCAAGACAAGCCTAATATTTTCCAGATGTAATGTCGCGGACATGCTGGTAATCCCCATCTTTCCTTTAGGGACTAATGTGTGTTTCCAAAATTTGTATCGCCATTACCAGGCCATAATTAAGGAAACGTATTTGAAATAATGTTAGCTCAGAACAGGCTTCTGACGTACCTAGAGTAATAAATTCTGTGTCAGGGTCCAATTTTATTTTCAGTATTTTAGAAAAAAAATCAAAAATTCCCCTCCAGAAATTATGTAACTTTATACAGGAGGCAAAAGAATGAGTTATGGTTGTTTCCTGAAGGAGACATTTATCACAAAAAGGGGAAACATTTGGGAAGATCTTATTCCGTTTAGACTTTGAATAATAAAGTCTATGCAGTATTTTAAATTGTATTAACGAATGCCTAACGTTAAGAGAACAGTTGTGTATATATAGAAGGCTTTCCCCCCATCTATCTTTTAAAATTGTTAGGCCCTATTCACCTTCCCAAGCGTGCCTGATTATTTCCGATGATGGGATTTGTATATTTAAAAGGGTATTATAAAGGTACAATATTAACTTATTTGCACTGTAGTTGCTCACCATCTTTATTCTTATCGTAGTGCTCAATGCTACAGGAAGGACAAAGGCATCAGGTGAATGAGGACCCCACAGCTATACATTGATTTCTAATACAATGCTGAGAATTCTATTCTGAACTCTGTATCATCTCCTTTACGTAGTACTTGACTTTGACTTGATTGAATTTATCTGATCTGGGCAAAAGAGTTTTTCACTGTATCTTGGAACACGTAACAATAATAAACCTAAACTTATACGTTTATATAAATATTTATATAATATTAGTTTATATTAGGATATAAATATACAACGGGAGGTAGCACGTTTAAGGGTCATGTTGATGCTTTGGCACCGACCGTGCAAGAGCTGGCTGCTCTTGAAAAGGAGGCGCAGTCCTCTTTCTTAAAGTTTGGCTTTCTTCCCAACCCATTGTTCAAGCGCTTTTGAGTGCAACATGCGCCTTAATTTAGTTCAACAAAGAAACTGACAAGTTACTAAAGAACCTTCCTGAAGGAGACATCCTAATCCTAAAGACATCCTAAAGAAATCCTAATTTCTTTACTTTCACTCCTTATAAAGGTCAGGATTTCCTATCCAACAGCACTGTGGGAGCATATTCCAGCTAACTCCAAATATGCAGTGCAATATCACTTCTCAAAGCAAATCATGGATGGGTATGTAATGTGGTTAAGAGGGAAAGATAGATCAGCCATGTTTGAATGGCGGAGTAGACTTGATGGGCCGAAAGGCCTACTTCTGCTCCTATTACTGAATAATTTCCTAGCTGCAGCATCTAAATGTTGAAAGAGAAAATAAAGAAATAGTATTTCCATGGTTTAAATAAGCTCAGGAATCCAAAGGAAGTATATATTGATACATTGTCATTAGTGGCTAGCTATTTGGGAGATCTATGAAACGCTGTTCGAGGAAATGTATAGATCTTTTACAGAGATGCTGCCTTAAACCGTTCTTATTTTACCGTCCAATATTGCAGTAAAACATAAGAAATTATGTCCTTTAATACTTTGTACTGCTAATAACGCAATAGATTGCGAGACATAAAAGAAAATTAATCAGATTTGATGTTTGTGCCTGAGAGCCATTCAGTATACTGAGCAAATGTAATCACATACTTCTGCAAAGAGACGTCCCCAAATAGACTGATAAAAAAAGAAACTAGATGTGCACTGCACAATGAATTTCACTCTAAGCTCTAATCGAATTTACAACAAATGTCACTTTCCATTACCTGCTGTTATTTTTCTCTTAAGGTATAAAATGGTAGCATCTAATCTTGGGAACTGACATAGAGAATAAAATCTAATCAATGGCAGCAAATTAGCTAGCAGGGGGTGAAAAGATTATCAAGTAAAATATTCTGTAATGTTTTTCAGGTAAAATTCTTAACCTGTTGTCAATTTATAGAATATTTTCAAATTCTGTAATAAGCACATTGTTACAGGAACCATAATGGGGATGATACTGACTGTTAATACCGCTCGCATGACAATTATAGTCAAAGATTCCATTCGCATGTCAGTTTCTCAGTGCTTCAAGCAAAAACGATTTTTTGGAAGTTTTATTGGCAGTCAACAGTAAGGTTGAACCAGAGGCCGGTGAAACCAATTGGAATAGTAACACCTTACAACAAGCATGCCTACCATCTTTAGTCTTTCCAGTTTTACCAGGCTCATTTAATAAATAATTACCAGGGCCTCTGAAGAAGGGACTCGACCCAAAAATGACACCCATTCCTTCTCACCCGAGATGATGCCTATCCCGCTGAGTTACCCCAACATTTTGTATCTATCTTCCACGTTGATCCAGCCTTATCACAGTTGTGATCAGCAAAGGACAAAAGAAGAGAGATGAAAATCATATATAAATGCAGCTGCATTGGGCACAAAAGTACCCGCAATATTGGACATGTCTAGTCCTCTCGATATAAATGCTAGCATTGTGTTTTCCTTCTTTACTACCGATTCAACTTGCAAATTAACTCGTTGTGAATCCTGCAATTGGGCATAAAAGTCCTCAGCAAAAGCTCCTATTGCAAATTATTTTTAAAGCAAAGAAAATGCTTATAGTTTTGGGGACAAGCCATCAGATATTCTATCATTCACAACAAATATACTGCAGGCAATTAACAAATTGGGAACAAATGAGTTTGAGATGCAAATTAATCATGACCTGATTGAATGGTGGAAAAGGGCCAAATAGCAATTTGCACTATGCCTGTTCCAAAGTTTTTATGAAACACCTTGGTGGTTATGGCAATGAATTTCTTTCCATTATAAAGAGTCAAGAGTCAAGAGTCAGGAATGATTAATTGTCGCATATGCCAACAGCAGAACAATGAAATTCTTACTTCATGCAGCTTTACAGGCCCATAAATGCAGTAACACACGGATAATATAGTATAATAAAAAAGCCCAACAAATTAATAGCCGTAATACTAGATAACTTTAATAATGCACAAAATTAAGTCTGTAGTGCAACCAAAGACATGGTCCCAGGAAGATCATAGTTGGTGAAGTCCATGTTGTGCAGTGCTCAAGAGCCTGATGGTTGCTGGGCGAAGCTGTTTAGTTTAGTTTAGAGATACCGAATTTCCTCAACCTTCCATAGAAGGAGAGGTGTTGATGAGGTTTCTTTGTGATTGCATTGATGTAGTGGGCCTAGGGAAGATCTTCAGGGATATGCACACCCAGGTAGTTGAAGCTGTTGACTTTTGTCACAAATGATTCCACAGTTCAGCCCCTCTCAAGATGAAGGAGCCTATAGCCACTCAAACACCGATCACTTCAAACAAAAGAATGCAGCGCCATCTCAAAGAGTGCGCATTGTAATCATAATCTGTAGCGGAAAGCCGTTCCTTACTAATAGTGTAGAAGGATTTCATGAATCAAGCCATTGCAGCAAATCTCAGCCACGTGATGCTATGCACTGTGATGGAAGACTTTGCCTTCCATCACAGTGAGGAGGAGATTCACTGCGATGGATGTTTGTGTGAACTGTGTTGGTTGTTTGGCTTGTTAATTGTTTCTTTTTGTTGTATGACTGCAGAAACCAAATTTTGTTTGAACCTCATTTGAGGTTCAAATGACAATAAACTAAATTGTAATTGCACAGTGGTTTTCCTGCTGCACCTCTAATAGTTATTGGTGGTCAACTTTAAATATGGCACAGGAAGACATCAAAAGCTGGGTCATGTCATTTATTGTGTGATCTGTTCAGACTGTTGCTGACAATGCTAGCTGAGACTGAAACACCGAGCTGATCGGTAATTGACTCATTGGCTGATTCCTAGTTACTAGCCCAGCAATTGTACCATGGGACATTTGCTTCCATTTATTTGCTTCAAAATGAACTCAGCATAAATGACAAAACTCAGCATTGGCATATTTTACCAATTTATCTTTGCAGAGGGTTTAGCACAGAAATCTTTGGATCTTCAAAACAAGAGGATTTCAGTATAGGAGTAAAGAGGTTCTTCTGCAGTTGTATAGGGCTCTGGTAAGACCACATCTGGAGTATTGTGTACAGTTTTGGTCTCCTAATTTGAGGAAGGACATCCTTGCGATTGAGGCAGTGCAGCGTAGGTTCACGAGATTGATCCGTGGGACGGCGGGACTGCATAATTTGACCCCAGAGGATTTTAGACACCAAAAGAATCAAAGAACAAGGGGAAAGAGAAACAGAATACATGCTTCAGGTTGAAGACCTTTTGTTAGAATTCATGAAGGATCTTTTACTAGAAACCAACTCAGCTTCGCTTTGTGCATAAAAGGACACAAAGTCAGCAGGTCAAGCAGCATCTCTGGAGAACATGGACAGGTGATGTTTTGGGTCGAGACCCTTCTTCACATTCTTCTCTTTCTATAGAAGGGTCTGAAGGGTCTCGACCCGAAACGTCGCCTATCTCCTTCGCTCCTTAGATGCTGCTGCACCCGCTGAGTTTCTCCAGCTTTTTGTGTAACCCCCCCCCTTCTCTTTCTATAGTTGCAACTTGATCTTCGTGATTCTAGCATTTTCAATTTATGTTTCAGATTTACAGCATCTGCAGTTTTTCAAGTTTGTAAATAAATAGACTATAGGTGCAGGAGTAAGCCATTCGGCCCTTCGAGCCAGCGCCGCCATTCAATGTGATAATGGCTGATCATCCACAATCAGTACCCCGTTCCTGCCTTCTCCCCATATCTCCTGACTCCGCTATCTTTTAAAGCTCTATCTAACTCTCTCTCGAAAGCATCCAGAGAACTGGACTCCATCGCCTTCTGAGGCAGAGAACTCTCGGTGTGAAAAAGTTTTTCCTCATCTCTGTTCTAAATGGCTTGCCCCTTATTCTTAAACTGTGGCCCCTGATTCTGGACTCTCCCATGTTTCCTGCCCCTAGCGTGTACAAAGCCTTAATAATCTTATATGTTTCAATAAGATATCCTCTCATCCTTCTAAATTCCAGCGTATACAAGCCCAGCCGCTCCATTCTGTCAACATATGACAGTCCCGCCATCCCAGGAATTAACCTTGTAAACCTACACTGCACTCCCCAATAGCAAGAATATCCTTCCTCAAATTTGGAGACCAAAACTGCACACAATACTCCAGGTGTAGTCTCACTAGGGCCCTATACAACTGCAGAAGGACCTCTTTTCTCCTGTACTCTTGTTATGAAGGCCAACATGCCATTCGCTTTCCTCACTGCCTGCTGTACCTGCATGCTTAAATGTGGGAGATGAGAGGGGCAAAGTTTAAAAGATGTGCAGAGCACATTTTTCACACAGAGAGGACTGTGCTACCAGGGGTGCTGGTAAAGGCAAATATGATAGTGGTGTTTAAGAGTGTTTTAGATAGGTATGTAGATATATTTGGAATGGAGGGGTAGTGCCATATGCAGGCGGATGAGATGAGCATATGTTGGTATTGCATTCGGCACAGACATTGTTGGCTGAAGTCTTGTTCCTAACTGTATTTTTGTAAACACAAAATGCTGGAGTAACTCAGCGGGTCAGGCAGCATCTCCGGAGAAAAGCAATAGATTATTTTTGGGCCGAAACCCTTCGTGTCGAGACCCTTCTTGTCTCGAAATGTCACATATTCCTTTTCTCCAAAGATTCTGCCCAACCCACTGAGTCACTCCAGTATTTTGTGTCTATCTTCAGTGTAAACCAGTAACTGCAGTTCCTTCCTACATACTGTGCTTTTTAATGTATAGGAAGGAACTGCAGATGCTGCTTTAACACGAACATAGACACAAAATGCCGGAGTAATTCGTCGGGGCAGGCAGCATCTCTGGATAGAAGGAATGGATGACGTTTAGGGTCGAGACACTTTTTCAGACTCTATCTCTTCTTCGGACTTCTTCAGACTTCTTCAGTCTGAAGAAGGGACACAACCTGAAATGTCACCATAATGAGATGCTGCCTGTCCCGCTGAGTTACTCCAGCATTTTATGTCTATCTTCGTTGTACTTTTTAAAGTTCGCTATGAAGGACATGAGGATACTACATCATATTGACCAAAACACAGAATCAGAAGTAACCTCATACAAGTGGCATCTTCAGCTGGTAGCACCATTATAATAGTTATTGGAAGAACAGACTTATGAGGCTATGGGTTCTACTTCTTATTTATTTCTTCATTTTCTTATTACCATATTTTTAATTTCTTAACCTGACAGAAGCTGAGGAGATTATCTT
This sequence comes from Raja brachyura, assembly GCA_963514005.1. The sequence goes on along the minus strand of OY740785.1, from coordinate 41,274,779 downwards.
CAGTTGTCTATTTGTATCTCATACAAAGACAATTTGTGCAGTTGAATATACATTTCCAATGAAAACTCAGAAGCTTAATTATCAGATATTCAACACGGTTTTGTTTGAATGCTATCCCTGCAGACTCTCAGCATCGTGCTAATCACAACCATTTTGGACCAAAGTATTCAGTAAAAAATGAGGGAGGGAAATGAGAATCTTTTACATCATTCAAAGGACTTATGTAGTTGCCTTGTTCCAAATCTAAAAGGCTGTTAAAGTTTAAAAAAAAAGGCAAAATATGCCTTAAAGGAAGTTAAGAAGCCTGTTCTTAGTTGTCAGCAGATAAGTGATGCCTGTGCCTTCCCAGTCCTTAATAAAACACCGAGGTCATACAGTACTGTATTTGAGGCACCTTAAAACAGATGTACTTCTGGAAACAAAAATAGTTCCATCTGGTGCTTTTATGAAATTAATTTTCAAAACTGGAACACCAAAACAAAATGGAGCAATTCTCCCTTCTTGTTTAATAGGGCAAGGGAAGGAAGCAACAGTAGAGAAGATGCATGTTAAAGTCATAAGGTAAGGTTTGATAGCTGGTTGATTACATCCAGACTGGTTTAATAACTTGCTTCAGTCCCTAATTAAATGAAAGTTCAGGACTGGGGTTTGCAGTCTCATTGATGACACATTGCCTTATGTGCATATTGGCAAAGGTTTTATGTTGAGTTTGTTCTGTTAATAGGCATATATGCTGTGTCCTGTGCTATTGCAATCCAACTAGGTGCAATTTTTTTTCCAGTCAGTAATTCAGTCAGATTTAGTTTAGTTTAGAGTTATAGCGCAGAAAGAGGCCCTTCAGTCCACCAAGTCTGCGCCGACCAGCGATCCCCACACACTAAAAATCCTACACACACTAGGGACAATTTACAATCATGCCAAGCCAATTACTCTACAAACTTGTACTTCTTTGGAGTGTGGGAGGAAACTGGAGATCCCGGAGAAAACTTACACAGATCACGGTACGGAGCGTACAAACTCCGTACAGACAAGCACCACTAGTCAGGATCAAATCCGAGTCTCTGGTGTTGAAAGGCAGCAACTCTCGTGCTGCTCCATGATGCTGCCTGGTGCTTCTGAGATCTTCTGAAAAATTATATTAATCACTGATGCTGCAGAACAGATTTCATGCCTTTGCACCATTGTGCAATGTTTCATTATTATAATAGATTTGGAGTAAAGTTATATTGTAATAATTGAAATCGACAACAAAAACAAACTCATGTTGGAGAAGTAGAAAGGAGAAACTGCTGATGTTGGTTTACAAAAAAGGACACAAAGTGCTCAAGAAAAGAGCAAAGCTGATCCAAATGATGCAATAACAAGCAAATGCTCTTTCAAATGGCTCTGGATAATTCTTGAGGGTTTCACAAGGCTTAGGCCACAATCGTGATTGCAAGCCAGCAACAGATGGTTTTAAACTGAATAAGGGGGGTGGGGTGTCAAATGGGATAGTCGAGGACGGAGTTAAAGGGAAAGAGAGTAAAGGGATGGTTAATAACCCCAGAATTAATGGGAAAGAAAGCTCACAAAAGGATAGGAGAGTATGGCCAGGTGTAATAGGGATCGATGTGAAAGGGGCCACTTGTCAACATAATTGTATAAGGAGTAAGAGTGTTGTAAAAACAAGCCTGAAGGCTTTGTGCCTCAATGCGAGGAGCATTCGTAATAAGGTGGATGAGTTGAAGGTGCAGATAGCGATTAATGACTATCCTATAGTTGGGATCACGGAGACATGGCTCCAGGGTGACCAAGGCTGGGAGCTGAACATCTAGGGATATTCAATATTCAGGAGGGATAGACGAAAAGGAAAAGGAGGTGGGGTAGCGTTGCTGGTGAGAGAGGAGATTAACGCAATAGCAAGGAAGGACATTAGCGTGGAGGATGTGGAATCCATATGGGTAGAGCTGCGAAACTCTAAGGGGCAGAAAACGCTAGTGGGAGTTGTGTACAGGCCATCTAACAGTATTATTGGAGTTGGGGATGGCATCAAACAGGAAATTAGAAATGCGTGCAACAAGGGTAACACGATTATAATGGGTGACTTCAATCTGCATGTAGATTGAGTGAATCAAATTGGCAGGGGTGCTGAGGAAGAGGATTTCTTGGAATGTATGTGGAATAGTTTTCTCAACCAACATGTGGAGGAACCAACGAGAGAGCAGGCCATTCTAGACTTGGTATTGAGTAATGAGGAAGGGTTAGGTAGCAGTCTTCTTGTGCGTGGCCCCTTGGGCAAGAATGACCATAATGTGGTTGAGTTCTTCATTAGGATGGAGAGTGACAAAATTAAGTCAGAAACAAGGGTTCTGAACGTGAACAAAGGTAACTTTGCAGGTATGAGATGTGAATTGGCCAAGATAGACTAGCAGGTGATTCTTAAAGGGTTGACAGTGGATGTGCAATGGAAGGCATTTAAAGACTGCAGGGATGAAGTACAAAAATTGTTCATACCAGTTTGGCAAAAGAATAAATCAGTGAAGGTGGTGCATCCATGGATAACAAGGGAAATCAGGGATAGTATAAAAACAAAAGATGAGGCATACAAATTGGCCAGAAAAAGCAACCTACCGGAGGACTGGGAGAAATTCAGAATCCAGCAGAGGAGGACAAAGGGCATAATTAGGAATGGGAAAATAGATTAAGAAAGGAAACTGGCAGGGAACATAAAAACTGACTGCAAATGTTTTTATAAATATGTGAAGAGAAAGAGACTAGTTAAAACAAATGTTGGTCCCTTGCAGTCAGAAACAGGTGAATTGATCATGGGGAACAAGGACATAGCAGACCAATTGAATAACTACTTTGGTTATGTCTTCACTAAGGAAGACATAAATAATCTGCCGGAAATAGCAGTGGAACTGGGGTCAAATAAGATGGAGGAACTGAGTGAAATCCAGGTTAGCCGGGAGGTGGTGTTGGGTAAATTGAACGGATTGAAGGCCAATAAATCCCCAGGGCGAGATAGTCTGCATCCCAGTACTCAAGGAGGTAACCACAGAAATAGTGGATGCATTAGTGATAATTTTTCAAAATTCCTTAGATTCTGGAGTAGTTCCTGAGGATTGGAGGGTAGCTAATGTAATCTCACTTTTTAAAAAAGGAGGGAGAGAGAAAGCGGGGAATTACAGACCAGTTAGTCTAACATCGGTAGTGGGTAAACTGCTAGAGTCAGTTATTAAAGATGGGATAGCAGCGCATTTGGAAAGTGGTGAAATCATTGGACAAAGTCAGCATGGATTTACGAAAGGTAAATCATGTTTGACAAATCTGATAGAATTTTTCGAGGATGTAACTAGCAGTGGATAAGGGAGAACCAGTGGATGTGTTATACCTAGACTTTCAGAAGGCTTTCGACAAGGTCCCGCATAAGAGATTAGCATACAAACTTAAAGCACACGGTATTGGGGGTTCCATATTGATGTGGATAGAGAACTGGCTAGCAGACAGGAAGCAAAGGGTGTGAGTAAACGGGTCCTTTTCAGAATGGCAGGCAGTGACCAGTGGGGTACCGCAAGGCTCAGTGCTGGGACCCCAGCTATTTACAATATATATTAATGATTTGGACGAGGGAATTCAATGCAACATCTCCATATTTGCAGATGACACCAAGCTGGGGGGTATAGTTAGGTGTGAGGAGGATGCTTGGAGGCTGCAGGGTGATTTTGATAGGCTGAGTGAATGGGCAGATGCATGGCAGATGTAGTATAATGTGGATAAATGTGAGGTTATCCACTTTGGTGGCAAAAACATGAGGGTAGACTATTATCTGAATGGTGGCAGATTAGGAAAAGGGGAGATGCAGCGCGACCTGGGTGTCATGGTACACCAGTCATTGAAAGTAGGCATGCAGGTGCAGCAGGCAGTGAAGAAAGCGACTGGTATGTTAGCATTCATAGCGAAAGGATTTGAGTATAGGAGCAGGGAGGTTCTATTGCAGTTGTACAAGGTTTTGGTGAGGCCACACCTGGAGGATTGCGTACAGTTTTGGTCTCCAAATCTGAGGAAAGACATTCTTGCCATAGAGGGGGTACAGAGAAGATTCACCAGACTGATTCCTGGGATGTCAGGACTTTCATATGAGGAAAGACTGGATAGACTCGGCTTGTACTCGCTGGAATTTAGAAGATTGAGGGGGGATCTTACAGAAACTTACAACATTCTTAAGGGGTTGGACAAGCTAGATGCTGGAAGATTGTTCCCGATGTTGGGGGAGTCCAGCACAAGGGGTCACAGTAGAAGGATAAGGGGAAATTCCTTTAGGACCGAGATGAGGAAAACATTCTTTACACAGAGAGCGGTGAGTCTCTGGAATTTCATTTCGGAGTCACGTGAGTGACTTCGTGAAGAGCCCGCCGGCGCGCATGCTCGACATATCGTCGTAACGCGTTGCTGCGACAGCTGGCGGTGGAGCGCGCTCCTCGCCAGCCCTTCATAAGGGGCCATGGAGGTGAGTATTCCACCTTTAGTTGGTGGTCCTTGTTGTTCGTTATGTCTTGCAGCAAGGACATGGATGGGAGTTCGAAGGGCCGGAGGACGTCAGGACGAGTTCGCCGGTCAACAGTTCCGGGGCCTTTACCATCGGCAGTACCTGCAGTGCAGGCCGGGACTCAGGCGGAGATGTGGGTAAGCCCTGTGTTTACAGGTCCAGATCCGCCAGCACACCACAGCTCGGAGGAGTTCGACGAGGAGGAGTGTGGTGTGCCGCCAGAGCAGGGGGACCCTGCCATGGCAGTCAGGTCGTCAGCGGGCTCGCTGGCGACCTCGAGCAGGGGGCGTGCGGCTGCATGGCCCGTTCCACTCAGCCCCCCGAGAAGGGGCAGGGCAGGAGCCCAGAAGCCTAACCCTGCCAGGGCTAAGGCATTGCCTGACACGGAGGAGCGGTTAGGTTCCAGGGCGAGACCCGGGGCGGCTGTGAGGTCCAGCCGGCACACCCCGACTCTCGACGCCGGGACGGATCGGTTGAGTCGGGTCTCGTCACGGTCGCCGAGCCCCCCATGGATGGGTGGGCGAGACCATGCGTCGGCAAGGTCCACGATGTGGGCAGCCGGCAAGCCTGCGCGGGCTTCAGGTAGCCATGCTTCGGCTGGTGCCGACACCACGCTGCAAGTGCCCTTAGTGGCAGCGGCGTCAGCTCCCGCTAAACGGAGGCGGTTGAACACGCCCACGCGGGAATCGCGCAGTTTCGCCTCGGCGGCTGTTAGCGACAACTACCGGCACCGGCAGGGCCTCGATGAGGTGCGGGCCGATGATAGGAGCCCGGTTTTCTTTTCAGAGCCGGAGGACTCCGACCACCTGAGTGTTCAGGGTGAAGGGTGTATTGACCGTATGGAGCGGCTGCTGGAGCTCCTGCTTCAAAGCCAACAACAGCAGGGCAGCCACAGGCACAGGGCGTCATCACCAGCCTCTACCATCAGCCTGGAGCAGCAGGAGGAGGAGGTTTTGGTGGATTCCATACCACCTCCGGTGGAGGTACCAGCGGAGGATCTTCTGGATGTGGCGACCAAATTTGCGGCCCCACATTCATCTGGACTTTCTTTAAACACGAAGCTGGCAGCCACTGTGGACTTTCTTAACAACCAGCAACTGCAGGAAGAAGTCCTCATTCAGGCAATGAGCCGTCACAAGGCTCCATCCAATTGCAACTCCCTCAACGTGCCTGTGGTCAATACGCCGATATGGGGCAACATCAGTGCGGCTATCCGTCAACAGGAGGTAAAACTGCAGCGGATCCTGAAGCTCCTCACGGCCGGTATTACCGCCTTTGTGCGGTCGGTGGACGGGGACGAATTGAATTTGGACCAGGAAGATGCCCTGGCCCTCCTGTGCGCGACCCACCACGAAATTAACGGGTTTCGCAAAACCAGCATCCGCCCAGCGCTCAATCCAAAGTTTGCAGGATTGTGCAAACCACCGCCGCCGCCCCCGCCCCGTCAGCTCTTTGGGGAGGACCTCTCGAAGAGAGTCAAGGAGCTTGACGAGCAAGCCAAAATGGTGGGGATCATGCGCCCTCAGAGTGCCCCCACACCGTCAGGCTCAAAGTCTCCATACATTCGATCACGAGGGTCTACTAGTACCTCGACGAGGACCCACCCTCAAGCTCCACAACGACAGCAACATCAGACCCAGCACCAGGGGTCTTTTTTAGGACAGGGTCGGCAGAGACCCTGGTGGAAAACGAAGACGCCGCGCCCTCAAGCCAACCCAGCACCTCCACGTCCGCACACGCGTGTCAAGGACCGCCGGTAACCACGGAGGTGAGGGGGTCTGGTTCTCTCTTTTCTCTCTGTTTAACTTCACATGTTGGTGGTCGCCTTCGGTGGTTTTTGGGTGCATGGGGTAATTTTACTGGTGACGAGTATGTGTTGCAGAATATTTAGGGGCATAAAATTGAGTTTATTAATGGCGACATTCCTCCATCCCAGCACATGCCCGCTCGAACGTTTAAATTATCTGCTGCAGAACAGGCAGCCGGCTATAAGGAACTGTTAAGTCTTGAGCACAAAGGAGTGATTGAGAGAGTGGTGCATGAGCCAGTTGAATTTGTTTCGAACATATTCACCAGACCTAAGAAGGATGGAGGTTGTCGTGTCATTATTGATCTAACCCGTTTGAATACTTTTGTAACATATACTCATTTTAAAATGGATACGTTTGAAACAGCCAAATCATTGATTTCTCATGGTTGCTTTATGGCGTGCATCGATTTAAAAGACGCATATTATTCCGTATCCGTCCAGAAATGTGACAGAAGGTTTTTGAAATTCATCTGGATGGGGCAACTCTGGCAGTACAAGGCTTTGCCTAATGGGCTCACCACAGCCCCTAGATTGTTCACTAAATTAGTGAAACCAATTATGGCTTATTTGAGACAACGACACCATATAGTTATGGCCTATTTAGATGATATCTTAATTGTGGGCCACACCCTGGAATTGGCTGAACAGGGTGTTGCAGCTGCTGTCAATATATTTCAACAATTGGGGTTTATTGTCCATCCAGAGAAATCAAAGTTCTACCCTACCCAGGTGATTAATTACCTAGGGTTCACGGTGAACTCTATAAGCATGAGGGTTACCATTCCAATTAACAAGATTGAGGAGGTTACCCAGGTGTGTCAAGATTTAATCCGCACCAATATACCATCGATTCGGCACTTAGCTACAATAATTGGGAAGCTGGTAGCTTTGTTTCCGGCAGCGCGATATGGACCTTTGCATTATCAGAATTTGCAAAGAGCTAAAATTGCTGCGTTAAAACAGAACGCTGGTCATTATGATCGGTCCATACAGCTGCCGCCCGAAGCGATAAATGAGTTGCAATGGTGGGTGTGTCACATTAGCAGCTCATTCAAGCCTATTCGGGAGGCTAATCCGGTGGTGTATTTGCAAACTGATGCAAGCTCCAATGGTTGGGGAGCCACGAATAATTGCTCTAGTTGTGGTGGCAGATGGGACACCCTTGAATCAACGATGTTGTTAACTCAAGGGATTAACTATTTGGAGTTGCTGGCAGCATTCCACGGACTTCGTGCGTATTGTTCCAAGCTTGTTGGAGCACATGTCCGTCTCCAAATAGACAACACCACAGCAGTAGCATATTTAAACCATATGGGTGGTACCAGGTCAGTTTCGTGTGACAAATTGGCAAACTCAATTTGGCTCTGGTGTGTTCAAAGAGACATTTGGATTTCAGCTACCTATTTGCCAGGTGAGCTTAATACTGTGGCGGACACCAGGTCACGCAGATTTAATGACAATATTGAATGGATGTTGCATCCTGAGATCTTTTCTAAAGTCACAGCCAAATTTGGTAAACCGGACATTGACCTCTTTGCGTCACGGTTGAACCATCAGGTACCAACCTACGTTTCATGGGAACCAGACCCTGGGGCTATAGCGCTAGATGCATTCTCGCTGGACTGGGGGAAGTGGTTTTTCTATGCCTTCCCCCCGTTTTGCCTCATCAGTCGGGTATTGGGAACGATTCAGGCAGATGCTGCCAAGGGCATCCTTATTATACCCGACTGGCCCACACAGCCTTGGTATCCGGTGGTCTTTGACATGCTCAACGAACCTTGGGTCCTTTTGAAGGATTGCCCACAATTGGTTACTCACCCTGTCTCAGGGGAGCCGCATCCCTGCCATGGCTATTTAAATTTGTTGGCTTGCAGGTTCTGAACAGGCCGTTAGTCCAATACGGCCTCTCGGCTCGGACCATGGATACCATCGGGGCGTCGTGTCGAGAGTCTACAAGGCGAAGATACCGCTCGCATATTAAGAAGTGGGAAGCCTACTGCAGCCGCTCTCGCATCACGTACGATGACGTGACAATAACCGACGTCCTGGAATTCCTCGCGGGGTTGCACCATGATGAACACTTAAGTTACAGTGCCATCAACAGCGCCAGAAGTGCGCTATCATTCTACCTCAGTTTGGAGGTAGGATCCAACAGGCTAGAGTCCAGACTCATGCGGGGTATATTCAATATGAATCCGCCTACACCACGCTATAATATCACCTGGGATGTCAGGGACGTATTAACCCTGCTCAGGACGTGGTCACCCATGGAAGGGCTCCAACTGGACCAACTCACCATGAAGCTGGTGATGTTACTAGCGCTGACTTCAGCTCAGAGGGTACAGACACTACACAAACTTCGTGTCGACAGAATGACGTCTACCCCCACAGAAGTAGTCTTTTTCATTGACGAGCTACTAAAGCAGCATAGACCTGGGTGCACAGGGCTGCAGCTGAAGTTCCTGGCATACCCCGCAGATGCTAGGCTATGTTTAGCCTCACATATCCGCCACTATGTCAACGTGACGGCACGCATCAGAGGAATGGAGAGATACCTGCTTGTCACTCATAAGAGACCTCATCATCGAGTGACAGTCCAGACGATATCCAGGTGGCTTCGAGTCGTCTTGGGTAAGTCAGGTATCGACACTAATGTGTTCAAGTCTCATTCCACCAGGGCTGCATCGACTTCAGCGGCGAGGGTCATGGAGGTGCCCATGGACCAAATTCTCGCCACCGCAGGATGGGCTAATGAAGCTGTGTTCCAGCGTTTTTATAACAAGCCTGTTGCTGCTCCTCCACAGTTCGCAGAAGCCGTGCTGAATACAGGTCAAGAACGTGGAGATGTCCCCGTATGAGGGGTTTGATTTGTTATTAATAAATATGCTCTTGTTTTGCAGTATGGACTGTTGAGCAAGTTTGTTCCTCCCATCCATCCCTGGTAGTGGTGTGTCAGCATGGACGTGGTCCAGGGCATGTAATCACAGAAGCTTTGAAGTCTTCACGAAGTCACTCACGTGACTCCGAAATGAAATAGTAAGATTGAACAAGAACTTACCAGTTCGAAGGTTGATCTTTATTTTATGAGGAGTCGAAGTGAGGGATTTCGTGCCCTCCTCGCCCAACCCTCAATCACCTTCATCTGGTAATCTTAGTCAATTCAATCATACTATGCGAAGTCATTTCTATTGTTGGTTCTGTGATTCCACGCCGCTACTTTGAAGTATGTCGAGCATGCGCGCCGGCGGGCTCTTCACAAAATCCCTCACTTCGACTCCTCATAAAATAAAGATCAACCTTCGAACTGGTAAGTTCTCGTTCAATCTTACTATTCTCTGCCACAGAAGGTAGTTGAGGCCAGTTAATTGGCTATATTTAAGAGGGCGTTACATGTGGCACTTGTGGCTAAAGGGATCAGGGGGTATGGAGAGAAGGCAGGTCCGGGATACTGAGTTGGATGATCAGCCATGATCACATTGAATGGCAGTGCAGGCTCGAAGGGCCGAATGGCCTACTCCTGCACCTATTTTTTCTATGTTTCTATAAACATAAACACGTCCATAAACATAATTCTATTGAGCAGTTTGCGGTTATAGTACATCAGAGTACAGACATCTTCTCAGATGATGCAGTCTCTCAGTCCCTCTGTACCTCTGTGGGTCAAAATGATCTTATTGTGCTGGCAAAATGTTTCAAAATGTCAGATAATTCCCAGGATAAAACCGTTAAAGTCTAATCCTCCCGGATTTTCGAGCCTTTGGTGTTTACATCCATTCAGTAATTTCTAATTCCTCTTCTGCTACAAAGTTTGTTTACTTCCAATATCTCATTTTGCAATAAATATAACTAGACTAGGGTGGGATCTATAGCTTTGATTTTTTTGGGTTTTTTGCAATACAATTCCTCCTCACACATGAAAGAACTATTTTCATGAGTGTTTTTGAGTCTGCAGATCAACCATTTGACGTTTCTGTGGTTGGCATAACTAATGCCTAACACTGAACAGACTTATAATCTATCAAAGAGTTTTCATTTGTATCCAAACTAGGGGATTTGCTTCAATTTTCACTGTAGAGGTTACCTCTGGGAAATTTTTTGTCTATTTTGTGTTTGGTAAAGCTGTTTTTTGGGAACATCAAAATTCTTGCTCTCCAAACTGAATCAAACATCTGCTCTGTTGATATGGTTTGAAGATGAATGCATTACAACGTCTGCAGCTGCTTTTGCCTTAATTATTATAATAGAGCTGATATTGGCGCTTGCCTGTGAAGTATTTTATTCGAACATTCAAAACTATGTTTACATTTTGAATGTCATCTCATTTATTAATTTACTAAAGAAAATATTAAAATGCACAGGAATCTGAAACATTTTCATGAGGAATATTGTTTTTTAAAAATAGCGATTTTGTGGTCAGCTGAAGTAATAGTTTTCATTTTTCTAAGTCTATGGTTTATAATTTGAGAATTCTCATCCAGATGTTTTACCAGCAGTTTTCAATTTATAAAAACCTGGTCTTTGTGGGTATGATGAAAGGAACGACTTTATCATTTTGCAGACAATTTGCTGATTAAAAGATGTGTGTTCATAAAACGTAATGTTCATAAAATGAAAACCTAAAAGAATACATAATTATCTCGGAGGGTGAAGCCCATTCCAGAGACTTATTTAAGGACTCACCGGATGCATATTCCAGATCCATCTGCCTCGAGGCAGGTCTGTGCAGTTGGATGGGGTTCCATTATACAGTGTGAGGAGAAAGAAGCCAAATCTCTGCAAGATCGCTTAGAACTAGAGTATAGAGCACAAAAGGGACCAACATCTTGGCTATTAAGGACTATTATACAAATAAGCGTTGGTGGGATCTGCAGAAAGAATGCAAAAAATAATAAATGCATTTTATTTGCCATGTATTTTCTATGGATCAATTTCAATTAGTAATTAGATTATACTGTTGGTGGCAGAGACTACTTGACAGCAACAGTTTTGGGATAATGGGTTATTTAAGATTAAAATCTTTAACAACATCACATTCCTAATTTTAAGTGCATTCCCTGGCAAAGAAACACAATTTGAATTACGCTCTTAATTACAGTGCTTTTATAAAAATATACAGCTGCCAATGTGCTTCCAAAAGCTTTGGTATAATTTTGTGGAATGGGTAACATTCATTATAATGATTTCCACAAAGTGTAACTCGGCAATAAGTTTCTGTCTTACCTTTTAACAAAGCTATATATAATTCAGCTATGGGAAATATTTTCTGTTCCAATACCAATAAATATAGGTTGGCACAGTGGTGCATCCTATAGAGCTGCTGCCTAGAAACATAGAAACATAGAAACATAGAAAATAGGTGCAGGAGGAGGCCATTCGACCCTTCGAGCCAGCACCGTCACTCATTGTGATCATGGCTGATCATCCCGGGGGGGTTGGTAATAGATCAGAAGTAGTATAAAATAATGTAAACTTAGAATTAGAGAACATCTGCCCAAAAGCAGATATCTCCCAAGCTGGCCAGGTTGTAATAAAGAAAGGTTGATCTGAAGGTGAACTCCGGATTCTGTGTGAATTCTTTCCATCTGCAGTCTCCACATCTGAATGCAGAGTTACACAAAGTTCAGAAATCACATATTGTTCTAAAGAGATAAGTGACTTTTAGGTTTGCTGGACGTGAATTGGAAGCCCAGCATTGTCTGCATCATTTTATTTTACATTATCTTAAATGGAACATATAGTCAGACAGAGTGTAGCACGAGTTAATGATTCACTATTGCCCCTTTTAGGGACAAATGCTGAAACAATTGTCAGCATGGATGGGGGGGGGGGGGGGGTTGTAAGGCTATATGACTCCATGACTCAAAGTCATCATTCTCTGATTCAGTATAAGCAAATCAAAGAGTCTAATGTCAGCTATACATGTCTGAAACAAATGAAGTCAATAAAAGTTACTGAGAAAGGGCTCAATGCATTTCTAAATATCCATTAGAAAATAAAATCTCCCAATCTGCAAAAATGTTGTTTCCAAAACAAACTAATATAGAAAGAGACACATCAATGATAATATAATTGCACAAGGGTCATGAATATATGTTCCCAATGATCAGAACCACTAAACACCCCTTATCATGCACAAAATGAGTTCACCTGCAATGATACCACTGATATTGCTTGATTCACTGCAAATGTGCCTTTCAAAAATTAAATACATATTTATTAATCTAATACACATACCTGTAACTCCGTTTTTTTCAGTGCTTCTCATCATTGCACATTATTCACGTTATTCCCTTTATCATGTATCTGTTCACTGTGAATGTCTCAATTGTAACCATGTATTATCTTTCCACTGACTGGTTAGCACCTCGGTACCTCGGTACCAGTGACAATAAACTAACAGAAACCAAACTAAAACTGAATTAAGGCATGCTACATTACTTTTCTTTGGGACAATAAACTAAACTCTGAACTCTCAACAATTGTATCTGATCTATGTGTAATATGTTCTTACCTAGTGCCAGGCAACTGAAAATATCCAGGAAAAAGAGCAAGTAGATGTTTCATGTAAAGGAAGCATAGATAATTGGATAGAATAATTCAGCATAGAAATGTTGAAAGTAGAACTTCTGTAGGTACCCATTCTCTCACAGCATAACTTTGACATTGTATATATGGGGCATAATACATTTTTGAAAGAATGCTGATCAGCAGCGCATTAAAAGGTAGCTATTTGAAGTAACTAGGTTCATTACAGCTTTAGTAGTACAGCTTTAAGTTGTTATGGATAAGCTGATCAAGCTCCGAAATATATGTTTCTCAATTATATAATTAAATGCATAAAATGCAAAAGCAGAGGTTATCCACCACACCATTTCTAATTGGCCCATGGCTGATTTACTGTGCTAGTTTAGGGTGAAATTTCAAAAATATAGAAAGGATGCAGGAGAGATAGGAAAATTGCATCATTCAAATAAGAATTGATTCTTTGTGTAAAGCGGAAAAGATGTGCATATCTGTGGGGAAAGAATGGAGGTTGGGTTCAGCAATATGATGGACTCAATCTCAGTCTTTTAAGCGGTATCTGTCTGTGAAACAGGCTAATTGCACTAGAAGCTAATTGCACTAGAAGCTAATTGCAGTGCCTTACACCACCAGAGACCTGGGTTCAATCCTGACTACGATGCATGATAGGGAAACTTTTTTAAATCTCTTACCTCGATGGAGATTTTTTTTCTGCATCGTATCTCCGTCCGCACTGCGGCCTAACATTGAGGAGCTGGAGGCCTCTGCTGTAAACCGACTTCGGGGATCTCCAACAGCGGGAACCTGTGGACGTACCATCGTGGAGCTAGTGGTCCCTGTCGGAGCTCCAACCGCGGGAGCGTACAGACTTTAACATCGTGAAGCTCGCCGTCCATGGTTAGGGACCTACTTCGGGAGCTCCAGACTGCAGGAGCTTTGACTGTTCCGACGCAGGAGCTTCGACCGCCCCGACGTGGAGACTTTGATCGTTGGCTGCGGGAGCTTCGGTTGACCTAACTGCGGATGGTCCAGCGACTGCGGGAAAATAAGAGGAAGAAGATTAGACTTTATTGCCATTCATCACAGTGAGAAATGTGGGGAATCCACTGTGGTCGATGTTTATGTTAACTTTTATGTAGTTGTGTGTCTTGTTGCTTTTTTTAGTATGGCTGTATGGTAATTCGAGTTTCACTGTACCTTAATTGGTGCACGTGACAATAAACTGACCTTTGAACCTATGACTATGAGTACACTTCTATACGGAGTTTACACATTCTCGCTGTGACCATGCGGGATTCCTCCAGATGCTCCAGTTTCTTCCCACATTCAAAAGACGTGCAGGTTTGTTGGTAAATTGGCTTCTGTAAAAATGACTCTAATGTGTAGGGTAGAACTAAAGCATGGTGATCGGTTCAGACTCAGTAGGCTGAAGGGTCTATTTCTAATTCTAATTATAAACCTAAATCTCTTATTTTTTAGGTTGCACATTTTATAAATGTTAACTCTGCCAACGTATCAATTGTCATTCAACTACAAGATGGCCAAACGTAACTCTTTGCCCAACAATGCTTGTTTTGAAACAGTCCTGCCTGTGAACTTGACGTACTTGAACTTCCCTATATTTGAAGTCTCCTCCCCTCCCCTCCCTTCCCCATACCCTCTCTCTTCCTCCTCCCCTGAGATGACTGCTTCCACTTTCTGAGCATCCCAAATTTTAGCTACTCCAACATTGGCAGCTATAAATTGAATTGTTTCAGTCCAAAGAATTTTCATCTTTTAGAAAAAATGTTCCTGTGAAATATTCAGGATATTTATGAATTTTAGTTTAGTTTAGAGATACAGTGTGGGACTAGGCCCTTCGGCCCACTACGCAGACCATTGATCATCCCGTACACTAGTTCCATGTTATCCCACTTTTGCATCTCACACACTAGGGACAATTTACAGAAGCCAATTAACCCACAAACCTGCACAACTTTGGGATGTGAGAGGAAACCAGAGCACCTGGAAAAAATCCACACAGTCACAGAGAGAATGTACATACTCCATACAGTCAGCACCTGTAGTCAGGATCAAACTCGGGTCTCTGGCGCAGTAAGGCAGCACATTTACCGCTACATGCCCTATTGAATTAGAAATAGAATTGTTTAGAAAAGGAAAAAAAAAGAAAGGAGGCAAAAAGAAAGGGGAAAGAGCAGAGTAAGAGATGTTTTATTTTATTGGCCATAAACTACTGCAATAGATTCAATTCAGTAGAATTCTCTGATATTAGGAGCCCACTCTATTTCCAACATTTGATTTTCAGATAAGTAGAAAAATAAATTTCCAGAAGATTTGATAGTGGTTGGAATTGAAAGTGGTAGCTTAGAACAAAAGTTCTGAAAAGGTTAACAAATGTGAAATCAAGTGATGTTACAAGACTGCAACATCTTCTCAACTACAAACAATAACATTCATCTCTTCATCTACGCCACTCATCAGGAATATAATCGGAGAGATAAGAAACTTTATGACCTACCTTCACTTAAAGGTGTGGATCGTCAATTTGTGGTGTTTTGATGCTTGTTTTTATTTTCTATAAGCTTTCACAAAAACTGACTATATTTTATTCATAAAGTGTCACATGGATGCAAATTTGTATTGATTCTGCAAAATGGAAGAAGTATTTCAGTGCAATGCTAGATTCAGGTTCATGCTGCCTTAGGGGCATGTTATTTAGCTTACTTACAGATTTACACCATAAATCAATGAATTAATATGCAGTTGCAGAATTATTTCTTGCTGCGCTTTATATGTTTATGACTGCCTTGACTTTAGGTATATCAGCGCAGAAGCAGCAGTCTGCTATTTACTATCATGGTAATTTGCTGACGTTTCAATCCTGAACATATCACTGATGCTGATGATTGAGTTCTTGTGCATGGTTTAATTCCTGATGACGGCAGTAGACATCCAATTCAACTTGTGATTGCCATTCAAAATTCTATTTAGATACAAACACCAAGTCACTGGGAATTTTCTGACAGGTGCATATCAATGTGATTTTGTATAAATTTCCGCTGAGGCTGAAATATCAAGGCTCTGATTAATTCATATTGGTAAAAAAAAATCTGAAATAAAACTGATATGCTGGAATAGTAAAAAAAAAGTCAATTTGGACATTTTTGAATAATATTTCCTAGAAGCTGTTATAAATTAGGGATGTCATGGATATCAACATTTCAAAATGTGAATCATTGTCAACTTACTGATTAAATATTCGGTTGAACGGTTGGACAGTTGATGGGGAGTGTGTGAATGCAACTTCATTCACTTGTTCACGAGAGATGTTCTACTGTTTTACAGAGCTGCTGGAACTAACGTGGTACCACTCACAGAGAATTGTGTACGGGTAATCCACACTTCAATCAGCCGTTGTTTATTTATTTACCTAAAATGATAGATATTCGGAACAAGGTTTTTTACACAGAGATAGGCGGGTGCCTGGGAAGTGATGCCAGGGATAGTGGTGGAAGCAGAGATGATAGTGGCATTTAAGAGACCTTTGAAGAGGCATGTGGATATGCAGAGAACGGAGGGATATGGATTATTTGCAGGCAGGTAAGAGTTGGTCTTAGTTCAGTTCACTGGGTTAGCACATAGAAGAGATGGCATTAAATTCACTCTGGGCCAATGAGCTTGTTCCTGTGGTGTCTTGTTCCATCTTCTATGTGCTAACCCAATGAATTGGATTATTACATAGCCTTCGGGCAAATATGTAATGGCAAATATTACACTGAACAGTTTTACAATATTTTCATAACTTTCTGATATAGTGTATCTATTTACCAAGGCAGAATCTCAGTTGTAAAACATTATCTCATGGAAAAGAATTCTATGTTTCATGGAGTTAACACCATCATTAAGAACAGGCAGTATCTTGAATTGATAAAAAAAAACATAATATAAACTACACAATTCAGCGAACCGTATATCCATATGATTTGTATCAGGGAGGGGGAGAATAATTGCAATTCCTTATCATTTTAATGTCTTCCCTAATATATGTTAGAAAGAAGTGGATGATGATAAGAAACTGGGACACAATTTATATTCCATTCATGCTGCTTTAGTTGTTGTTCAAAAAATTCTGAACCAGCCTTTTCCTTGGAGATACTGTATTTCCTTTGCCAGAACTCCACAATATCTACGTTTATAACCTAATGTGTTGGTTGTCGTAATTCATAATGCGCAAGGGCCTGCAAAAGTTAGACTGAATTGCAAAGTGAATATGTATTGAAGAAAAGAGGAAAATAGCGGGAAATGGAGGAGAATAGAAAGCAATCAGTCTCGGATCAAGTGCCAGGGAAATTATGGAATTCTGTCAGTCACATCAGCACGGAGGCAGCTTTTGCATGGTTATCTTCACAATTAAATGTTGTAAAAGGACATCCTAAACATATTATGTGGATAAAGGTATCAGGGTAATCAGCAGTGAGTTCTGAATCTGTCCTGGCACTTCTCCTGTGTGCAGAGTGCGTCTTTAAGCTGACACAAGTGCAACACGTAAATACTGTAAAGCTCCAATACTCCAACACCACTGGGACTCTGGTATTCTGGAGTACCAGTTTTTCAAGGCTATTAGATGTTAATCCTATTAATGCACAAACCCATTTTTAACTCACTGTTTTAACATATTACAGTGGAATACAAGTAGAATTTGTGGGCAGCATGGAGAGGCAGCGGTAGAGTTGCTGCCTTATAGCGCCAGAAACCTGGGTTCAATCCCCACTATGGGTGCTGTCTGTACTGAGTTTGTACATTCTCCCAGTAACTGTCACTGTATGTGATGTTGTTACTTGTGGGCAGAGCACCAAGGCAAATTCCTTGTATGTGAATACTTAATCAAAAAACTTACTTACTCACTCACATGCATGGATTTTCTCCGGTTTCCTTCCACACTCCAAAGATGTACAGGTTTGTAGGTTAATTGGCTTGGTATAATTGTAAATTGTCCCTAGTGTGTGTAGGATAGCGTTAGTGTATGGTATGGTACTTTATAGTGTGTGGGGATTGCTGCTCGGCGTGGACTTGGTGGGCCAAAGGGCCTGTTTCCGTGTTGTATCTCTCAACTAATAATAATTTATACAGTTCATGAGCCATAAGTGATCATCTTCTTGCGAATGAAACATAAACCAAAGGAATAGTTAGATCTCAAGCCGGGCGTTGAGCAGCCAGGTTGTTGTCTCTGCGTCAATGTCTGCCAGGCCCTGAACTCCATTTGGTGGGTGGTAGAGCGGGCACCCAGAGATGACATGGTTGGCTGTCTGTTCTTCTGCTCCACATTCACAGGCTGGGTTCTAGCGGAGTCCCCGTCTCCACATGCTGGCATTGAAATGCCCAGTACGGAGTCTGTTGAGCATTGCCCATGCTCCTCTGGGGAGGTCAGACCCTGCACAGAATTTATCTGGTGAAGAGATGTAGCTGTGTAATGGAGATGATAGGAGTAGAATTAGGCCATTTGGCCCATCAAGCCATTCAATCATGGCTGATCTACTTCTCCCTCCTAACCGCATTCTCCTGCCGTCTACCCATAGTTATCTCAGTGAGTCATAAGGGAGCAGGAAATAAACAAGTACTCCGGACCTTGGCTCCAACCATGTGTGTGACCCATAGCGTTGTGGGCCATGACCCTGACTCCAGCCACAAACTCGCCACCTGGACTTGATGGACTACGGACACTTGGCTCTGGATCCACACATGGCTGCTCACCTGGCCGTAGAGCTCACGTTAAAGACTGATGAGTGAGCCAGATGGCAAACAAATCAGGATTCCCTGCAAAAGATGGAATACTGGATTCTGGAGTTTTCACTACTTCTTTACGGAGTATACCTCTAAGGAATTAACCATTTCTGTGACTACTGCACAGCAAAGTGATTCCTGCTGTGTCACTTTGGATGAGGTCCTGCTTCGGACCAAGCAGATTCTGTTTTTGTATAAGGCACTATGTGCTCTTTGTGTATTTTTAGCCAATTGTATATTTTATTTTGTGGGGGAATCTAATTGAGTATTGGTTCAGTATGCATCCCATGTTTAGGGCAACAAAAATGTGGGAAATCCAATTTCTGGACAAAAGTGTCTGCAATAAAATACAGGCAATTTATGTGATTGAGGGGACATGGCTGATGCAGTATAACCATGGTAGCGAAGAATATTATTTGCATGGAGAAACAAGGAACTCCAGTTATTTGAATGGTGTGGGACAACAATTTTGGAGTGAGAGACATCTACTGTAAGTGTCCTCACCTATGAGCACAAAATGTTAGCATGCTAATGCAGCAGGTAATTAGAAAGACAATGAAATATTGCAATTGGCATGGAATAGGAAAGTAGGGTAGTCTTGTTGTAAGTGTGCGTGATTTTGACAAGACCACACTAAGAGTACTGCCTTCAGTTTAGTACGTATTTAATGAAGATATAGTGCCCCAGAGCTGGCTCTATGAGGGTTCTTTGGATTAATTCTTCAGATAAGAATATTTTTACGTGTCAAGATTGAAAAGAATGAATCTATATATCATTATGTTCAGAAACAGTTATCTGCTGTATTGAGTAGGTAGGAACTGCATATGCTAGTTTAAATCGAAGATAAACACAAAATGCTGGAGTAACTCAGCAGGACAGGCAAAATCTCAGCTTCCTCAGTCTGAAGAAGGGTCTCAACCCGAAACGTCAGCCATTCCTTCTCTCCAGAGATGCTGCCTGTCCCGCTGAGTTACTCTAGTATTTTGTGTCTATTTGCTGTATTGAAATATATATTAGATTTTAAGAGGATTTAATGTAGAACATAGAACATAGAACAGCACAAGAACAGGCCAACACAGGAACAATGTCTGTGCCATACATAATGCCAACATAAACTAATCTCATCTGCTTGCACATGATCCATAACCCTCCATTCCATGAGCAATCATTTGCCTATCAAAAAGCCTCTTAAATGCCACTATTGAATTTGCCTCCACTACCAGGCCTGGCGGTTGTTCCAGGCACCCATATACCTCAGAGTGTTATGGAACAGATTCTGGGAGTACAGATGCATCGTTCCTGAAAGTGGCTGCTTAAGTAGACTGAGTGATGAAGAGGGTGTTTGCCATGCTTGCCTTCACTGGGAAGGGTATTGAGTATATAAATTGGAACATCATATATCATCAGGTAATTGGTCAGAGCACAGGAGGAGTAATATGTGCAATTCTGGTAATCCAGCTGCAGAGAAAATGTCATTAAATTAGAACGGTTTAATGATTCACAGGATGTTATGTGGACTTGTGGGCATGATTATAGGAAAGAGATTGGATAGGCTGGGACTTTTTTCTATGGAGTGCAGGAGGCTGAGATTATTGTAGTGTAAAAATCATGAGGGGCTTGGATAAAGTGATTTTTTCTGTCTTTTTCCCAGATTAGAGGATTCCAAAACAAAAGAAATGTGAGAGGGTAATGTGTAATGTGAGAGGGTGAGATTTAAGTGGAACCTCAGGGGCAAAGTTTTCACCCAGAAGGTAGTCCATATCTGGAATGAGCTGCCAGAGAACAATTTAAAAGTGCATGCAATCACAACTTTAAAAGACATTTGGAAAGATTTGTGGATAGGAAGGGTTTAGAGGGATTTGGGCTAAATACAGGCAAAACCTATAATGCCAGGTTGGTTGTCATGAACAAGTTGGGCTGAAGGGTCTGCTTCCATGTTGTACAGTTCCAAGACCATAATTTTAAAACTGTCTTCCACATATTTTGTTAGAAGGAAGGTGTTATTAGATTTCGCCGCTGAATTTTCAACTTGTTGCAAATTTTCGCTGACCTGCAACGACCTATGACGGATGCCGGCAGTCGCCGAAAAAGTCGTGGAAGTGGGACAGGCCCTTTAAGGTATACTACATTAAATGACCAAATTTGCCTGTTTGCACATAATTGCCAGCATTTTTTTTTAATTATCTGGTGGTAAACTATGCCGTCTGTTAGACAGAATATGTTTCAGTTGTGAAAAACTTCTTTCTACCCCAGCTGAGGTTACTGGTGCAGCTGAGGTCAAAGGTGCAAACAAGCTACAGACTCTATATTCATGTCGATATTTTGTGCATTACAACTACCTTTGAGAACTTTAGCTATGTTTTCTATTTCTTTAAGATCTTTGTTAGCTAAAATCACTCTCTCATATTTTCCTTGTATGTCTTTACCTACACCGCCAGGAACTTTATAAAAATCGTCAGTTACTTTGTTGAAAACCTGCAATTTATTCACTAATGTTTCACCACGTTTCTCAAGGGAAGTGATAGCTTGTGAGAAGTTTGCAAAATTGGAAGCAATAAACACAAGATCGCAGTGGAGGGACATTTTCTGCATGATTTCACTGACGATCTTGATTGCAGCAGATTCTTCTTCATCAAAACAATTGACAATTTATTTTATCTTTTCAAAATTTGCAGCATAGAATCATAGAATCTTAGAAAATAGGTGCAGGAGTAGGCCATTCGGCCCTTCGAGCCTGCACCGCCATTCAATATGATCGTGGCTGATCATCCAACTCAGTATCCGGTACCTGCCTTCTCTCCATACCCCCTGATCCCTTTAGCCACAAGGGCCACATCTAACTCCCTCTTAAATATAGCCAATGAACTGGCCTCAACTACCTTCTGTGGCAGAGAATTCCACAGACTCACCACTCTGTGTGAAAAATTATCTTCTCATCTCGGTCCTAAAGACTTCCCCCTTATCCTTAAACTGTGACCCCAGCGCAGTAGAGTACAGCTAAAATCTACTAGCTATGTACCCCACCTAGTCAAAACGGGCTGAGGAGGTAGTGGAATCTCGGGAGCTATTTCCTTGAACAACTGCATAACGGTACTTTGAGGAAGGTTTTCTTGACATTGCCTAGGCGATTGACATTTGGAAACAAGTTACGTCTGAGCTTGGCAATTTTATGAAGTCCTTGAGCTAAGCATGTCAAATGCAACATTTTTGGGAATAAAACTTTAAGTCACAAACAGTACAAGTGAAGATGTAAACAACTAAAGGGCCTGTCCCACCAGCATGCAACTCTATGCAATTAGCGCGACCTAACGTGGTCGCTTGAGCCGTCCGGCATCGCGGGGCCGGTGCCATGCCGTGCGGAATTGTGCGGAGTTCGTCCCGAGTGCGTCCCGACACCGCGCGGGGCTCCGAAAAACCGACTATGTCCAAAAATTCCGCGCGGCAATGGCTTGTCGGCTCGCAGTCGCCTAGACGTTTACACGCCGCCCCGACACCGTGCCTCCGTGACCCTCTATGTGTGTGGCTCCGTGGCCCTGTGTGTGTGTGTGCCTCGGTGCCCCTCTCTGTGTGCCCCTCTCTGTCCTGGCGAACTTACCTTAGACTTCGCTCCAAGTTCGCCTCACTTTGCTCCGCATTGCGCCACTCACCTGACCTCCGCGCGGCCCCTACTGCCGGTTTGGTTGCGCTTGCCGCATGCAGGCGCATGCTGGTGGGAACGGCCCTGTACAGGGGATCACCCGACCTCTGCGCAGCCCCCGCTTCTAGTTTGATCGCGTTCATCGCATAGAGTTGCATGCTGGTGGGACAGGCCCTTAAGCAATAATTGAACTGTTTGACTTCTCCAATGCTTCCAATGTCAACAAATACTCCTTTAATGGTTGACCTGCCTCCAATGTACAGATAACCACATTGGCAACCTATTTTCCCACAGCATCGGTTGTCTCGCCTATTGGGATCCATATTTTGTTGCATGCAACTTCATCTCTAATTTTCTGCACAACAATGTTGAAGTTGCTGTCAACATAATTTTTCCATAATGAATCGCTTGGTATATGTTCCTCTGGGTATTTCTCAAGAAACCTCTGAGAGATTTGTTTACCAATTTCCACAGTGGAATTCCAGCATCAATGAATGCCTTACACAAATTACTCGAAAACTCAAATTTGCGACTGGAGCCAGCAGTAAATGTAATGAGGAGACAAGCTTGGGTATTTCGCATGGGTAGTCTGCACCCCAGTGGTATCAACATTAACGTCTAATTTTAGATAACACTTGTCTTCTCCCTCCTCGCCCTCCCCTTCCCAGCTCTCCTTCTAGTCCTACTGTCTCCGCCTCTTCCTTTCTCCCGCCCTCCCACATCAGTCTGAAGAAGAGTCTCGACCCGAAACTTCGCCTATTCCTTCTCTCCATAGATGCTGCTTTACCTGCTGTTTCTCCAGCATTTTTTGTCTACCTTTGATTTTTCTAGCATCTGCAGTTCATTCTTAAATAAATCTTGGAGAAGACTGAACCAGCAGGCAGCGGCAAGAATGAATGAACGACCGACGGTGGCGCCCCCGGTTTTGCCGCGGTGGGGGAAGTGTTCTTGTAAGTTATACTATGTTAACACGTTAATAATAACATTCATATTAATGTGTTAATATAAAAAACGTAATTGTAATCACAGTACAACTAGAGAAAATAGCTCGACCTTTTAGCAAAATGGCAAAAAAAGGCTGATTTAGGCACTCAATTGTGAAAAAGGCATTATCCTGGTGAAATAAAAAAACGCATAAAAAGGCACATGGCATTTATGGCAAAATCCTGGCTCTAGTCATGAAGTCTTCATTTACTCTATGGGGAGCATTGCTAAGACACCAGAACTGTTAATTCTTAAAGGCATATCACATTCCATGAAAATAGTGATCTCCTCACATTGCCCTGCCAAAATAAAAGTGCATCCACAGCCTTGTTCATTCATTTCAAAACATATGACTTTCCAAGATTTGATTGCAAATCAGAAAAATAATGATAACTGTACGGTGAAAGCCTGATAAATATTTTAAATTTGAGACGATTAAAGCAACTTCCAAAATAGCACTTTATAACAGAACAGTGACAAAAATAAGAACAAATGCAGAATCAATTATTAGAATTGGACATCAGTCTCAACAGCATCACACCAAAACTGGCACATTCAATCTGTAATTCCGATTGGCATAAATTATTGGTTCTTCTTCTAAGTATAAAATATTATGGATACTGAAAATCCGAAATATATATTTTTAAAACGTAGATAAATGTTTGAATTAGTCAAGTAGCATCTGTGGGAAGAGTAGAATTGTTAAATTTTAAATCAATGATCTTTTATAAAAAGTGCTAGTCTATTAGAATATTTCAAGGACTTCCTATCCTTTGTCATTTTTTCTTTTGTACATTGGAAAATGCATTGACTGCCTCTGAGGAGAGTTTGTTATGTAATTGAAAGATTAAATGAAAGCTTTTGTATTGACAGTCAGAGATGTCGAAATATAACTAATGCCTGATAATTCAATGCAGCAGTGAATTTAATCCAATGTAGCAAGGTTATCCACCTTTTCTTTCAAGTACAATTAAATTTAGTTGTCTCCAGTAAAAATTGTTGACTTCTTTTGAGATTTTGTGTTGCGTTATAAATCAGCAAAGCAGCTTTTGAGGAAGATAACTGTTGTATTATATAGTAAAGTTTTCCAGGTTTATAGTTAACCTTGCCAGTTGGATTTGTCTTTGAGATATTTTATGATATTAATGCTTATTACATATCTGGCAGCGGGGATAAAAAAGTGTTGGTTTACTACTGGTAAAAGAGGAGAAAGTCTTTATCAGATTCCCATGGTTCTGTCTGCCATTGGAAAAAACATGCTGGTGGAGTGGATTTTGACCCAACTGTATGAAGTAATCAAGAAACGTAAGTATCATTTTACTTGGGGTTTTTTACTTGAGGTTACAACTGCACACTGATTGACTTTGCAGCAAACAATTCAGAGAATCTATTTGGAAATTCAACTCCAATATTTAGAATATGCAGTTTCTTTTAACACTGTTACAACAACTGCATAGAATTAAAAAGAAGCTGTGTTCAAATCAATTACTGTTATTTCTTAATGGCTGTGACCTCTGTCCATAAAATAGCCTCCTTTTTGCTAGTTCATTATGTTGCTTAAGCTAATTACATTTAACTAGGTTAATACAATAGATGAAATTGGATGCAGAGTATGCAATAATTAATATTCAAGGGAAAGCTCCTGGAGTATTCTGGTGCCGTTATGGGAAATTAATAATAGGTTGCAGGAAAGAGCAGAACTTACTATTATCATTCATAGTCCTGTGGTTTAAAATGAATTAAACAGCTTATAATGGTTTCAGAAAATAATTCACTGCAAATCTGTAATCTGTCTCTTAGGATGGGCAGATCTCAAAGGATCATCAAATCGTTTGGTGATGTCCGTGAGGATTGGTCAGATCAAGCTGATCTGACAGTGGTTAGACTGAGTTACTCCAGCATTTTCTGTCTATCTTCGGTGTAAACCAGAATCTGCAGTTCCTTCCCACACTGGCAGTGGTTAGAATGTACTGTGATGTCAGTACATCCTTTAGACCAGGATGGATATTCTTGGGTGACTGGAAACTGCGGTGACTTACCATTGTCATTTTTGCCTTGCTAGCTGATCGAAGTTAGCTTCATCTTGTCATCCTTATTAGATCTTATTATCTTCATCCTTTGGAGACAAGAACATAAGAAATAGAAGCAGAAGGCCATCCTTCCCCTCATTCTTACCCTAATATCATGGTTGATGCTTTACTCAGCACCACTTCCCTATTGTAGAGCAGCCATTTTGAGAAGGGCTGCCATGAGTTGGAAGTACAGCTGGTGGGTTAAAGTACATGTGTAGGAAGGAACTGCAGATGCTGGTTTAAAGTACATGTTCCAGTGAGAAGATTGATCAGCAACGAGATAAAGCCAGGTAAGGATTTTCTAATTTCTGAATTCCACCAGTTTACTCAATCAGCAGCAACATAGTCAGTAAAGTGTTTGCTCATGTATTCAGATGTGAGAGATCAGGAAGTGGTTAAGTGTCCTTGGTGAATACTTTAGCAGGGAGCATGTCCAGCTGCACCTTCTCTCATTAGTTGGGGGATTAGTTGGAGCGGCAGATGTGCTTGCTAAAGAGCAGACAGAAGGCAGAGAGTGCTACAAATAGTAGTTTCAGCATGGTGGTCACATCAAAAGCTCAATTAAATAAATGGATGAGCTCCAGGAGAGGCAGGAAAGTATGGTGCAGAAGCCTCATGTGGCTATTTCACTCTCAAACATGCATATGCTTTTGGATTCTGTTGAGGGGGATAATCACTCAGAGGAAAGTGACAGCAGTAGCCATGAGTGCAACTCACCTGTGACCCCTGGTTAAACCCTACCTGGACTGCTTGCAGTTTGCTTACCAAACAAAGTGTTGAGGACGCCATCATCCACCTGCTCCATCGTTCCTATGCTCACCTGGATAAGCCGGGAAGCATTGTGAGAGTCATGTTTTTTGACTTCTCTTGTACTTTTAACAGCATGCACTGCACTGCTCGGGAGCAAACTGACAAAGATGCGGGTGGATGCTCCATTGATGGCCTGGATCATTAACTGCCCGTCTGGACGACCATAATTTGTCAGGCTACAGAAATGTGTCTCGGACACAGTAGTGAGCAACACAGGGGCCCCACATTAACAAAAAGAGGGAGAGAGTGAGAAGGAATTTATGCCTGGAGCCAGAAGAAATGGCCTTGGTATTAAACAAGTACTTCACATCGGTACTCACTAATAAGAGGAACATCGTGGAAAGGTGAATGTACATGAGATCAATAGAAACTTTATAGATTGGATTTAAAATTAGTTGATGGTAGAAGAAAGAAGGTAGTGGAGGATGAGTGTTACTCTGACTGGAGTCCGTGATCGGTGGTGTTCTGCACGAATCAGTGTTGCAGCCTCTTTTGTTTGTGATATATATATATATATACTCAATTTGGTCAAAAATGTAGGTGGTCTGATTAGTAAGTTTGCAGATGACACAAGAATTGGTGAAGTTGTAGGTAGTGAGGAATGTTATTAAAGGAATCAGCAGAATATAGACCGGTTGGAAATGTGGGCAGAGAAATAGCACATACAAGATACAAGATACATTTATTTGTCACATGTACCAATTGGTACAGTGAAATGCGTGGTCGCCACACAGCCATATCATTAATAAAGAGCACAGAACACGATAGACTTTAACCCAGACATCCCCACACAGCGGGGTCAAAATTTCCCACTGTGTGGGAAGGGTCCAAAAATTCAGTCATCCTCCTCTGTTCCCTCCCGCAGCCGGGGGCTCCCGAACCCCCTGGTTTGCCGCTACGGGCGGCCCGAGGTTCAGGCCCGCTCGCCAGGGTGATGGAAGTCCGATGTCAGGACTGGAGGACATCCTCAGCGGCTTGGACATCCTCAGCAGCCACCTCCTGGGCGGGAGATTGAATGCTGGCAGCCCTCGGCAAAGGGCCCCAGAACTCCGCGATGTTAAAGTCAGCGCCGCCTGCGCTGGAAGCTCTCCAACCACAGCTCCGCGATGATGGAGCAGCGGCCAAACACTCCGGAGCTTCAATGGCAATCCAGGTAGGCATTGCCCCGCTCCACGGTGAATCTAGCGCTGCGCCGCCGCTGCTGAAGCTCTGGTCCGGTTCCCGGCAGGAAAGGCCGCTCCAATCCAGGTAGGCCGCGAGGAGAGGGGCGAGGACGCGACTCAGAGAATAGACATGTCCTCGCCAGGAAGTGACTGGGAAATGGTTTTCCCTTTATCCTACCCCCCTCCCCCACATAGAAAAGCTAAAGAATCCCCAAAACAAACTTTTAAAACATACTAAAAATTATAAAAAGACAGAAAAACAGACGGACTGGAGGCAGAGGCTGCCATCAATGCGGCGCCCCTAGTTCAATCTGAAGAGGATAAATGTGAAGTGTTGCACTTTGGAAGGTCAAACGTAAGAGGTAAGTATGCAGTAAATGTTAGGACCTTTAGGTGCATTAAAGTACAAAGATCGGGTACAAGTCCATAGTTTCCTGAAAGTGGCAACAGAAGTAAATTGTATGGTAAAGAAGGTGTACAACTTACTTGTCTTCATTGATTGAGGTGTTGAGTGTAGAAATCAGGACGTCATATTGTAGCTGTTTAAAAATAATGTTAGGCCATGTTTAGTGTATTGTCTTCACTTCTGAACACAGTTTTTACAGGAAGAATGTGGAGGCTTTGAAGAGAGTGAAAAAAAGGTTCGCAAGGATGTTGCCTGGATTAGAGAGTATTAGCTATAAGGAGAGGTTGGACAAACTTGGATTGTTTTCTCTGGACATTGGAGGTTGAGGGGCAACCTGACATATGTATATAAAATTATGACAGGGATAGATAGGATAAATAGTCTATGTCATAAGATGGATAGCCTATGTCGGATATGTCACATTTGAAAAGGAGAGGAGAGGGAGAAAGTTTTAAAGTTTTTACACAGTGATAGGTTTACTGGTTGCCAGAGGAAGTGGTGGATAGATATTATAGCAATGTTTTTGAGATATTTATATGGGCACATGAATAGGTAAGGACTGGAAGGATGTACACCATGGATTAATACTGATTGGCATCATAGTTAGCACAAACATCATGGCTGAAGGGTCAGTTCCTATGCTGTACTGTTCTACACTCTACACAATGCCATAATCTTTTAACTCATTTCATATTTTAAAAACCTTCTGAACATTTTGTTTAGTTTAATTGACTTTAGTTTATTGCCAAGGTACTGTGAAAACCTTTTGATGCATACTCACTAGTCAGCGGAAAGAACATAGATGATTATAATCAAGCTATCTACAGTGTACAGATACATAATACAGGAAATAAGAAAGTTCAGTAAAGTCCGATTAACTATAGTCCAAGGGTCTCCAGTGAGGTAGATAGTAGCTTAGGACCAGTCTCTAGTTGTTGATAGGATGGTTCAATTGCCTGATAACAGCTGGGAAGAAACTGGGAAGAAACTTCCCCAGAATCTGGAGGTGTGAGAGGCACACTTCTGTACCTCTTGCCTGATGAGAGAGGGGAGAAGAGGGATAGCCGAGGTGAGACTCATCCTTGATTATGCTGATGGCCTTGCCGAGGCAGCATGAGGCATAAATGGAGTCAATGGAAGGGAGGTTGGTTTGTGTCTTGGAATTCTCTGCAATTTCTTGTGATCTTGGATGGAGCTGATCCCAAACCAAGCTATGATGCATCCCGATAAAATGCTTTCTAGGGTGCATCTGTAGAAGAGTGAGAGTTGTTGGGGACATGCAGAACTTTCTAACTATATCAATTTTTCTTTAGTATGGTTGGTAGTTATTCTAAGGGAGTAGAGGCATTGGTGTGCTTTCTTGCCCTTTGCTTTGATATGGGCGGTCCAGGACAAATTGCTGGTATTGCATTTTTCAATTATTTTGTCTGATTTGGGACATTTGGTATTTGCTGAACTGATGATATTTAATGTGCATTTTTCTATTGAATGAATAATAATCCATTGGTGAATAAACTCCAAATATATGTCCATTCTCCGTGGAGGCACACAGCCTTGTGTGCGGTGTTGGGATCTTTACTTCATTCTGGCTTAATAAGAATTTGAATTCAAATACTACAGGGTCTGTCCAGCCTTAGAAGGATATAAATTACAAACTCCAAACCTCTAATCAGCCCTTTGGCTCAGTGAGTGTGTGGATATTTTTAAACTTTCCATTTAAGGTTGAAATCTCGGGTGGGGATTTTTAAATTAGTTGCACACACAGGCCTCTTCTCCCAAAAGAAAAATCTGATTCACTTATGTGTTAAAGGTTGAGCAAGAGAAAACTTTCGATCTAATATTGCCTCTTGGTTGTCTGTGAGGGACTTCATAGAAAACTCATTGGAATAAGAATATTACATTTGTGAGCTGAGGTTAACCAAATGACTCAGAATAAATTATTGTAGAAGAAAGGTCCTGACCTGAAACGTTGACTATCCATGTTCTCCAGAGATGCTGCCTGGCCTGCTGCATTACTCCAGCACTTTGTGTCTTTTTTAAGAAGTTATTGTGAGTTTGGGTGCATCTCATAAGAATTAAACGAGAAAGATATGTTGTAAATTGATACTTAGCCACAATTTTGCCACCAGCCTGTCTGTCCTTTCTTCTGTTTTTGTTATTTTAAGTACATGTTAAGTATGTTTTAGTGTTCCATGGTTTGTTTTATGTGGGGTGGGGGTGTTCCGTATCGTATCTCCATCCCCACTGCGGCCTAACATGGTGGAATTGGCGGTCTTTCCTGGAGACCAATGGCTGCTCCAATCCGCGGGAGACTGCGGGACTTTAACATCTCGGAGCTTGCGATCCCTTTGCCGGAGATCGAACTCCAACCGTGGGGCCTGTGGACTTTAACATCGTGTAGCCCTCTCTGGTCAGAAGAAGACAGCTCGGGAACTCCATGGCGTGGAGAGAGCTTCAACGTGGGGTTTCAATCACCCCGACGGGGGCTTCGATGGTCAGCTGCGGGGGCTTTGATTGCCCTGATGCAGATGGTTTGACTGCCCTGACCGCAGGGGAACAAAGCGGAAGAAGATTGAACTTTATTGCCTTCTATCACAGTGAGGAATGTGGAATCCACTGTGGTGGATGTTTATGTTAACTTTTATGTTGTTAGTGTCCTGTTGCATTTCACTTAGTTTGGCTGTATGGTAACTCAAACATTCACTGTACCTTAATTGGTATATGTGACAATAAACTGACTTTCATACCTTGAAACCTTGAAACATTTACATTCACCTGTTGCAATATCATGGTTAATCTTTTGTTCAAGAAAGAACTGCAGATGCTGGAAAAATCAAAGGTAGACAAAAATGCTGGAGAAACTCAGCGGGTGAGGCAATATCTACAGAGAGACCGAATAGGCAACATTTCGGGTCGAGAGCCTTCTTCAGACTATTTTGTTCTGGCCTACTCTTTCAGCTGGATGCAGCTCTATTTAGTTGTGCTAGACTTTTCCTCGGGTAATTTTAAGAAAATCACCAAACCCAGCACAGAAGGTTGCAGCAGTTTACATGTTAATGCAGTTTTCCTGATTGTTTCTCTAGTTTAAAGAAAAGCCTTGCAAAAAATGCTGCTCCATACATAATACTGGTCATCCCTACAGACCAAATTAATCACCATTGTGAAATTCCACCCATTCTGCTCATTTGCTGGCATTTGTGATAAGGCTTAATCTTAAACTGTGTTGCTTTCAGGCACAAGGATAGTTTTTTTAGAAATCAAGACAGCAAAGCTATCAGCCTCAGTGGTTGGAGAAAACAGTGTGTGCATTTCAGAAAAATGGATATAGATCTTGACTTATTGAGACAAAAATCTGTATCTCCCTCCCATGTATGCTAGTTATATGCTTGTTGGCTTGTTGAAGGAAATATACATTTATTTCCTGCTGGCTGCTGGTTTCAAGTCAAGAATCAAGAATCACGAGTCAAGGGTGTTTTAATGTCATATGTCCCAGATAGAACAATGAAATTCTTACTTGCAGCAAAATATGTAAACATAGTACACTGTAAACAATATAATAAATGATTGAGAAAAAAGGTTCAGTGTTTTTGTACATACTCACATATACCCATATATACACATCATATATATATATGCAAATATATAAATACACACAACACACGTATACGTACACATAAAAAACAAACTACCAATAATAGTCTACGTGATTCAGAGCTTTTTTGAGGTGTAGTGTTTAATCGCCTAATGGCTACACCTGGAAGTTACAGTTTTCAGCCTCCTGTACCTTATTCCCGATGGCAGGAGTGAAATGAGTGTGTAGCGGGGTGGTGTGAGTCTCTGATGATACTGGCTGCCTTTTCATGGCTGTGACTCCATTAAATCCCTTTGATGGTGGGGAGGTCAGAATCCATGATGGACTGGGCTGTGTTTAAAACTTAAAGTAATGTGAATCCTTTATGTTACATCACCTGATAATATCAATCTTGGACTTCAATTTTATACATCACAATTGCAATTATGTGATCAGAAATTAAACAAGCACATCTATAAATAACTCCCTATAGTTTTTGGTGTTCTGAGTTGCTCTGCATCCATGATCCTGTTAACGATGAATTAAACACTGCCCACTTGTGAAAATCTACTCTGTGGAATGGAATTTCTGCTCGTGGTGAAAACAGTTGTAATGCACAGTTTCTGTGAATAGTGTGGGAAGGAACTGCAGATGCTGGTTTAAACTGAAGATAGACACAAAATGCTGGAGTAAATCAGCGGGACCGGCAGCATCTCTGGAGAGAAGGAATGGTTGATGTTCGGGTCGAGACCCTTCTTCAGACTGGTAATAGTATTGAATAGTAGTGAATAGTATTGTTTGTGTCTAACTTTATCTTAAAGTTAAATGCTTTTCCATTAATAAGGCATCTGCATGGACGGACCTCTGAGGAGGCGGGGCTGGCCATTGAAAACTACAGTTATTACAGTAAATCTGGAATTAATTTGGCACAAATAATTGCAGAATAAATCGACTGTACTTGTGCAGGATTGCTTACTTATGGTGGAATTTCACAATCACTTATAGTTGTCTTAACAGGATTAGTTGCTGATATGCCACTAAATGATTAAGCATGTGTCCTAAAAGTTATAGTTTCCTGGCCAACTTCATTAATCCAACAGTTGGTATAAAAACTTTTCATTTAACCTTTGTACTTAAAGAATGGTTTGCAAATTGCAGAAGAAATGTACAAAAAAGTAAGATATTAATGTTAAAATTAGCAGCTCTAGAATATTGTAAGGAGAATGTACAAATAAGTGTACAGATGTTTTATACTTTCCCTAACTAGAAATATTAAAGTCATAAAATGCAGGTTTCTAATGCAAGCCATGGCACTGTGGTTATATATTAGCAGTAAATCCAGGACCTAAGCCCTCCAACTGCCTCTAATTTCAGTGACTGAACAGCAGGATTTTGATGACATGAATCCAAACATTTCAAACTACTCCCAAAGAGCATGAAACTTTATCATCCAGACCTGAAAACTCCAGAGATGAGGTGAGAGCTACTGCTCTTTACATCAAGACAGCATTTGATTGAGTATGGCATCCTGGTAAAAGTAAAGTCAGTGTAGATCCAGGGAAAGTTCTCCAGCTACTGGAATCATACTTAGCCCACACAGCAAGATGATTGCAATTGTTTGAAGCCAAGCGTCCCATTACCTGGAATTGAACGTGGAAAATATAACATGAATATAAAACAGCACAGCACAGGAACAGGCCTGTTAGCTCAGCATGTCTGCACCTACCATGATGCCAATCAAAACTAATCCTGTTGCCTGCATATGGTCTGTATCTCTCTGTTCGCTGCCTGTCCGTGTGTCGGTCTAAATGCCTTAACATTTACCATTGTATCCTTCCCTGGTAGTGCATTCCAGTTGCCTTCCACTCCCTTCCACTTCTTTCCTCCCTTAAACTTATCTCCCCTCACCTTAAACCTTTGCTTTCTAATATTTGATGTTTCCACGCTGTCACAATTTTACATTCTTCTATCTCATCGTCCCTCAGCCTCCAATGCTCCAGAGAAAACAATCCAATCCTGTCCAATTTTTCCTTGAAACGAATATTCTCCATTCCAGATAACATCCTGGTGAACATCTTCTGCACCCCCTCCTAAACCTTCACATCCTTCCGAACCAAACTTTTATATAGCTGCAGCATTCAGATTCAGATTCAGATTCAATTTTAATTGTCATTGTCAGTGTACAGTACAGAGACAACGAAATGCATTCTCAACTATTGAGACTTCTCAATGACTTCTCAACTATTATATCAATACCACAATTGTTGAAGGTAAGAATGCCATAAGCCTTCTTTACTGGTCCATCCACTTGTGTTGCCTCATTCAGGGACCTATGGACTAGGCTCTCAAGTCCCCTCTATAAATCAATGCTCCTCATACTCCTTCCATTTACTCTATCTTTTCCTTTGCACATGATCTCGCAAAATACAAACCTCACATTTATTTACAATCCTCAGGATGATGGGTTTTTTTGGGCTGATTATTGTCAGCTATGTCATGAATCACCATTAGTCCAGGTTCAGATCAGAGATGAAAGTGTGTTCACCCCTTTTCAGCCCATTTTCTGTAGCAGGTCCTCCAAAATACTCAGTCCTATCCACTATGAACAATTCTCCAAGCCATGGGCTGTCCCATTTTATATTGTCTCTCCTTCAATGACTCTAGACAAAATCAATGGACTTCTCCACTAAAGACACTGTGGGATTTACACTCAGCCATACTGGTGCAGTGCAAGCTGAAGCCTTATCGCTTTCTTCTAAATATACACTGATCTTGTAGTGGCAACCACATCCCAACAATGGATATATTAAACAACCAAATTAAAAATGTGCCAAATATTAACAAGTCAAAAAGAGCAAACACTTTGTAAATAGCTCATTCTAAGCTTCCCCCCCAGTCTAGTTTCAGTCAAAAATCACTGCGTCAAGAACTTGCGCATCTAAACATTATTTTGACAAAACATAATTACAGTTCCACTACTATGCCTAACCACCGCGGGTTTGATCCTCGTATCTGCCTGATCAAGCCCTCTTTAGCCTCGCTCAAGCAGAGGCAGATGAGAAGGTCACACAATCCTAAGCATTCTCCCAGAAGATCGACACAGAAATTACTATCAATGGTTAAACAATTTAGATCCACTGGTCAAATATATCAACTCTGATATCTCTACACCCATTAAAGTTGGCTCAGCTCTCAGTCCATAGGGGTTCTCTCTTATACTAGTTTCTTAACCACTGAGTAATTTCTAGATGGTCTCTTAAAGGGAAGCCATGCTGTTCACAGTTCCTCTTTTGACTATTTCCAATTCCAACTCTCACGTTCCCTGAATAATTTCCATGTTACCAGAAATTCCATCCTTCCTGATGTTCTCCGAATAATCCTTGGCTGCCTGTCTGGGGATGAGACAATAACAATATCATTTAATAATCAAACTCCAAATATTCCTAAACCAAATCTCACAAGTCAGTTCCAAATCTCAAACTTTAAAAATTTGACCATAGAATTTAGAGACCAAATTCAAATTTTTATCAATTTATTTCTAATAATCATAATTCAGACGCAAAGTAGGTGTTTTGACCCAAACCACAGAGGAATGTTTATTTTCATATTCAAATTCAGTTCTTTAAAGTGGAGCTCGTCCCAATAGTCGTCATAGGTTGTCTGTGTTGTTCTTTAGGAAAGCTTGGATAGTGTTACTCTCCTGTTCTTCACTGGTGTCAAAAGTTAGATGATGTTAAACTTGGGCACGAGAGTAGGCATCTTTTTCTTCTTCCTCGATATTAGTTTCAAAGGAGTAGGGATACTGAAGAGCAGTTTTCAGCAGATCTGTTGGCCTTCCCAGATCTGTCTTAAATAGACAGGACAGTGTCATTTCCTCCTTGTTGTTGGTTCCTGTTTCTGGGGAGCTACATTTCCTGAGCTGTCTTCTGCCCGTTCTCAAGGGGTCTGTATATTCTTTACCTCACTCCCCAGATAGAATATTGTTGATTATACTGTCCTGCAGGCACAAACTTAGTAACAAGTTACTACAATAGTTCCTTTCCCCATTCCCATACCTCCTGCACAATAAGCTTGTTTCTTTTCTCCCTAGTGCCGTTTCAGTTCTTCTTAGTTCCCATTTTCGTTGCCACCAGTTACTATGTTTCTCTTTTCGTAGTCCTTACTTTTAGTGAGTTTCTCGATTCCAATTAGATTCTTTGTAGGAATTGGTTTTGGTTGGGGGTGATGTTCTTTCTGGTTTTTATTGTTATTTTTGGGCCATATGAGGAGGCCTTCAGATTTCATATGTTGTATTTGCTGGCAGGTCAGGGCTAGCAGAATGGGTTTGGTTGCCAGAATGTCTCTGCCCCTTGATCTGGTCCTGCCCCTTGATTCCTGGCCAGTCCTCTTCCTCTACCCTCGGGGTCCCAAGTGTCCCGGTAACCTCTCAGGATCCACTGATTTCTGAAACCCCGCGGCCCTCTTCTTTGCCCTCTATCTTCCAGGTATTCCCTCACAGAACACGATCGGCTCCAAAGTCCTAATTCCCCACAGTTGTAGCACAGATTAGGTCTAACAGCTCTATACCCTCTCGAATCAAACTGAGGAAAAGTCGGCTCTTGGAATGGCATGTCTATCCAAGCTTTAAGATCCTCCTCCTTATCTTTCTCCCAAGTTATTTCCCATTTCTGGGTTCATAGTACGGGTCTCTGAGTTGCTATCAGACCACGTTGCATTGCAGTGTGGAGGTCTGTGGCCCGGGGATTATTTATACCTACTGCGGGACCTGATACCAGAGGTGGAGTAGGCAGCTTCCTGCAAGGGAATTGCCTATGGGGAAATCGTTCTATATCCCCATCGTCGGAAATTTGCTCCGACCTAATAATACCATTAAAATCAGGATCAGCCACTTCGTATCCTCCTGCTGTCTCACCTTCATAAAAGCTACTCGTTGCACATGGTGTCTCCAAATTGAGAGCATGAGAGTGCTGTGAGGAATGCTGTGGCTCCACCACATTCTACCCACCCTGGCATATAGTATAGCCTCTCTCCCTTCGAGGTCCACAGATACCACTGCACTCTTCCCAAATTTAATAAGTTTCATTTTAGGTAGCACCTCCCATTTAAGAGCCATCTCAGTCGTTTCTCTTTTAGAAGCTGGTATTCTCTCCTGCTCCTGCTCCTGCTGTCGGCTTCCACTATCTTCCTATCCCTGTTCCTCAATGTCTCGAGAAGGACCAGTTCTCTCTTGTTCCCCTTTAATCCCTAACTTGAATGCTGCCGTTCTTAGAGTAGAGAGCAGAATGATCTCTTTATTTATTTTTCTTCCAGTGAAGAACATTCTCCATATTCTCATAAGCTCGTTCCCTTCCTCACTGTTTCCATATCATCTAACAATTTTCTCTATGTAGGTTATTCCTACTATGGATTTTAGTCCACATATCGGCCAAAGTTCGCTACTCAAAACTCCATTTAATTCTCCAGATAATCCTCTTAATCTTTCGGCTTCATGCAGAAGTTTCTCGCAAATTATTGTTATCGGGCTTTAGGGTCTATTTGATAGGTCCTTCTCTGAGACATTCCCCATTTCTGCACTATAGTCACAATACAAAATAAAATAAAATTCCAGACACTCACACCTATTCAAACTCGCTCCTTCCTTTCAGACTCCAAGGTCAATGGAATCACTCCCACACAATGGCTAATCGTCTTCCAGATTCACACCTCTCACACAATTGTTCCCTTTCAACCATTATGCACTCACTCAATCGCTCCTATTCCATTATTCAACTTAATCGCTTCTATTCAATTGCTTTCCCAACTTTCTTATCAGTTAGATCTCAATCACTTCATTCAATTCTCAACCTTCAAACAAAGAACCTCTCATTTCTCAAACTAAGACTCCAACTCACAATCTCTCCCTAGCAGCAATCTCTCCCATGCAGCAATCTCTCCCACTCAAACCACTTTAAGTTCCCACAAACAAATCCGAACCGTGCCAGTAAGACTATAATCAAAAAAGAAAATATTCCCCCAATTACAAGTAACCCCAATATAAACTACAAGCCTAGATCGCACTCTAATAAATGGCGTGCTCGGTCGACGGAACGACTCCTCCGCCAACGCAGTGATCAAAAGAGTACGAACCCTGATCTAACCACCACAAATTAGATTCTAACAATACTACAATTTAAACAATTACAAATATTTGATTCAAACACATTTTTACTTAAAATTATCCAACACCCAAAAATCCTTAAGCACTCACACAAGCAATACAAATAGCAGTCTGCAAAATTTACACACTCTAAACTTTTTACATACACAAAGTATTTATACAATTCTGATTCAATAACAAAGCTAAAAAAGACGATGCTGGAT
Organism: Raja brachyura; assembly: GCA_963514005.1. The sequence continues at coordinate 41,237,135 of OY740785.1, read as the reverse complement.
TTTTACAATTGACAATAATAATTTAACACGCTAGTGCACAGTTTACAAACACTCGATCTCAATGCCGCATCACGCTGTTATCAATCAGTGAACCTCTCCCTCTGATACCGAAGTTTGCCCCTTCCTGGGGCACTCTTTGCTGATGGGTACTACTTCTTAAATAACTACTTTTCTTCCTAAATGTTACTTTCCACCTGCCAAGGCTGGACATCTTTAGGGCACATCTATCTCTTCTCTCTAAGTTCTACAGAATTAGGGGTACCTTTTGCATCCGGGTACTTTTCACCAAGTAAACCAGGTTCCCGTCTCTCAGTTACTCTATACTAATCAACAATCGATCAGAAGGTTACTATTCACTGTTGATCAGCCGCTATTCGGAATCGATCTCAAACATGCACAAACTCCGAAGTTCTAATTACACAGAATTCAAATTCTACAGGCAGAACTTCAGTGTGAAATTCTGTATTTGGAAATTTGATTCTGCAAATGTAGACTCGTTCTAGGACCAACTAGTTTTGGTGCGTACCACTCCACATACGCAGGTTCTCGAATTCAAATTAAATTGCCCAATGAAATCTCGAATGGACTAGAGTATTCCAAGCCAATCTATACTCTAGCCACCGAGCCCAGTGCCTTTACGAGGTTCCTCGTCCGTCACTCCAGGGAGGGACTCAGATACCTTCACCCAGGCACGCTTCTCTGCTGGGCACCAGGGGTCACCGCCCTGCCTCTTCACGCTGGTAGTCAATGCCGATTTTCAGAATGCACCTGTCCAATCAGCGCTCCCGACATAGATAGATTAATATGTAGACCAGACCTGTTTTGCAATACCCCACCAATTGGATACCAAACCTGGTCAATGGGCAACCCCTCGCCCTTGAAGCTCGTCAGGCTCCTGTTAAAGCAGCTGCAGTCTGCCAACTACGACAAGTTTTGGGCCACTCCTTGCCCTGGTTTATGGGCCCCTAACTCAAAGGAATGCTAATCACCCCGACTAGCAAAGTGCCAAATATCAATGCAAGAAATGCACAATGGGCCCGATTTCTGCACTCGCGATCAAAACAACTCAATACCCTTGATCGCAAACTTGTGTTTGGGGGTCCATTGAGATCCCGGACGAGCCCCCAATGTAAATAGCAAATTCTAAGCTACCCCCCAGTCTAATTTCTGTCAAAATCATTGAGTCAGGCACTTGTGCATCTAAACTTTATTTTGACAAAACATAATTTCAGTTCCACCACTGTACCTAACCACCATCCTCGTTTGATCCTCATATCTGCCAGATCAAGCCCTCTTTAGCCTTTCTCAAGCAGAGACACTCCAGAAAGTCACGCAGTCTCAAGCGTTCTCCCAGAAGATCGACGCAAGACCTCGTGGGAGCGGTCTTTTATAGCTCCCGGAAACTTGAGAGGCCGAAGCACATGGGGGTTGTCTCTTTACAGTCCAATAACAGATATCGATTAACCCAATAAATTATAGACATTTCCCTAACCCAATAATACAGTGACTGATACAATGTATTCATATGGTGCTTCTGAAAGGAAGCAAACATAACAACATTTACCCGGATATTCAAGAAACCCAGACAAGGCTCAATACTTAATCTAATCAACATCTAGCAAAGTGAAGCTTTGCAACATTATATACAATGTGTATGTCTGGTTTGCATTCATCCAATCCATTCCATGCAATTTGCACCTAATTGTCAGGATCTGCAGATTTTTCATTTTCTTCCTGCAGCTCTTCACTGGGCTCGAGACAAACTGGCACCATTCTGCAACTTGTCCTATTTCTGCAAAAGGCACATTTAAATTGACCAAATGGCCAAGTAGCCCAGAAGCCTTTACTCAGTTTTAGTGTCCTGGTCTCTCCAATTTGGCCAGAATTAACAAGTTGACCTCTGCCAACCTCGGAGGTGTATGAGACCTGATTTTAATGATATTTTCTAAATATCTTTGTTTGCTGAGTATTTCCAGATTTTCCTTTTTTTTATTACAATTAAATTCAACATTATGTGTGCATTACCAGATGATACCTATCTGAGTTTATCTGAAAGGTAATCAAACAAAAAAACCTGCAGAAGCCAGAAATTTAAAATAAAAACTCAAAATGCTGGAAATACTCATGTCAGGCCATATCTGTGGGAAAAGGAATGGATGAAAGGTCTTCCATCTGAAATGTTAGCTTTATTTCTCTTCCCGCAGATGCAGCCTGTTGTGCGAATTATTTCCAGCATTTTCTGCTTTAAATTTATTTAAAAGCCAACTTTCATTTTTATTCAATAAGAATGAGTTCACATATTTTGTGAAAACATAGGCAGAGAGCTATGTAACACTGAAGCAGGCCCTTCAGCCAATTTGTCCATGCCAACCAAGTTGTATAATTGAACTAGCCCCACTTGCCTGTGCCTGACCCATATCCCTCCAACGTCAAACTTATCTATAGAACAGATACGCCACAATGATGAGATATTCTGCACATTGTATATACCTCTTTGCTCTACCTATTGTCATGTCATAAGAAATAGGAGTAGAATTAGGCCATTCACCCCATCGAGTCTACCCCGCCATTCAATCATGGCCGATCTATCTCTGCCTCCTACCCCATTCTCCTGCCTTCTCCCCATAACCTCTGACAACTGTACTAATCAAGAATTGTACTTCAATTTAACTTGTTTGTATTGATGTATATTATCCTCTGATCTGATGTCATACAAAACAAAGTTTTTCTTTGTACCTTGGTACACGTGACAATAATAAAGCTAAACCTAAATGATTTCCTTTACAGGTACCTCTCCATGTGTCCTTTAAATGAAGTGGTTTTACCCTCTCTAGCATTCCATCTCATTTACTGCATCCAGTTTTGCCAATGTGGGCTCCTGTACATTGGTGATACCTAACATAGACTTAGCGACCATTTCTCTAAACACGTACGTTCGGTCTGCCGAGGCCTAGTGGTTCGCATGGGTGCTCACCATTTTAACTCCCCTTCCCATTCCCACACTGACCTTTCTTCCCTGGGCCGCCTCTATTGCTCACACGCAAATTGGAGGAACAGCACCTCATATTTCGCTTGCGCAAACCAGCGGTATGAACATTGAATTCTCTAATTTTAAGTAACTTTTACTAACACTCCGCTTCCCCCACACCCCCTACCCCCCCACACCCCCTCCCCCCCTTGCCCCCTTACTCCATCCTAGTAATTTAACCAGTTCCGCAGTTAACCACATTGTATCTCTCTTGAGATCATACCTTCCCGAGCCAACAATGGGCCTACCAGGGCTCCACCCTGCCTGAGGTCATTTGTTGCAGGCCCTGATTGGGGCACTCCCCTACCCTCCCCATAAATCAACATCTGCAGTTCTTTGTTTCTGTGGCCTATACAACCACTTCCTTAACTCAAATCCTCCAGGCCCAGTAATATATTTGTAAATCTTCTTGCGCCCTTTCTAGTTTTACCACAGTGGAGATTTTCTGGATCAGGTGCTTTTCAACGAATGCCCGACTCAGTCAGACACAAAGGAGTCTCTTGTGGAATTCTACATCCATGATACCTTTCTAGCATCAGTGATAGATTTTAAATCCAATCATTGCCATATTTATGGGGAGAATTGCACACATTTAATAATCCTTGCAGCTAATACTCGTGGGACAACAGGTCAAGATTTCTTTGTCATATTTTTCCAAACCCATGAATATCTTTATATAGAGTATATAAACACACACTGGTGAAAGGTATTCAACCTGAAATATTAATTTTATTTTTGTTCTTCATATATTTTACTTGATCTGACAAGAATTTACTGCATGTTTCATTTTTATTTCAGATCTGCAGATATTTTCTTTGAGATAAATTTGTTGTTCAGCTCCCATTATAGTCTTAACAGGCAAGACTTCGAAAATGATCAAAACAATATTAAGAAAGATAAATAATTCACAGTAATAATAATAATGTTATAATACACATAATCTCACAATGTTGTGAGAATTTTCTGCAGCAGTCCGCCATAATGCATTAGTATTGCAGTCAGCTTAGAATTTCATTTTGAACATTAATACAATGTGCACACGGCTGTGAGAAATGATATGAATAGGAATTCCTATTGGCAAAGTGGTCATATGAAAACTAACCTCATTTATATTAACTGTTTCTCTCCTTTATTTCATTTGAAAATATAATCCCGGTTAACAACTCTATTAAAATAGTGGAGCATAATTCCAAATATTAAACATTCTTGTGAATGCACCAGCAGTAGTTTCTAACTGTACCACTGTATTTAGCAAAATTGTTCAATACAGCCATTTTGACAACAAGTTAGTTGGCGACCACAATTAACAATACCCATCACATCTATCTTTTAAAGACCTTTGCAGTGCAGGGTGTCAAAGCAAAGCTGAAATTGCGTGGATTAATAGCAATACAATTAGACACCACAGAGAGGTCTGTGGCATGCAGGAATGTGCATCACCTTAAGATCTTTCATGTTCAGGTACAATTTAAATTGTACGTCTAATAACTAGTGAGGTTTTTGCTTACAATGCTAATTTCAGTCTTCAGAGACTATAAACAAACGTAGGTTCAAAATTTAAAATCCAAGTAAAAATTCTGCCATCCAAAATTGTTTTTTTAACTCCCTTCATGGGAACCACGACAGAGAAAATAAAGAAACCATGAGCCTGAGGATAAATAAATTCTTAAGACGTGTTTTTCACTCCCAGCTGGGGCAAGCTGCTTTTTCGTGTTTAACTGATGAAAAGGAACAAATAACTCTGTTATTGCCACGGTTTTCTTAGCTGAAAATAAACACAATCTAATCTTCCAACATTTAACACAGAACAGTAAGCTGGGGTCATGGCTTATAATCAACATAATTCCATAGAGAGTAGGTTTGACTTGCCACGTTATAGAATAGTAAGATTAAACGAGAACTTACCAGTTCGAAGGTTGATCTTTATTTTATGAGAAGTTGCGATGAGGGATTTCGTGAAGAACCCGCCAGCACGCATGCACGACATTCTTCAAAGTAGCGGTGTGGAATCACAGAAACAACAACAGAGAAATGACTTGGCATAGTAAGATTGAAGAGACTCTAATTACCAGTTGATTATGATCGAGGGTTGGGAGCGGTGGGCACGAAATCCCTCATCGCAACTCCTCATAAAATAAAGATCAACCTTCGAGCTGGTAAGTTCTCGTTTAATCTTACTATTTCATTTCGGAGTCACGTGAGTGACTTCGTGAAGACTTCAAAGCTCTGTGATTTCACACCCTGGACCACGTCCATGCTGTCACCCACCACTATTAAGGATGGATGGGAGTAAACAACTTTCCAGACTGCTTGTACTGAAAAACAAGAATAATATTTATTAACAATCAAAGCAAAAAATCCCTCATTCGGGGACATCTCCACGTTCTTGACCTGCATTCAGCACGGCCTCCGCGAACTGTATAGGAGCGGCAACAGGCTTGTTATAAAACCGCTGAAAGATGGCTTCATTCGCCCATCCTGCTGTGGCGAGAATATGGTCCATGGGCACCTCCATGAACCTCGCCGCCGACGTTGATGCAGCCCTGGTGGAATGGGATTTGAAGACATTAGTGTCGAAACCTGACTTACCCAAGACGATCCTGAGCCACCTGGATATCGTCTGGACCGTCACTCAATGGTGAGGTTTCTTGTGAGTGATAAGCAGGTATTTCTCCATTCCCCTTAGGTGTCTCGTCACTTTGACATAGTGACGGATATGGGCGGCTAACATAGCCTTGCATCTGCGGGGTATGCCGGGAACTTCAGCTGCAGCCCTGTGAACCCAGGTCTATGCTGCTTGAGTAGATCATTTATAAAGAAGACTACTTCTGCAGGGGTAGAGATCATCCTGTCGATCCGGATTTTATGGAGTGTCTGTACCCTCTGCGCTGAAGTCAGTGCCAGTAACATCACCAGCTTCAGGGTGAGTTTGTCCAGCTCTAGCCCCTCCATGGGCGACCACGTCCTGAGCAGGGTTAATACTTTCCCGATATCCCAGGTGATATTATAGCGTGGTCTGGGCGGATTTGAATTGAATATTCCCCGCATGAGCCTGGACATCAGCCTGTTGGATCGTACCTCAATATTGAGGTAGAATGACAGTGCACTCCTGGCACTGTTGATGGCACTGTAGATCAGGTGTTCATCATGGTGCAACCCCACCAGGAATTCCAATACGTCGGTTATGGTTACAGCGTCATATGTAATTTGGGAGCAGCCGCAGTAGGTTTCCCATTTCCGGATGTGGGAGAGGTATTGCCGCCTGGTGGACTCCCGGCATGACGCTCCGATGGTATCCATGGTTCTGGGTGATAGGCCATACCGCAGTAATGGCCTGTTCAGAACCTGCAAGCCAACAAGTTTAGATAGCTGTGGCAGGGATGTGGTTCCCCTGACACAGGGTTAGTGACCAATTGTGGGCAACCCTCTAAGAGGACCCAAGGTTGACTGATCATATCAAAGACCACCGGATACCATGGCTGCGTAGGCCAGTCGGGTATGATAAGAATGCCCTTGGCAGCATCCATCTGGATTTTCCGCAATACCCGACTGATGAGGCAAAATGGAGGAAATGCATAGAAGAACCATTTCCCCCAGTCCAGCGAGAACGCATCCATCGCCATTGCCCCAGGATCTGGTTCCCACGAAACGTATGTTGGTATCTGATGGTTCAACCGCGACGCAAAGAGGTCGATATCCGGTTTACCAAATTTGGCTGTAACTTTAGCGAAGATTTGAGGATCCAACATCCTCTCGATGTTGTCATTGAATTTGCGTGGCCTGGTGTCCGCCACAGTATTGAGCTCACCTGGTAAATAGGTAGCTGAAATCCAAATATTCCGTTGAATACACTGGAGCCAAATTGTATTTGCCAATTCATCACATGAAATTGACCTGGTACCGCCCATATGGTTTAAATATGCCACCGCAGTGGTATTGTCTATTTGGAGACGGACATGAGCGTCAGTAAGATTAGAACAATAAGCTCGAAGTCCGTGAAATGCTCCAAGCATCTCTAAATAGTTTACCCCTTGTGACAATAACAGAGTAGATTCAAGGGTGTCCCATCTGCCCCCGCAACTAGAGTAGTTGTCCGTAGCTCCCCAGCCATGGGAGCTTGCGTCTGTTTGTAAGTATACCATCGGATTGGGCAAAATGATGGGTTTAAATGAGTCACAAATATTGTCCACCCACCATTGTAACTCAATCTTAGCTTTAAGAGGCAGCTGCATTGGTCTGTCGAAATGTCCAGCGTTTTGTTTTAACGCTGAAATCTTGGCTCTTTGCAAATTTTGATAATGCAGAGGTCCGTATTGAGCAGCTGGAAAAAGTGCTACGATCTTGCCAATCACCTTAGAAGTTTGTCTAATTGATGGTATACTGGCCCAGACTAAATCCTCACATACTTGGGTGACATCCCCAACTTTGTTAGCTGGTATGGTGGCCCTCATGCGATTGGAATCCACCGTGAACCCCAAATAATCCATGACCTGTGAAGGGCAGAACTTCGACTTATCTGGATGGATAATGAACCCCATTTCCTGAAAAATTGCCACAGTGGCTGAAACTGCCAGTTCAGCTGATTCCAGGGTGTTGCCAACAATCAAGATATCATCCAAATAGGCCATCACTATATGATGTTGTTTCCGTAGCGTGGCCAGAATAGGTTTGAGTAATTTAGTAAATAATCTAGGGGCTGTGGTAAGCCCATTTGGCAAAGCCCTGTATTGCCAGAGCTGATCCATCCAGATGAATTTTAAGAACTTCCTATGGTGTTTCCGAATGGATACAGAATAGTATGCATCTTTTATAATGCATGCCATAAAGCAGTCATGAGAAATCAATGACTTGGCTGTTTCGAACGTGTCCATTTTGAAATGGGTATATGTTACAAAGGTATTCAAATGGGTCAGATCAATAATAACCCGACATCCTCCATCCTTCTTGGGCCTGGTGAATATGTTTGATACAAATTCAATTGGTTCGTGTTTAGTTTTTTCTATCACGCCTTTTTCTTGTAACCTTAAGATTTCAGCATAGCCTGCTGCCATTTCAGTGCTAGACAGCGTAAATTTCCGATCGGGCATATGCTGGGATGGAGGGATGTTGCCATTGATGAATTCAATCTCATGGCCTTGAACACTTTGTAAGATAAACTCATCTGAAGTGATAGTTTCCATGCCCCCGTGAAGAAGTCGCCCACCAACATGTGAAGTTAAGCACACCGGTGCATGAAAACCAGACCGCCTTACCTCCATGGTTACCGGCGGTCATTGACATGTTTGGCGGGACGTGGAGGTGCTGGGTTGGGCTGATGATGCGGCGTCTGCATCTTCCATGGTGGCCGCTGCGGGCCTTGCCCTAAAAAAGGCCGCGACTGCTGTTGGTATTGAGGCGGAGCTGGAGTGTAGGTTCTTGCCGGTCCGGTGGCAGGGCCTCGTGGCCTGTAAAACGGCGTTTTCTTGGCCGCCTGCCTGGGCGCGATCTGAGACCGCATCAGTCCCACCGTTTTGGCGTGGTCGTCCAGCTCCTTGACCCTCTTCGGGAGGTCTTCCCCGAACAACTGTCTGGGCGGTGGCGTAGGAGGCGCCTTACACAACCCCGCGAATTTCGGGTTGAGCGTGGGTCGGATGACACTCTTCCGGAAGGCATTGATCTCATGCTGAGTCGCACACAGCAGAGCGAGAGCATCTTCCTGCTCCGTGCTTAGGTCCTCTCCGTCCACCGACCGCGCAAACGCGGTAATCCCAGCAGTAAGCAGCTTCAGGATGCGCTGGAGCTTTATCTCTTGGGTCCTGATGGCTGTGCCGATGTTGCCCCAGATTGGCGTATTGACTGTGAAGGAGTTGCAGTTGGCTGGAGCCTTGTGCCTGTTGATGGCCTCCGATAGAACCTCCTCCTGGAGCTGATGATTGGTCAGGAAGTCCACGGTGGCAGCCAGTTTGGGGTTGAGGGGTAGTCCCGATGTCTCCGACGATGCGAATTTCGCCGCTACATCAAGGAGTTCTTCCTGCGGGACCTCTGATGGAGCTGATGTAGGGTCCAGAATGTCCTCATCCTCTGGCTGCCTGAGACTCCCTGTTGATAATGGTGAAGCCTCCCTGTGCCCACTGGAGCTGGATGCCTGCTGCCGTTGATTCTGTTGCAAGAGGAGCTCCAACATCCGCTCCATCCGGTCAATACGCCCCTCGCCCTTAGATCTCGGGCGGTCGGAGTCCTTATGTTCTGCTGAACTGCTGAGGCTCCGTACATCGGCCCGCACCTCGTCGAGGTGAACCCGGTGCCGGAAGTTGTCGCTTCCAGCCGCCGCAGCAAAGCTGAGCGATTCCCGCGCGGGAGGTACGCTCAAACGCCTCCTTTTGGCGGAGCCTGATCCCGCTGCCTCGGAGGGCAAACTCGGTGGAGAGTCGGCACCCAATGCCTCAGCACGGTGACCCGACGCCCGCGCGGGCTTTCCGACTGCCCACATCGTGGGCCTAGCCGGCATACGATCCCGTCCTCCCATCCACGGGGGACTCGGTGACCGTGGCGGGACTCCTCCAAAGTGACTCTTCCCGGTCTCGATGGTTGGGGAGTCAACACTGGTCCTGATAGGTCTCCCAGTGGACTTGAGTCCCGCCATAACAATAGTCCGCATTTTAGCGGCAGGTGACGCCTTAGCCCCTAAAGGGTTAGGCTTACGGGCGCCATCCCTCCCTCTCCTCCGAGGGCTCAGGGAGAAGGGCCGTGCAGCCGCACGCGAGCCCTTGCCCAGGTCGGCCAACGAAATCCTGCTCCTCGAACTCGTCACTGGAGCTCCGGTGTATCGGCGGGTCGGGCCCTGTAGCGACAGGGCTCCCCGACTTCCCCGCCTTCTTCCCGGCCTGACTAGCAGGTGCAGCCGTTGATGAGGGCCCTGGGACAGGTGGCCGGCGACTCCGGACAGACGTCCTACGGCCTTTGTTCCTCCCTTCCATGTCCGTGTTGAAAGAACACACTTCCAACAAGGACCAACCAACTTAAGGTTAGTGTCACTTACCTTAGCGGCTCCTTATGAAGGGCTGGGGGGGAGCCGCGCTCCACCGCCAGCCGTCGGCAGCAACGCGTTGCGACGATATGTCGCGCATGCGTGCTGGCGGGTTCTTCACGAAGTCACTCACGTGACTCCGAAATGAAATCCCAAAGACAGGGGATTAACTGAGGAAGAACACTACACCAAAAAAGGACCCTTTTTTATTACTATATTATTTGTTTACTATGTACTATGTTGATAAATTTAGACTTTAGTCTTTAGAGGTACAGCGTGGAAACAGGCCCTTCGGCCCACTGAGTCCGCACCGAGCAGTGATTCCCCCCATACACTTACCTGCTCACACTATGGACAATTTTTACAACTCACCGAAGAAAATTAACCTACATATCTTTGGAGTGTGGGAGGAAACCAGAGCATCTGGAGAAAACCCACGCAGTCACAGGGAGAATGTACAAACTTCATACAGACAACACCCATAGTCAGCAACTCCACCGCTGCAGCACTGTGCCGCTCTCAAACGGAATTGTTTAACTGTGGTGAAGAGGAATGTTGATGTGTAATTGCCGTGAGCAGCTTCTTTTTTAAAACATTTTTAAAATATTTTTAGCAGAAGCAATGCATATTGCCAATGATATAACAGTTTTTCAAATACACATTTAACTTGTTTCAAAAGTTATACAAATATTACAGAATGATTTATATAAGCTTCTATTTGTTTTTTAGAAAGTAAAGAGGTGAATGAATAGGTGTATAATCAATGAAGATTGTGATTAAATAATATTGATTATGATTATCTAAAAAAAATTAAAACAAAAAAAACAAAACAATAAAAATAATACAAATTAAAAATAATACAAGCAAACAATTATTATATATTTAAAAAAATGAAGTATACATCTTAACAATGAATGGAACAATTTCACATAACAATATCTATAGAGACGTGTATACAAATCTCAGAATTGTGAGCAGCTTCTTTGAGGATCTCTTGAGGGAACCTTGAATTATTGAAACACGGACAAAGAAGCTTTGTGATCGGAAATAATACTGTGTCATTCAGTTGGAGAAGGTTTTGTGCAGGATTGTGTCCATTGTGGTTATTTGGAATAAGCTATGGCAACAGCGCTCACTATTACAAGAAACACACCATGGATTACTCTCTGCAGATTGTCACACTGCTCACACTGACCAACATGCCCCATCTACACGTACCACCTGCCTGCGTTTTGCCCATATCCCTCCAAACGTTTCCTATCCCTGTATATGTCCAATTGTTTATTAAATGTTGTGATAGCACCTGCCTCCTTTGGCAGCTGGTTCCATATACCTACCACCCTTGGTGTAAAAAACATTGTCCCTCAGGTTCCTATTAGATCTTTTCCCTCTCTTAGACCTATGTTATCTGGTTCTTGATTCACCTATTCTGGGTAAGGGGCTCTGTGCATTTACCCTATCTAATCATTTCACGATCTTATGCACCTTTATAAGATCATCCCTCATCTACCTGTGCTCCAAAGAATAAAGCCCTAGCCTGCTCATTGATGGAGAGATACAGCATGGAAACTGTTCTTACAATCCCCAATTATCAACCAATCATGACAGGAGGGGGAGACCGATGGCAGCCTAGAGAGTGCAGGAATGGGGAGAAGAAATTAAATGGGTAGCAACCAGGAGCTCTTTCGCAGAGAGAGCACAGGTGCTCAGCAAAACATTTTCCTACTTAGCACAAGGTCTGACCAATGTAAGAGAGGCTGAATCTCTTCTCAACTCATCACTGGGATCTCTCTATCACATGCCTGCTCTTGCCCCATTTACCCACCTACTCCTTTTTATACTGATCATTCCACTTTTTCAGTCCAGCGGGAGGATGTGAAATGCGGAATGTACATTTTCCTCCATAAATGTGGCCTGGCCCATTGAGCTCATCCAGCAGATTATTGTTTTTTGCTTGCTGGAGAACATTTGCAGTGCCATCACCAAGAATCATGGCACTATGTTTAGAAAACTTTTCAAGAATATCAGGCTTCATCCAATTGTACTGTGTATGCTGATTACCAAATAACCCTGGGACAATAACAGCAACTTTGCATCAATTCCATAACCAAGAGTGAATGCACTGAGCTAAATCTTCATGTTATCAGGATTTGCAATTAAGGATGAGGTGAGCCTGGATATTCGATTTACCAGGTTGCACCATGTAGTAAAAGCCTGAAGTGAATGGACTTGACTTCTGAAACAAAACTGATTAAACGCTCTGTTTAAGAAAGAATTACAGATGCTGGAAAATCAAAGGTAGACAAAAATGCTGGAGAAACTCAGCGGCTGAGGCAACATCTATGGAGGGAACGTTTCTGGTCAAAACACTTCTTCAGACGCTCTCCTATGTTTGAGCCAGAGTTAAGGGCCTGTCCTACCAGCATCCGACTCCATGCGGTGAGCACGATCAAACTAGAAGCGGGGGCCGCGCGGAGGTCGGGTGATCCCTGTACAGGGCCGTTCCCAACAGCATGCGCCTGCATGCGAAGAGCGCGACCAAACCGGCAGCGAGGGCCGCGCGGAGGTTGGGTGAGTGGCGCAACGTGGCGCAAAGTGAGGCGAACTTGGAGCGAAGTCTTAAAGGTAAGTTCGCCAAGACAGAGAGGGACACACAGAGAGGGGCACAGAGGCACACACAGAGAGGGCCACGGAGCCACACACAGAAAGGGTTACGGAGGCACGACGTCGAGGCGGTGTGTAATGCATCGAGGCGACTGCGAGCCGACAAGCCGATGCCGCGCGGAATTTTTGAACATGGTCAGTTTTTCGGAGCCCCGTGCGATGTCGGGATGAACTCCGCACAATTCCGCACAGCTCCGGCGATCGAAGTGGGACCGGCCCCGCGACGCCGGACGGCTCAAGCGACCACGTTAGGTCGCTCTCATCACACGGAGTTGCATGCTGGTGGGACAGGCCCTTAATTATCAGTTAAAACACCTATTGCTTCATTCTTCTCGAATTACCAGGCAGAATCTTTCTGCAGGAGAAAGACATGAATGTATTCAGAATTTGACTGAATTTCCTTGAAATTACTTTAAAATTTCTCCACATATTCTTTGCAGCTTGCCTTTGCTGTCACATCCATTTGCTGTTGAAATATCTTGTAAACCTTTCACTGAGCCTCTCTGAGATGAGTTACAGTTATTTTCTTGCATTAAACTTCCTCACTGATGTGTTCAACTTGTGACCTTTCACAGAGATGAAGCGTTACCATTTTTTTCTTAGAGCTTCGGCCATGTATATAGATAATTCCCCACAACAAAGGTCATTTTCACTGATGTTACATTTGCATAGCAAATAACCTTGACTGTGAATTGACTGACTTTGTGGAGGCTGAACTTGAACAAAATGTCAAATTCAGAATCGAGAAATCTATTCAATTGTCAGGTGTTTCAAAAGCTGGTTTGTAAGATTATAGTGTGTCATGACATGAAATAACTATATCACTATTTAATTGTCGTGATCTTGTCAACGCTCATCGACAGAGTGTAGCAACTCATTGATCAGCCCATAGTTAATATTAAAGTGATGGTTCCAGGTTTGCAGCATGGAATTGACATCATCAGGAATGTATCCCAGGAAATGACAGGCCACACACAGCACATAATTTCCATCGGGTTCTTTTAATAAATCGATGGGAAACCTTTAATGTACACAACAGATTCCAAGGTGGTTCAAATGGAACTAAGATAGGGAAACAGATAAGCCCAATATGCAGGAAGAGACCAAAAAGAGTGTCTGAAACTTTATATTACAATAGCTTGTGAAGAGTTTCAAAGTACACATGAAATGGTGTGGTTTATGCTGGAAATTTTTGAGGGTTGAGCAAAATAAAGCAATGAAAAGCCGAAGAAACCAAGAGACCAAGAGACCAAGTGTGGTGTCGTTGGGGTGGGTAGGCACAAAATGCTGGAGTAACTCAGCCGGTTAGGCAGCATCTCTGGAGAAAAGGAATAGGTGATGTTTCGGGTTGAGACCCTTCTTCACGCTGAGAGTCAAGGGAGAGGGAAATTAGAGGCATGAAAAGGTACAGAACAAATCAGAGCCGACACCGATGACCCAGGGAAGGTAGAGCCCACAATGGTCCATTGTTGGCTGTGCTGGATATGATGTTAGGGTGTGATTGTTGAGTGGAAGGCGGAAAGATGTGGAGAAGTGGAGCATGATGCGTTTCCTTGTTAAAGTAGCTAATATCACTTGAAACAGAACCCCCTTTCCTACACTGCTAATTCTGTCACTTGCTTATCTCCCTTTCTATTCATACCAACATCAATTTGCACATGCTACAGGTTATAATCTGGAGATTATAAAACACAATGTTCTCTTCCAACTTTAGTTGCTAGTTTGCAATAATTTTAAAACAGAACTTCTCAGCTACATATCAACCAAGAACAACAGTAAAAAGAAGGCAAGATTGGTAAGTTAGGGCGGCACAGTGGTGCAGCGGTAGAGTTGCTGCCTTACAGCGCCAGATACCTGGGTTTATCTTGACTATTGGTGCTGTCTGTACAGAGTTTGTACGTTCTCCCTGTGACTGTGGGTTTTCTCCGGGAGCTCTGGTTTCCTCCCACACTCCAAAGATGTACAGGTTTGTAGGTTAATTGGTTCTGTAAATTGCCCCTAGTGTGTAGGATAGAGCTAGGTTACGGGTGATCATTGAGAGGCAGTGATTGATGGGCCAAAGAGCAAATTTCCACATTGTATCTCTTAACTTTAACTTATCTGTGGAATTCCTTGCCGCAGAAGGCTGTGGAGGCAAAGTCAATGGATATATTTAAGGCAGAGATAGATAGATTCTTGATAAGTACGGGTGTCAGAGGTTATGGGGAGAAGGCAGGAGAATGGGGTTACGAGGGAGAGATAGATCAACCATAATTGAATGGCAGAGTAGACTTAATGCATCATTTATGATCTTATGATCTTAACTTAGCTATTTACTGTTACAACACTTGATGGGTGGAGTTTTATATAAACCTTAGAAGTACAACAGTCAATCAAGTGAAGAAGTAAAATACCAAAGAAAGAGAACATTTGGGTTGCAAAGCATACTTGGAGAATTCTTGAAGGCAAGTGGCACCACATAAAAAATACTTTCTAATATTTGCCAAATACATTAAAAGGAATATCACCAATGAATGAGGTCTGCCACAAATCCCCTTCCCAAAGTGGGCACTCTCCTTCATTGCACAAACCACAACAACAATGAGGGTTTTTCTTACTCCACAATATACTCAATCTGAACATTGCCCTTCCATCAAAATGGTCTTCATTGTGAGGGCAATGTTCTGATGAAGGGTCTGAAACCTTAATTTGGTTTCTCTCGCCACAGATACAGCCTGTACTTCCAGCATTCTCTATTTTAATTTCAGATTTCCGGCATCTGCAGTTAATATTTTTTCAATTATTAAAGCTAAATCATGTGAAATATTACCATCTCATCTGTGGGGGATTCTGCAGAATGCTTAGGTTAAGAGATTAAGAGAAAATCATGTTGTGATTTATCAACATGATAAATGGTTGACATGAAGTAATGTTCACACAAAATGAAGACATTTCACCAAATTTAGTTATTTTTACCACTGGCAGATTTAGTATTCAGTGCACAGTTCTGTTAGTTCTTGTAATATATTTGTGAAGAGATGTAAACCTTCATTTGGTAATGAGATTGATAGCTAGTGAGGTTTATCCAGTTATGATTGCTTGGCAGTTGCAATATTATGCACCATAATTAAACTAGGAAAATAAGTTTAATATTCAAGCCTTTCAAATTGTTTAATGGCTTAAAGCCATCATGATTCACCAAAACCAGGAGGGGAACCTTTCAATTTCCCAGCTATTGTTTCTAAACGAGTCTTAAAGGTGAAACATTATCGCAGTTTCTCCTTCCTCAGATGCTGCGTGACCTGCTTCGTGTCTCCAGCTTTCTGTGTTTATGACAGGTACATGCATGAGTTGTCAAATGCTCCATCCTCGGCTATCTATGGATGAAGCTAGCAAAGCTGCCTGTGCTTATTTCAGTTCTCTTGTTAAGATTTTAGCTGGATCATATAAACTATATTGATGGGCTGATAAATTTTATACTCCAGAGGATGGCTGTCCCAGATTTCTGTAATGCTATAATCAATTCTAATCTTAGCTTCATTGGTAATTCCCTTCTCAATGTTGCCTCACTAAACACTTTTAATCATATGGGGCTTATCTTCATGAATCTTCAGTCTCCTGTAACCATATTTGCTGGGGATGTTTGCAGAAGGATTGAGGTAGTCACTCTTTTCATCTTTTCATTGTGGTAGAAGAATCGAGTTTATCTTTTTGCTTTAATATTGAGACACATGTGTCTTTTCAACAAATGTGTCCAAAAAATGTATTGAGCCTCCATAGATCCCTGGTTTATTTATTTTTCTCTGATCAGAGTTACGTTTTGTGTGTAATTTCAATTTTTTTGCAACACGTATCACATTTGTTGCACCTAACGAGAATCATAGAGACATACAACACATGAACAGGCCCTTCAGCCTTCCTTGTCCATGCTGACCACCAGTTGTCCATTTAAATCAATCTTATATCAATCTCATTTTTGTTTTTCCTGAATGCTCACCAACTCCATCCAGATTCTACCCTTTAGGGGTAGAAAGTGTTCAATTAACCACTGAATCTGCATATCATTACGCTGTGGGAGGAAACCAGAGCATCTGATGGATACTCACGTGGTCACAGAAAAAAACATGCAAACTCCACACAGTGCCCAAGGTTAAGATTAAACCGAGGTCTCTGGCCCTGTGGGGCAGCAGCCCTCCAAGCTGAGCCACCGTACACCCTCTGAACCAAACTTTCAGAATGCCTGTCTTTTAAATTTCTAATCACAAAAATCCCCAAAGTGCTTGGAGCTGGGGGAATGGGAGGAGGGGAAGGAGAAGGATGAAGTGGGCTCAATCTGCTTGGTTGTTTGAATAGATCGATAAGACTGGAGTGCTGCAGGATGAAAGAACATCAGCGATCTTGCACACACCAGGAGAAACAGCCAACGGTGGTTGCATATGAGCTGTAAATTAATGCAATGGATTGATTTCACTGACTGACAAAACCTCCAGGCTTTTTAGGGGATGCTTTGTTTACCCCAAATTTGAGTTAGAAACATCGAATTCTGCAAAACCATAGACAGAAGAGCAAATCTAAACCAACTGTTGTGTTTGGCGATGAAATCGATATACCAAGTCATTATTACAAACAATCTACCCAAAGCATGGAAGTTGAGGACAGTAATCACTTTAACTGTGACAGATAAGATGCAACCACCATAGTCAGCAGGCAAGAGGTCATATTCACGTAGACCTTATAGGCTTGTCGGTACTTGCTTGAGCTGCTGTTGTTTTGAAATATCAAACAAACAAAGCCTCTCTGTGATCTACAGTATGTGCAGGGTGCAACCTCCTGCAAGTTGCCCTTCTGTTATGCAGCCTTCTCTATTGTACATCTGTAGGTGGGTTAGCAGCAGTCTGCTGCTGGTCCTGAGACCCCAATGTTGGCCAGACAACCTTCCTCAGAGTCCCACACCCGTGGTCAGTCACCTTCAAGATTTGATGTTGATGTACAAGTACATGGATAGAAAAGATTGAGAGGGATATGGTGCCAAATGCAAGTAAATGGGACTAGCTTCAATGGGGTATTTTGGTCATCATGGATGGGTTGGGCCGACTACGACTCTTTGACTTGTGAACTGCAGGAAGCAAGCAGTGTCGACACTGAAGAAAATGTTTGGCGCTAATCCTCTCAGACTTTTGACAATTTTTCACAAGGAAAGAAGCAACTTGGCTTCCTAGAGACACTCAGGGGAACAGTTTAGGAGGTGCAGTATTGGAGGTTGGTTGGTTTGTGTGGTCGGTTTGTCAGCTTCCTAAATAAATGCTGGTTGGAAGGTCGGTTTGTCAGCTTTCTAAGTACATGCTGTACTGCACTGGCTGAAGTTTCACTGTCAAGATTCTATGAGTGGGGAACCACATGCACCCTGAATTGAATCTTGATTTAACTTAACCATTAAGACATTCAAATTACCAATGTAAATGTCTAGCCATGTTTTCTTATTGTTTTTTTTTGTTAAGGCGTTTGAGTGCTTCAGTCGGGTTAACTTTTATCCGTCACCTGTAATTGTGCTGACAGTTAAATGGCTTGTTGGGCAATTCATGAGGCAGAAACAGCCAACCACAGAAGTGGACCTGGAGTCAAAAATAGTCCACATATGATAAGGATCTTTCACTAGCTGCATATATAAATCCTCCTTTAGCCTGAGCTTCTAAAGGGGGTGTCCCACTGCGGCGACCTAATTGGCAAGTTTAGGAGAGTTTGAAAAAATGTCATGTCGAAGACCTCCTTCGACTACATAGAAGACCTCCTTCGACTATGTTGAAGACTAGCTTCGATTAGCTTCGACTAGCTTCGGGAAAAGTGGACACCAAATAGTGGAGAATGAAGAAGGCCTCCTTCGAACTCCTACAACCTCCCTTCGACCTCCCTTCGAATATGTTGAAGACTATCTATGACTACCTTCAACTACCTTTGATAACCTACGACAACCCTCGATTACCTACGAATAACATGCCGACCTACTACAACCTACTTCAAATAAACCTACGGGTAAAAAAAGTATCAATCTTTTCCATGGCGACATTTTTTTACTCGTGGGCATTTTTCAACATGTTGAAAAATACACGGCGACCTAGCTGAGGCCTCGAGTACGCGTTGTCTACTCTCGAGCATGAAGGAGTTTTACAAAGACCTCCTAGGACCTTGTGCCGACCATGCTGCAAGTATGAGTCGAGGGCAGATTTGCCAGAACTTGCGGATTAGGTCGCCACTGTGGGGCAGCCCCTTAACCCTCTGGACATTTCCATGAAGCAGTGGTTGTATGCAACGTGCTGCAAAACTTTGTCGAGGGTATAGAATAATGGATACTTTCTGCTCGAGGAAAATAAAATGCTATTTTTTCTCTATCAGTCAGAAGCTGCAGACAGTCCATGTCCACAAACAGCAAGACTATCCCAAGTTTCATAATTACAATTGTTGCAGATGACCCGAAAGTTGGTGAAGCTGCAGACAACATGGAATATTGTCAAAAGAAACAACAGGATATCAGTCAGTTGGAAAATTTTGAAGATAAATGGCATATGGAGTTTAACACAGACAGGTGTGAGTTCCATCGCAAGATGAATGAATATAATGAATTGTGTGCCCTCTTTACATCCCTTCCAAATTTAGATTTTTTTTTTTTCTGGAGCATTGGATGTTGAGAATTTACCAGAAAAAGTGCATAACATCATGAGAAGCACGCATAGGGTAAATAATCAGTTGCTTTCCTATCTGGAAATGCCAAATACTAGAGGGCATTGTTTTAAGGTGAGAGGGGGACAGCTGAAAATAGATTTACAAGGCTTTTTTATTTAACACAGAGAATGGTAGGCAGCTAGAATGCTGGAGTGGGTTAGTTTGATGGTTGGGTGGTGGAAACAGTTACAACATCAATGTTTAAGAGACATTTATACAGATACATGAACAGACGGGGAATAGAGGAATGTGGATCATATGCAGGCAGATGGGATTAGTGTAGATTAGGTGCCTGGAACACACTGCCATGAATGATGGTGGAAGCAGGTATGATAATGGCATTTGAGGCTTTTAGATAGACATATGAATGCACAGGGAGCAGGGGGGTTTAGAACATGTACGTGCAAAAGGGATTCGGCACAGACATCGTGAGTCAAGGGGCCTGTTCGTTCTCTGTTCCATGTTCTAGATTAACATCATGGTTGTTGCATATCTAATGGGTCGCAGTCCTATGACGTCAAATAAATTTCAGGTAAAGGCCATCTACATTGAGCACTATCTTAGCATTTCTTCTATGTATTCAGCGGTTTTGCCATTGCTTATCCCTTTAATAGACATTTAAAAGAGACCAACCATCCCTTTAAAAGAGACTAACCAGCCAGTTAAATCCTGTGATGCTAAAAATACATCAAAGACTCTTTATCCTATCCAGCTGACATTGTGGGATTGAACTCCATTCAGACTTTGGGTTACATCTGGTAAATTAATGGATGCACCTCAATCATTTTGTGTCCTTGACTGCATATTCCATGCATATCTTCAACTGGATGACTGTGGATTGGGTTTCATGCCTATGTATCTTGTAGTGTTGTTTATAAGAAAGAAGAGATGCAAATGAGACATAAATCTTTGATGGGGAATATATATATTTCTCTTTTACCATACAGCATTCTCTGTTATTTCTTCCCTCAGTAAAACATTTTGAATGTAACGAATCTCACAATCATTCTTTACAACAACCCCTTAATTGGGATCCCCTTTAACATTGCATTCCCAACACCTCTACATTTTTAAGGTAAATATAGTTCTTGTAACTGCCTCAGTTTTATCTAAATTAGGTTGGCCTCCTTTATAAAACCTAATTTTGGATTTTAGTACGATAATAGTGCATGTAACTGGGTCATTTGTCTTTGGGACATACCAGCTGATGATAGTCAAATAGGATACATTGTTATTTTGTACTAATTCCAGCCCTAGGGAAATGTATTCTAATGACAAATTTCTCTTTTACAATAAACACCTATTACTTCAAATCATTTTATCTCCTCCTGCATTACTCATGCACAGAAACAAAGTCTGTATATATATTTTCCTATAATTATCAATATATCTTTCATTCTTTTTAGTATTTCTGTTTTCCTCCAGCTTTATCTTTCTGTCTCCCTTTGATTATTTTATCCAATTCCACTCGCCACTGCAAAATACTTGTGTAATCCCCTTTAAATCAATTTATATGAGCTTGCTGTAATCCAGTTAGAGTTGCTATGGCAATGGTTGTGAACACTGCAGTTGTGAATTTCTTTTCTAGTAAATGTACATATATTCTATAAAACATAGCTATAAATGCTTAATTGCCTGATCTTATTTTTTGACATATTATCCATGACTAATTCTGGGCAATTAATCTGTGAACCAAGAAATTAAAATTATTGGCATGTACAGTCAGTAAATCTTTCAACATTTATTTTGCAAAAGTACAGTCTTTTACGCAGGATAGGGGAATCAAAAACAAAAGGCACATATGCTTAAGGTGAGAAGGGCAAGATTTAATTTAACCCTGAGGGATAATGCTTTCACTCAGAAGGTGATGGGTATATGGAACGAGCTGCCAGAGAAGGTAGTTGACGCAGGTACTATAACATCATTAAAAAAAGCCACTTGGACAGGAATGGTTTAGAAGAATATGGGTGGCCAAAATTAGCAAATGGGACAATCTTAGATGGGCCATCTTGGTCGACATGGATGAGTTGAGTTATGTTTCTATGCTGTAGGACTATGATCAGAACCAGGTCCAAATTGGGCCTGATCCTTGAGACTGATCCCACAGAGGAAAGTCAACATTTGACATAACTCAAGAAATGGAGGAAAATGGAAAGGCCTGATATTGAAGCCAGACATCTGAAACAGAAATGTTAGACGCTATCCAAGCAGGTTGATATTTGAAAAAAAACTTGCATTAAAATGATTCCAGCAATTGTTTCAAAAGGCCCAGGAATGCGAAGACTCAGTTTTAGCACTTGACCAAAGGCTGTTTAGCATCTTTGATTGTGGTTGCTGCATTTGATTTGTTGCCAAGAATTTATTGATGGTACTATGAGCAACATAATTTTGATGGAAGGTTGATCAAATCTCCTTTCAAGTATCTATCCTTGGTTTATGTTTGACTATCGTGCTATTCAATACTGGCATGTGCAGGAATATCTAAAACATGTACAATATGTAGGTTAACAGAATCATAGATATTCAGTCCACATTAGTTGAGCCAGCTCTTTGAATGCCGTGTTTAATTAGTCCCAAACTCCATAATCCTGCAAATTGATTATTTCATGGAAACTAATGTGCAATTGGCATTAAATCTTCCTTGGAGTTTTGTTTCCAAGTGCGCAGACTTTTAAGTGCATCCAGATCTTACAAAGCTCATGATGACGAATCTGTTCATTTCCTCTATAGATTTTGTTCACCTAATATTTAAAATCTGTGGCTCCTAATCAGCTCTTCACATACCTGTCAACTTAATGAAATCAGCAAAATAGATGTAGGTCATCTTTTTTCATTCTTACTATTTTCAAAACCTTTTACGATGTTTCCCCCATCAATGACATGCCCTGCCACATGGCACTGTTCCTTCTTGAATGGTGAGGGAGTGGGTAAAATAATACAATTTGGGTGAAGAAACGTGGAAACGAATACCAGGCAATAATTACTAGGGAAGGGTCTCGACCCGAAAAGTCACCCATTCCTTCTCTCCAGAGATGCTGCCTGTCCTGCTGAGTTACTCCAGCTTATTGTGTCTATCTTCGGTTTAAACCAGCATCTGCAGTTCCCTCCTACACAATAATTACTAAAGTACTGGCTTCAGCTGCGATTGATAGAGAATACAACCAGCTGTTACACTTCTTTCTAATCTGCTTGAAGAAAATTACTTTCACAATTTGACCTCAACCATCCTCCTCATTGTCTCATTACAGTCTTCTGCACTCTGATATCCAACAGCTCTCCCTGATCACTTCTTCCCTGCTACTTTAATTGGAATGTCTCTTAGGGAAGTAGAATTCCTTCTTCTCAAAGTCTGTAGTTCAGTTACTTTGTACCCTTAAACTATGACCAAGCCTTCCATGTGCATCTTATTCTATTACTTCTGAGCAATCATTTATTTTTCTCAATTACTTCCTCATTGGTTATGCTGATCCATAATTTATCCGTGTCTCCCATTTCAAACCATTAATTTATTTCGAGAGTTTTACTGCTCTGATGTTATTTATTTTCTGTTACTTTACATCTTATCAACTTTAGTATCTAGATGAAGAGTTCAGTTCTAAAATTAATTGCTACAAAAGGCTGTGGAGGCTAAGTCAATAGATATTTTTAAGGCAGAGGGTGATGAATGCTTGATTATTATGGGGTAAGGCAGGAAAATGGGGTTAGGAGGGAGAGATAGATCAGCCATGATTGAATGGAGGAGTAAAATTGATGGGCTGAATGGCCTAATTCTGCTCCTATCACTTATGACGTTATGTCCGGGGTGGGAAATTGCAATCTTCACATCGTCCACCCTGTTTCGACTAATGCAATCAACCCAATGTGCACAAACAAGATCAAATAGAACAAGTTGACCTACAACTTTAGGCTGTGCACGCCATACACAAGAAGAAGACAAAGACCTTTTGTCCTGCATTTGGAGCTTTAGACTAAACTTTAGAGATACAGCCCAGAAACAGACCCTACAGCCTATCGAGTGCACGCCAACCAATGATCACCCCGTATACTAACACTATCCTAAACACTTCCTTACCAAAGTCAATTAACCTACAAAACCTGTATGTCTTTGGAGTGTGGGAGGAAACCGGAGCACCCAGAGGAAACCCACACGGCCACAGGGAGAACGTACAAACTACATACAGACAGCACCTGAGGTCAGGATTGAAGCCGGGTCCCTGGTGCTGTAAGGCAGCAACTTTACCACTGCGCCACCATGCCAAGCAACACAAGTACTGTGCCAAGGCGTTGCACAGCAACAGTCATATCCTACAACTACTGCTCCTACAACTTATGAGCTTATGAACAAAAAATGCTAGCTGCCTATTTCCATGCAAAAGAAATGTTCCTTCCGCTTTCCTCCTCTTTGTGTGACGTTACCTTTGAAGTGACATTGCAAGGGTCACATTTCCTGTGACGAAAAGGACAGCTGGCCAGTCAGCCTGCTACATGGCAGATGTCTGTAGGAGATGTTATCCTTTGAGTGTTCAGATGTCCAAGAGTTAAGAGTGCTTAATTGTCATGTGTCTCGAAGCGGTGGGATGAAATTCTTACTTGCAGCAGCGTAACCAGATCTGTAAACATGGTATTCATGAGATAACATAATAAGCAAAACCAAATAATTTAAATAAATAAAAAGAACAATACTGGTGCAAAACAAAACAAGGACAAAGGACAAAGGACAAAGGACATTTATTGTCACATACACCAATTGGTGTAGTGAAATTTGACTTGCCATGCAGCACACAGATAAAGATAAGACACAACACTAAGGAATTAACAATGAACATAAAAACATCCCCCCACAATGGTTCCCACTGTGGGGGAAGGCACAAAGTCCAGTCCCATCCCCAAGTCCACCCATAGTCAGGCCTATTGAGGCCTCCGCAGTCGGCGCTACGGCAGCCCGATGTTTTAGGCCTTCTCGCCGGGTGATGATGCTCCGGCGTCGGGAGAGTCCTCACAGCGGCTTGGAACACCTGGAACGGCCGCTTCCCTACAAAAGCCCAAAGCCCCGAGTGCAAATAAGAAGGCTCATAGTTCGGAGTTTAGTTGGTGTTTATAGTGATCAATAACCTGATAGTTATTTGGAAAAAGCTGTTCCTGAGCCTGGTGGCGCCAGCAATGGCTGCCTTGTCAACAGTCTGTCTCTCCATTCCTTTTTTTTTGCTTGTTTATATGTGTTAAATGTATGTTTTAGTGTTCTTTAGCTTGTTTTATGTAGGGGATGGGGGGGCAGTGGGGAGAAACTTTTTATAATCTCACCTCGACGGAGATGTGATTTTGTTCCAAATTGTATCACCGTCCGCACTGCGGCCTAACATCAAGGAGTTGGCGGCCTTTGCTGAAGACTGATTTCGAAAGCTCCACCGCGGGTGCCTACGGATTTTAACATCATGGAGTTTGTGATCCCTTTGCCAAGGATGGACCTCTGAGCTCCACTGCAGGAGTTTGCCGGACTTTATCATCATGGAGCTCACGGTCTCTGGTCAGAAACCGACTTCGGGAACTCCAAGCCGTGGAGCTTCGACCGCCCTGACGCGGGGGCTTTGATAACTCCGATGCGGGAGCTTCGACCGCCCCGACACGGGAGCTTCGATCGCCCCGACATGGAGGCTTTGACTGCCGTCTACGGGAGGTTCATTCGGCCCGACTGTGGATGGCTCGACTGCTATCCACAGTCTCAACCGCGGGAGAATAAAAGAGGAAGAAGTTGTTGGATTTTATTGGCTTCCATCACAGTGAGGAGCGTGGAGAATCCGCTGTGGTGGATGTTTATGTTAACTTTTATGCAGTTGTGTGTCTTGTTGCTTTTTTTAAAATATGGCTGTATGGTAGTTCATATTTAACTGTATCTTAATTGATACACATGACAATAAACTGACCTTGAAACCTTGAAAATTTGACATCACAGATTTCAGACACCTGTACCTTCTTCCCGATGGCAGGATTAAAATGAGAGTGTGGCCAGAGTGGTGTGGGTCCTTGATAATGTTGGCTGTCTTTTGAGATAGCACTTCCAATAAATCCCTTTGATGGTTGAGAAGTCAGAATCCATGATGGACTGGATAGTGTCCACCACTTTTTGTATTCTCCTTTGTTCCCAGGCCTTCAAGTTGCCAAACCAGGCACTGAAACAACCAGTCAATATGCGGTACACCTGTAGTTCATTCTTCAACATCTCCTCAACCTTCTAAGAAAGTCGAGTTGTTGATGAGTTTTCTTTATGATTGTATCCACGTGTTGTGTCCAGGGCAGATCTTCAGAGATAATAATGGATCATTTACACTCCAGTTATTCCTTCTTCTCCCTTCCTCCATTGAAAGCTTTGTACCACTACTCAGAAATAACTTCTTGTCCACTGTTATCTGATGACTGAATGGACCTTTCAAAAAGTAAGGTTATAGTCTCAGTCTCCCAAACTACCTCATTGTAACCCTTACATTTTTTCTTATCTGCAACTATAAAGGGCCTGTCCCACCAGCATGTGACTCCATGCGGTGAGTCGCTTGAGCCGTCCAGCCTCGCGGGGCCGGTCCCACTTTGATCGTCGGAGCTCTATGGAGTTGTGCGGAGCTGGTCCCGACATCGCGCGGGGCTACGAAAAACTGACCATGTTCAAAAATTCCGTGCGGCAACGGCCTATCAGCCCGCAGCCGCCGCGACGCATTATGACCGCCTCGACGTCGTGCCTCCGTGACCCTCTCTATATGTGCCTCCATGACCCTCTCTGTGTGTGCCTCCGAGGCCCTCGCTCTGTGTGCCTCCGTGCCCCTCTCTGTGTGTCTCCATGTCCCTCTCTGTGTATCCCTCTCTGACTTGCGAACTTACCGCCGACTTTGCTCCAACTTCGCGCAATGTCGCGCCACTCACCTGACCTCCGCGCGGCCCCCGCTGCCGGTTTGGTCGCGCTTGCCGCATGCAGGCACATGCTGGTGGGACCGGCCCTGTATGGGGATCACTTGACCTCCGCGCGGCCGCCCGCTTCCAGTTTGGTTGCGCTCACCCTTTGCTTTTACACATATATTATCATTTAAATAGATAGCATGCAAGCAATGATTGTCTCTGTATCTCAGTACATGTGACAATAATAAGTTAATACCAATGCCAAAGCAATTGTTTAACATTATTTCCATGTGTCCCTTCTTATGGTTGTGAAGTAGCCAGAGTCCACTCAATGTTTCTCGACAGCAGATTGGGTGGGTTTAGTTTTACTATTTCATTAAATGGTGTAACTTAACTTTTAATAAATTCTGTCCTATATTCATTCTTAAGGACATTTTCTTTTTTTTTACATGCACTAAAACAGACAATAAAAGTGAAAATGTTGTCCATTGATTCACTGAAGATGGTCTCCAATATGTATTAATTCAATCAAACTGAAAGTAAGCATGCAGGTACAGCAGGCAGTGAAGGAAGGAAATGGCATGTTGGCCTTCTGCAGTTGTACAGGGCCCTGGTGAGACCACACCTGGAGTATTGTGTGTAGTTTTGGTCTCCTAATTTGAGGAAGGACATTCGTGCTATTGAGCGAGTGCAGCGTAGGTTCACCGGGATAACTCGCGGAATGGCGGGACTGACATATGATGAAAGAATAGACCGATTAAGCTTATATTCACTGGAATTTTGAAGGATGAGAGGATATCTTATAAAACATATAACATTCTTAAGGGATTGGACAGGCTAGATGCAGGAAAAATGTTCCCGATGTTGGGGGAGTCCAGAACCAGCGATCATAGTGTAAGAATAAGTGGGGCCATTTAGGACTGAGATGAGGAAAAAAAATCACCCACAGAAGGCAGTGGAGGCCATTTCATTGGGTGTATTCAAGAGAGAGTTAGATATAGCTCTTAGGGCTAATATAATTAAGGGATACGGGGAGAAAGCAGGAATGGGTTACTGATTTTGGATGATCAGCCATGATCCTATTGAATTGTGGCACTGGCTCGAAGAGCTGAATGGCCTACTCCTGCACCTATTTTCTATGTTTCTATATTAAACACAAAGTCTGCTGACTAACAGACTTTCAATGTTTTAATGTAAACAGGCGAAATAAATAAAATGTTACTTTGTATGCCACGTTGTCACCTCCCCCCCCTAACAATGCTCAATTCTTCATTTTCCTTTATCGTTGTCTCCTTTGATCTCTTGTTTTCACACCTTACCCTTCCATATCTCTTGTTTCCCCTTCCCCTGACTCTCATTCGGAAGAAATGTCACCCATTCCTTCAATCCAGAGATGCTTCATGTCTTGCAAAGTTACTGCTGCATTTTGTGTCTATCTTAGAAGAAAACCACCATTGCATTTGCAAGACAGTTGCTCTTTTGCTTCTTGAAAAGATTCCAAAGCAGAAAGTGTTAAAGATTGTTCCTCAATTTGTCATTTTCCAGCCTGTCACCCAGTCAGTTTGATGTCATCCCAGAAAAATGTGGCTTTATTTGCAGCAGGCAAGTTTTCTTCCCACACAAAGAGCATAAAGGAAATTATAGACAATACTAAGCAAGTAATAAGGTTTCAATTTAATCAAGAATTTCAGATGGTATCAAAGGCCATAAATGCAAAACCTGAGTGATTTAAGAGCATCATCTGAAGTTTTGAATTAATTTATATCTACATATTTAGTTTCTACCATCTATAAAAAAAAACATTACAATGAATACATGGAGCAGTAAAATTAAAAGAATGGTAATGGTAGTTCAAGGTATTGCAATAATGACGTGACCTGAAGATTTAGAGGTTATTATGACATTATTGTTGAAGAATAATAGTATCACGTCGTACACTGCAAAGCACAATAAGGAAATTATGCGCTGTTCTAAGTGCAGATTTAAAAATTAATTAAAAGTAATTACTATAGTTCAGTTTATCATATCAGTTGGGTTGAATATTATTATCATTGAATACATTCTGAATTATTGTTTGCAGAATAATGAGATGCTAATTTATTCTAAAAATGGGGGAAAAAAATCTTGATTTAAATAGTGCCTTTCACCCTTTCACATCATTGAGTTTGATCCAAGCTAAATTCTCAGCTGACCTCCCGGGGACTCTGCTTTGTGTAAGGTATCAGCCCTCAGATAAGCCATTAAGACGATGCCTGGAGACGTTTGTTTTTGGAGAAGAGGAAGTTCAATTTCCCCAAAAGATTTTTGCAGCTTCCTCAAGGTTATAGTACTGGTGGGTAGGGTGATCATAAAACATCAATCAGGCCACAATTGGAGTACTGTGTACAATTAGCACACTGGCAGGAAGAATGTGATGTTACCAGATAGATCATAGGAGAGGTTCATGAGTTTTAGTTGCATAGGGAACAATTGGCTGGGCTGGAGTTGGTTTCTTTGACTGAAGTTTTAATTTATGCATATAAAATTATGAGAATCCTGAATTGTTTGGACAGAGGGGTTAATCACTGGGTGACATAAACTTAACTTAATTGGGAGGAGGATTAGAAGAGAATGGAGGAAAAAATATATATCACCGGAAGATAAGTGACGGCTATAACTCACTGCTTGGAGACAGATAGCCTCACCATATTTAAATGTATGTGGATGAGCACATGAAACCTCTGCAGCCCAAAAGTGAACAAACGCGGAGCAGGTATGTGGGGATGTTCATAAATTCATAAGTTGTAGGAGCAGAATTAGGCCATTCAACCCATCTGCCATTCAATCATGGCTGATCTATCGTTCTCTCTCCTCCATTATTCTTTCTCATCATAACCCCTGACACCTGTACTAATCCAGAAGACATACTTTCTTCTCTTTTATCTGACCTAAATGGCCCTCTTCTGTTCAAAAGATTTCTTAGCATTGTTGAGCAGAATATTTGGAAAACTAAATATATTGCTCAAAAGCTATAAAACCTTGATTTAACATCTCATTTGAAACAATCCATCTCCAACAGTCTCTTCAATGCTGCGGTGGTCAGAGTACTTTGCAAGAGAGGTGCATACATTTTAGTTACGTGGACAAATTGTCTAGGGGCTGGTTTTGGGACTTGGTAGCTCCAATTAAAGCTTAAATAGACAATCACCAAAATGTTACAGTTACCACCAAAACAAGTTAATTGCCAATATAATTATTATCAGCCTTTCTTTATGGAGGTGTTGGACTTGTTGCCTAAATGGCTATCATTCAGGGTATAAAGGGATTCATCTAATTTCATTGTTACTCAATTTCACTCTACTGTAATACCCCATTCCCATAGTTGCCTCTGCAGAAAAAGGAAAGTGAAGAACTCTCAGGCTAACTTTCTTCTGGCCAATACCTTCATTTCACAGTGGATTCTAACAGAGTTACAGAGTCATACAGCACCGTAATAGCCCCTTTGCCCTAACATGCCTATGCCAACCAAGATGCCCCATCCACACTAGTGCCAACTGTCAGCATTTGGCCATATCCCTCTAAACTTTCCCCATCCATAATCTCTTTTAAATGTAATCTTGACAGGATTGTACAACACCGATTAAAAAAGAAACATGTGCTTTTGAAGGTGGTTTTAATAGTTTAAAGAAACATAATATATGATTATTAACAGGAACATTGGATACTCAGTTTTTGGGGGTCATATATATAATTCACCGATCCTCGCTTGCCATTCCCATTCCTAGAAAAAATGGGGTGATGGGCTAGTGACACAAACATGGGAAATGTAGCCATTCGCTGGTTTTAATTGTATCGGGAAGGTGCAGGTAGTATGATATCTGGAGGCAAGATGCACAGAGTTAATCCATCCAGACTTAGGCATTGTTTCAAGTCCCACTAATGCCAGATGCATGCATCTGCACTGGAAACCCAAAATCCAAAAGGAAGCATGAACAGAAGATTGCAAAGTAAAGTGTATTCAGTCAAGAATCACGATATGTAATTACGTTATGTACCAGCAATGGAACAATTACATTCTTACTTTCTGCATCTTAACAGTCTCATTAATAACATTGGGGTAGTGGTTAGTGGTGTGCAGTGTTTAAGAGCCTGATGGTTGCTGTGAAGAAGATGTTATTTGATCTGGTGGTCACTGTTTTCCTCTTTGTTCCCTGCATGTGGTTATGTTTCTCTGAACCACCTTGTGACTCACGCTGCTGTGGACAAAATATAGGATTGGACAGCCATTTGTAAGGAATGTGCATCTTTGATTTGTCTCAACACTAAAATGTTGATCTGATAAAAGGGTGAGTCATAAGAGACTTGAGATGCTGAAATCTTCAGCAAAAAATACAGTGCTGGAGGATCTCAGTGGGCCAGACAACATCCATGATAGGAAATGGATACATCGATACGTCATCTGTCCTTCCTCACCCCGCTCCCGTCGGGCAGAATATACAGAAGCACCACCAGACTCAGGAACAGCTTCTTCCCCTCTGTTATCAGGCTTCTATATGGTTCTTCCATAACCTAGGGTACAATCCGATTCACCTTTACCTCAGTGCGGACATTGAACTTTGTCTTTGGAACTGATGCACTACAATGCTGAGAAGCACATTCTACACTCTATATCCTTCCCTTCACCTATTGTGCTAAGGTTTGGTTTAATTGTATTTACGTGTAGTATTATTTGATTTGATCAGAAAGCATGCAAAACAAATATTTTCACTGTGGTACTTGTGACAATAATAAAGTTAAACCTAAGCCATTTCCCTCCATAGAAACCGCCTGGCCGGTTGAGTTTTCCTGCACTTTGTTTTTTTCTGATGAGGGGCCATCTATCTGAAATGTTGACTGTTTCTCTTTCCACAAATGTTGTCTGACCAGCTGAATATTTTCAGCACTACCTCTTTTTATTTCAGATTTTCCGGCATTGGAAGTATTTCCTTTTGCAACATAAAATATATGTTCACAACACATAAGATAATACAATTTATAACCTTAGTCATATGTTCAACTGAGATAGGAGTTAAATAATATTTAAACCCTCCCCCCACCTATATGCACCTATCACTTGCCAGGCTTTGTCCTGTCCCCACCACTCTTCCAGCTTACTTCCCCCATTACAATCAGTCTGTAGAAGAATCCTGAACCGAAATGTGCTCCAGAGAGGCTGCCTGACCCTCTGTTAACCAGCACTTTGTGTTTTATTCAAGATTCCAACATCTATTGTTGCTTGTTTCTGTATCTTTCGAGTAAATATTAAATCAAGAAAAAATGCTGGAGTAGCTCAGCGGGACAGACAGCATCTTTGGAGAGAAAAAATGGATGACATTTCGGGTCGAGACCCTTCTTCAACGTCAAACATCTCACTAGAAAAGGCTTTGCTCAAAACAATTAACTGTCTAGATGGTATATGTAATCATGTATAGTCTTTCCGCTGGCTGGTTAGTACGCAACAAAAGCTTTTCACTGTACCTCGGCATATGTGACAAAAAGCTAAACTCAAAAGCATTGAGCAAGCCTCAGCAGTTGATTATGGAACTCAAGAAACAAAATTAAAGCATTGAAAATCAATTGGTTCTACATTAAGCAGATGGGATCATCCAGCCAGGGAAGATGAAAACTCACGATAATTCTGCTCCTGTACTATTTCTTGATAGCAAAAATCAGCTTTTCATGGGGATTTTAGCTTCCTTCAAATATCAGTTAAAAACAGTCCAATTATTTAGATTTAATAACCACACACTCAGGTCACATCCACTGGGAAATACCTGCAATAAATATAGAGCAGCTTTGGGATGATTACCATACGTGCACCAGGAGATCTTTCTTTAATTTATTCCTAATTTTATTTCCTTTCCCTTAACCTTTTCCAACTTCACACAAGCTCTGTGCTACAGCTCTGGAACTGGAGAGCTGAAAGCCATTGTTGTAAGGTGCCTTTCCTAAAAATGTAAAATATGAATAGAGCTGCTGATAAAAATAAACGAAAACAGTATCCAGCGACCCAGAACAATACACCCCCAACAACACTGAATCAGCACAACACTCTAGACAAAGCAACTAGCATCATCAGCAGAATAACCAGCACCCTAAACATTCACACTATTCACTTATGGCATTCTGTGGCTGCAGTGGGGGCTGTCGACAAAATATATTGCAGCAAATCTCTGGTGCTTTTTTTGCAGGTCCTCCCAAGCATGCAACTTCACTGGGCCATATGGCATGGAACAGAATTCACACTGGCCATCAAGCACCTCTTTACACAAATCCCCTTTTATTCTGCCCATCAATCCCCCTGACATCCCATCAGT
Source organism: Raja brachyura (assembly GCA_963514005.1). The sequence continues at coordinate 41,204,524 of OY740785.1, read as the reverse complement.
TAATGACAGATTAGGGAAAATTTACAGTGGCCAATTAACCTAACAACCCACACATCATTGGGACATTGGAGAACCAACGGACCTGGAAGAAACTCAAGTGGTCACAAGGAGAGCGTGCAGACAACATTCGAACAGCATCTTAGGCCAGGGTTTTCCTCAAATATCACCACTTGTAAGTTCTATTCCATGTCACGTTAGACCAATGCCAGTATCAATGTTGTTTCGAGAAGAAAATTGATGTTCATTAGTTCTAGGAGCAGAATTAGGCCATTCAGCTCATCAAGTCTACTCTGCCATTCAATCATGGCTGATCTATATTTCCCTCTCAACCACATTCTCCTACCTTCTCCCCGTAACCCTGACACCCTTACTAATTAAGAATCTATCAATCTTTGCCTTAAAAATATCCATTGACTTGGCCTTCTTGATACCAATGGGGAGAGTGTAGCGAAGGCTTGTTAATGGCAGCTTACCTGTCTGGAGGAGGTGTGAATAGAGGGAGGACAAAAGAGAGGAAGAAAACAAATACTGAAGCCATGAGGTGCAGAAGGCAGTGGTTACTTGATATCTGAAATAGATGGGGGAAAGCCACGCGGGGAAAAAGCTGCTATATCAGAGAATGAAAAATAAAAAAACTGCAGATCTAAAACAACAGAAGCCAAGTGTCTTATTACCACCCACACCTTGTTGATTCCAATTGGCGTAATTCACTTGTTTCATCCTTACATTGATATAGAAGATGGCCATTTAGCCATTCAGTGCTGTGCTGGTTTCCAGCAGAATAATCCCATCTATTCTGTTCAAACTTTCCATAACTTCTTGTAGCTACAGATTATTCCCCCTCACATGCCCACTACTTCCTATTGAATCTCTTTACTACTTTCTTAAACTGAGGGCGAATGTACAGTCAGGGCAACTAAAGGGCAACTTCCAATAGATAATTAACTCCAGCACATCTGAAGGATGTGGAAGGAAATTGGGGCATCCAGCAGAAACCCATAAAGTCACAGAGACATTGCAGACGCACAGCCACCTGAAATCACAATTAAATCTCTGCCTCCTGAGCTATTGGGCACCACCACTAATTGCTGCACACCCACTGCCACAGACATTTATTTTATTCACTTCATCCCTCTTCCTTCTCTCTAAATTTTCCCTGCACCACCTGGAAAATTTATGCTGCCTCACCAACTGAGTAGGTACAGCATTTACTGGTTTTATTTCATAATTACCGCATCCTTTTTTTGTTGCTTTTTCCATTTTTGATAAACTTGTGTTCTGCTCATTATTCTTAAATGTTTTATTTCCCATGTAATGGTTTTGTCACATTAAAGTGTAACAGTGTTGTGTTTTAAATCCTACTCTGTAATCACTTATTAGCTGACCTAAAAGAATTCTGAGTTGATGCTATAAATCTCCCTGATCTGTGATCAGGAATCCTCATAACATTAGGGGCGACATGGCGGCGCACCAGTAGTTGCTGCCTTACAGCACCAGGAACACGGGTTCAATCCTGACTGCAGGTGCCTGTCCGTACAGAGTTTGTACGTTCTCCCGTGACCTGGGTGCAGTTTCCCCGGGAACTCCAGTTTCCTCCCACACACCAAAGACATACAGGTTTGGAGGCTAATTGACTTAGTAAAATTGTAAATGGTCCCTAGTATGTGTAGGATAGGATTAGTGTGTGGGAATCATAGGTCAGAGCAGACTCTGTGTGCCATAAGTCCTGTTTCCATGCTGTAGCTCGAAACTAAACTAAACTAAACATCAGCTCAGAATGTCTGCAGATCAGCTCACAGAACTGATGGTATTTGATTTAACAAGCAAGATTGAGCTTGTACATAATTTGAAAAAATTATAAATGATTGTTTTTTTTCACATTGCACTGAAAACATTCTCAAATATTCTCTGGCATAAAATATGTCATAAGAGTACAAGAAAAAAAGAGAACAGGAGAAGGAAACCTGACCCCTAAAGCCCCAGATTATAGTTGATCTTTGTTCAGGCCACAACTCCTCTTCGTTTGCAGTTTCACATAGCCCTTTATTCCCAATTTTTTCAATAATTTAAATCCTCGTCTTTAAATTTTGTCCAGTGACCTCGCCTCCAAAACTGTCTAAGGTAGAGAATTCCAGCTTCAACCTCTTTTGCTGTGGAAAACCAATTTGACTGTTTGGCTGCACAATTCTAGCAAGCATGGCACTTGCATCCTTGAGTGGACCCACCATACGATGCACCAAGCAAACATCTTATTTTCAAATCACCAAACAAAATATTCAGATTACTTAGACGTTCTTGTGCATTGCTGTTCAAAAGACTTAAAAATGAACCTGTTATAACTATCATGGAAAATTATTACCTTGCTAATTTTAGAAGCATTGGTTAAAAGGGCAAGATATAACAGATGGGTACAAAAGCTCCATGAGAACAGCATCATCAATTTTATCAGCTACAGCTGTAATTCAGGACTTTGCATAATGCATATCTGTTGATAAATTATGGTAGAGTGGTGGAAGTACAAGGGAAGGAAGTTTAAGAACACTGTTGTTCTTGATTAACCAGATGGAATTCTAATACCACTCACGAGGAACTGATTACAATTAGCTGCAATTATTGTGCAATTTAGGAAATATAAGCTAAACAGTCCATTATGAAATAATTGAGCTTTTGTAAATATATCATGAGAAGATGAATTGGACCTTCAAGAATATTTCAAGAATTATGTTCTGGCCAAAAATAATAGATATGCCAAAAGCACATTATTGTTGCTGAATGCAGACAAAAGAAAAGAGAAAGCAGAGGGTGGATTTTGGTCAAATGCCAAAGGTCATAAATTAAAATTACCTGTCTTGTCAATATTACTAAAGACGTTCCAAACACGGCACAAATTCTGTATCACAATCCTGAAAGATGCTTTTTGGGAAAAATATGTAAATTACTGCAGTAATAAATGAAAGCTAATCAAGCTAATAAGATTTGATTATGCTTACATAAATACATAATTCTCAAATTACAACATTTAATAAAATGTAAAATAATATAAAATAATTGCAATGGAAATTGGAGGTTCTATTTATGCAGTGTGACTACTGAAAAATAGTTGTCCATCAAACTAAATTATGTAACAGACTCAATATGCAGCAGCATTTCTTTAACAAACACAACTGGCTGGTTTGTAGAAGGCTAGGAAGCAGATTAGACTTTACAAGTGTGAAGAAGGGTCTCGACCCGAAACATCACCCATTCTCTCCAGAGATGCTGCCTGTCCCGCTGAGGTACTCCAGCATCTACCTTCAGATATTACAAGTTGACCAAGTTTTCGATAGATAACAACATACTATTGAGGAAAAAATTGAAATAGCTTTTTTTAAGTTCCTCTACTATTTCGAATATATTTTGGCTTGAAGGGCCAAATGGCTTACTCATGCACCTATTTTCCCTGTTTTCTATGTTTCTAACAGGTGCAAAATACAGTGGAAGCGGGGATATTTAAATATAAGTAGAAAACACTATGAACACTCTGCTGGTCAGGTGACAGAGGGATACAGAGATAACCGATTACTGATCTATCATCAAAACTGGAGAACATATTTCAAACTGCATCTGAAGTGCAAGTAATAGATGTAATAATGCTTTCCAGTCCTGTTATTTGTATTTTGACCAAAAGGCTACATCTAATCTTACCAGGAATCAATAGTTCAGACCATCCATTGATCCCATGAATGTTGGTCACGCAGAGTAATATTGCACTGTTTTATTGCTGGGTGTGGTCTTGCAATGTGAATCGACTGCCTGCCCTTCGGAGAGTGTCCATCAGAATGAATTGCAGAGCAGGTACTCTCCATTCACAAGTGTCTGTCTTTACTGCCAGGATAGATTTGACAGCTTGTTAAAGAAGGAACTGCAGATGCTGGAGAATCGAGGGTTACACAAAAAGCTGGAGAAACTCAGCGGGTGCAGCAGCATCTAAGGAGTGAAGGAGATAGGCGACGTTTCGGGTCGAGACCCTTCTTCAGATTTGACAGCTTATTGGGTTCAATATCCAGCTGTCAAAGCTGCTATTGAAATCCAATGACTGAATCTCTTTAATATTCACAAATGTTAAAATAACTTGGATTTTTTTTAAGATAAAGAAATATATTAATATGTCAGAGGTTGAGGGGAGACTGGACAGAAGTATATAAAATTATGAGAGGGTACAAAGCTTTTCAAAAATCGGGGTGGCATGACAGGATTACAAAAATGTTCTGTGAAATAATGTTTGCACAGCGCACATCGCGAGCATGAAGCTTGAAGTCCCTCGCAGACGGGGCTGGATGGTCTGGGGTTTCAGATGCTCTCTGGTGCATTCTGAGCCTTTGGAGCATTTTTGCACCAAATCTATGACCAATATTTCAGAAATAATTTGGTTGAGCCTAGAGTAATGAGTGGGTGGAATGGGATGATTGGGGTCATTTTTGTATACATTTTTTTTTAATCGAGAATTTAAGTTGTCCTTGTTTTAATAATTAAGTTGTACTGTTGTAAAATGTTATGTAAAATGTTATAAAGGAGCATGGAAAAACTGCAAATAAAATACTGTAAGTTTGTGCAGTAAAGAAAACTTTTTTTAGAAAATGTTTTGTGTGTTGATTTGATTGCCTGTTACTGTTCGGCTGTGTTAGTGTGTGCAGTGCACCTTTAACTGTCCTCCTGACCTAGAAACTTCACATCACATCAATTTCAACATGGAATAGTGATGTAAATACAACATTTAGTTTGACCAATTTCCATCATGAAAATTAAAGTCAAACTAAATGGTGCATTTACATTACTATGATGGCTTTCAAACTAACCTATTTTACACTCATACTATTATAACAAATTCTAGTTCCATGATGACTCATAAACAAGATCACAAAACACATTTTGAATTCTCAAACAAATAATTGCAGAGCTGGCAAGTTTCACCGAGCATTTCCGTATTTTGATGGCTGAAAATCAGTATTTTGTGGGGGAAATTGGTATTTCTCACATAAATGCAATACTACACATAAACTGGATTTATGAAAATCAGCATTTTGCATGCAACCTCATGTATTCTCAAATATCAGTATGGAATACTGAAAATCAGTACTACTGAATTGTGAAACAAATTTTGAAACGTGAATTTATAATTCTTGATTTTTGATTCAATCATATCTCTATGATTATTAAACTCTGATCTTGGACGTGTGTGGATGTGTGTGTGTGTATGTGTGTGTGTGTGTGTGTGTGTGTGTGTGTGTGTGTGTGTGTGTGTGTGTGTGTGTGTGTGTGTGTGTGTGTGTGTATAATCACTCGAAAAAATGACGTCCTAACTAACATTTTTTACATATTCCAGAAGAGATTAATCCCGTGGACTTCGAAATTGTCTTACCTGAAAAATTCATGCTTTATTTCTCAAGTTATAAATCAAAATGTTCAAAAATCTGAAATAACTTAGAAAAGAATGGCTTCCTTTGACTGATGACGTGATGATGTCATAACGGATCTGCTTCATGCGGCCTGCGCTATGATCCACGCGCTACGAATGACATCACCTAATCCCCCCTCCTGACCACTCCCTCCCTCCCTCTCTAGATGCGCCTGGAGCCTGGAGCCTGCAGCCTGAAGTCTGCAGCCGGGAGTGTCGGAGTTTTACATTCGGGAACCAGCCCTCCCCTGTGATGACCCCTCCCCCACGGGCTCTGGTTTGAAGCCACTGAACACGCAGTCCTTTTGTTGATGAGTGCCCTGCTGCCCGCTCCCCGCTCTCTATGTCTCTGCCCCTCTCTTGGTGTCTCTTCCCATCTCTCGGTGTCTCTGCCCCTCTCTGTGTGTCACTGCCCCCTCGCTCTACCACCCCCCTCCCTCTCTAGATGCGCCTGTGAGTTGGGGGCTAAACATGAGTGGATAGGAGCGAATTAATAATATTAATATATCAAGTCTGATCTTGGATGTGTGTGTGTGTGTGTGTGTTTGTTCACGTGTGTGTTTGTTCGTGTGTGTATTTGTTTGTGTATAATCACATCTTCTCGAAAAAACGATGCTAACGGTAAATTTTTTACATATTCTGGTAGAGATTTTTCCCCTAGAGTCCAAAATCGCCTTATCTGAAAAATGCATGCTTTATTTCTCGAGTTATTAATGAAAACCTTCAAAAATCTGACAAACTTTGAAGTCTGTGCCGTCTTGCTCATGCTGCGAACGTCATCACCCCTCCCACCCTTCCCCCCTTCTTTGGTTGATGCTCGTTCCCCACTGCTCCTCTCCCACCCCCCGCTCCTCTCCCCCCCTCCTCTCCCCTCCCCTTCTATAGGCCCCCCTCATCTCCCCTCCCTCCCTTGCTCCTCTCCCCCTTCCTCTCTCCCTCGTTCCTCTCTCCCCTCCCCTCCTCCCTCCCCCCCCCCCACTCACCTCGCCAGCAGCATCGCAGGGTGCACAAGTAACCACGCCAGCCGCGCCCCGAGAAGCAGCAGCGGGTCGCCCCAAGGAGCCGCTCAAGCGGCCGGTTGGTGAAGGTGGATAGCGGCGCTCGCACTCCGACCTCAGCTGCCGCTTCTCCCAAGCCTGCTCGGGCTTGGACAGTTTCTTCGAGCACTGTGGGGTCGAGCCCAAGGTGATCTAGAACCTGGCCAGGGAGAAGTTTGCCGCCGATGCTGCCTTCAAAAGCCTTGCCCTCAAGTTTTGCAGTGTGAAGCTAGCCAGACTCGGAGAGTGAGCCGTCCCAGCACAGCAGCAGCGATAGTGGCAACGAACCGCTCCAGGGGTAGATAAGCCTCTGCCCTCTTGGTTATCGAGCGCAACGCCTGGGTCATCTAGTGGATGTATGGCTGCAAGAGGGCCAAGGAGCCCAAAGGCAAGGCTCCCTCTGTCCTGGTGTAGAATAAAAAAATATTGCCCCCCAATTGTTTTTTCACTCTGGATTTTTTTTTTACTCCAGAAAAAAAGGGGGGTGCGACCGTACCCATCGCACCCCCCCCCCCCCCCCCCCCTTCGGATGGCCGTGATAGCTATAAGGTGAGAGGAAAAATGGTTAATGGAGATGTGTGGGGGATTTACACAGAGTAGGAGGGCCTTGAACACATTGCCGTGGGTGGTGATGGAGGCTGATAGGAAAGTGGCTTTTGAGACTTTTAGACAGGCACATGGAAGTGCAGGAAAAAAGGGATATGGATCACATAGATCAGTTTAACTTTGCACCATGTTTGGCACAAGCATGCATAATGGGCCAAACATTGTGTGCTGTACTGCTCTATGTTCTATGTAAACAATCTTTTAATTAGCTGTAAATTGTTAGATTCAGGGAACATTTCATAAGATTTGAAAATAGCAAACATAAGACAAAAATAATTAAACCACAGAGCAGTTAGTCAATGTCATTGAATTTTAGAGGTTGCCGTTAAAAAGATTACGGCAGGATATTTGGAAAAAAATATGGTAATCAGGCAAGGTCAACATGATTTTGTGAAAGGGAAGTTATTTTTAACCAATATATTGGAGATTTTGGAAGAAGTATAGTATAGTCGATAAAGAGAAACAGTTAGAAGTATTATACTTAGTTTTGCAGAAAGGATTTGGCAAGGTGCTACATCAAAGATTATTGCAGAAAATAGAACTTCAGTAAAAGCTCAAAGGTAACATAATAGTGTGAATTGAATATTGGCTAGTGAACTGAATACAGACAATCAACATAAATAGTCTGGTCCAGTTTGACAAGATGTAATGAGTTGTTTGCCACAAGTACCAATACTGGGATCTCATATTTTTACAATCTGCATTAATTACATTGTTGAAGGCACCAAAGATGCCGTTGACACAAAGATACGTAAGAAAGCAAGTTGTGAAGATGGCAAAAGGAGGCTACAAAGGAATATAAAGCGAGTTGGCAAAGGTCTGACAAATGGATTACAGTGTCAGAAAATGTAGAATTATCCAGAAAAATAAGAATGAAGCATATTATGTTAATTGTAAGAGATTACTTTGTCAGTAACGTTGTCAGCACCAAAACATGGCGACACTTGTGTGCCGCCTAGGTGAGGTCTGCTACATGATTTTACCGGGTTGTGTGCAACACAAAGCATTTCACCGTACCTAGGTACATGTGACAATAAAGTATAATTGAATTGCGGAGCTCCAAATTGCAAAGAGATCTAGGTGTCATACTGCACGATTCAGCAAAGGCCAATGTGCAGATGCGGCAAATAATTAAGTAAGCAAAAATGATCATGAGTATTTTTTATGGTGCCGATATTCTTATTCAAAGAAGAATGGTATTGACTTGGAAGCAGTTCAAAGAGGATTTGCTCAGTCTAAGCAACAATCTCCTAGAGACAATCAATGCATCAAACAGAATCTGTGGGTAGAAAGAAATGAATGGTTGATGCTTTGGGTCAAAACCCTGCAACAAGATTTCCACTGGACTGATATTTAACATGAACAACTAGTTTTATGGGGGAAAGACTAGGTAGGTTAGGCTTTTTACCACTGGAGTTTAAAAGGATTAGACTGAATGGCTTACACCTGCTCCAAATTAAATTGTGCAGCCATGCATGTTTAAACAATTAAATATGTTTAAACTGACTGATTTAAATCAAATCAAAATAACATACCTCTATATCCAGTCATCTAAACAGGCTTGCCCATTTCTAAGTGAAAGATTTAGGCCAATGAAATTAAAATCTTAATGAAATGAGAAAGGATCCTCCCAGTTTAGCATACTGTACTAACCACCATTATGTTTAGTTTTCATGTATCTATTTTTCTCTCCTTGTGGTTATAAATCAAGATAACAAGAAGCATGACAAGAAGCAAAAAAGAGAACATTTAATCTCCATGTTTCCTTCAGGTGATCATCGATTGTTGAGATGATGAAAATCTATTCTGATCATGACAGGTCCTTTTTAGAAACAATACAGTCTGCAAAGTAAGTTATTGAACCATTAATGGCATAATATCAAACCTTATTTATTTTGTTCTTCCATATTTATTAATGAATAAAGAGCTACTTTTATAAGCACAGGAGAGGTCCAGTTATCTTGATTGGTAACTTACCTGAATTGGTGTAGAAAGTTATTTCTACTCATGATGAAACAAAAATTACCACAATCTTCTAATTTGTTACAAATGGCCTTTGCAGATTGCTTTCAAGATTATTCTTGATAAAATCACTTTCTTCTTGAGATTGCTTTCCAAGTGTTTCAAATACAATTTCATTCCTGATGTAATCCAACTTTTCTTTAATCAAAATTGGCTTGGGGTTTATCAAGATTTGTTGTTTTTATATAATTTAATATATTTTATAAAAATAAAGAAGTGATTTTAAAATAATTAAATTAAAGCTTGCTTACATAGAAAGTAGAACATGGACACACAGCAGTAACAGGCCCTTTAGCCCACCGTGTGTGTACCAGCCATGATGCCAATTTAAACTGCATGCGGTCTGTATCCCTCAATTTTCTACCTGTTTATGTGTCTGTCTAAATGCGATGGTGAAGGTGAGCAGGAACGGTGGTGAGGAGTGGTTACCATGCAACAAAGTATTGCCCCCTAAAGGGAGAGGCCAGCATCTCACATGATAATCCCATTAAAGGACGTTAAACATTCAGCACCCTGCAGGTCTCCTCGTAGAGCAGACCTGAGAACCTCTTGACCATGCAGAGTTTGATGATGCCCTGCATTTTATCAGTGAAGTCAGTGCCCTGTTCATCCCCCGAAGACCAGAGACCAGAGAGGAGAGAGGCGGCGATGACGGATGTGAGGAGCAAAGCCGGCAGGAGGGTAAACCGGGGTGTGACGTCCCTCAAGGTCAGCTGAGGGAGATGCCCGTCATGGCTCAAAAGTGGTCGAGCGAGGAGAGTGACTTCAGTTTGCTGGACGATTCACACATCCAAGGAAGGCAAAAACTGGAGGCCCTGCAGCAGCCTGGGTTTTGCCTGGATCAGGCACCGCTCATATGACCTGGAGCGAGGACCTGACTTTGAAAATGGCACAAAAACTTGGCACCTCTTGCATGTGGTCTCAGAGGACTATTTCTGTACACTTTTCGAATTGGGGATAGTGCCTAGGGATGGCAAAACATTACTGAAATATGTGAAAAAAAATGAATTTCGCAATGCGTTTGCACATGTGACAATAAAGCACCATTGACCATTGAGGACAATGCTGTAGCTTCACTTAGCTTGTTCTTTGAGAAAGCCAATGTAAACCTATTGGGCCAAACAGCCTCTATTAGAGCTGTCTACACTATGATTCTTTCATCTATCCACTGTAAGTCAGAACAGACAGTAAACAGAGTACACAGAACAGACATTATTGGCTTTTACATCCACACTCTTGTCGTGACATTGTTCTACAGCTGAAAGGGGCTGTCCCACTTGGGCGACCTAATTGGCGAGTTCAGAAGAGTTTGAAAAAATGACATGTTGAAGACCTCCTTCGACTATGTCGAAGACTTGCTTTGACTAGCTACGACTAACCGGGAAAATTGGACACGGAATAGTGGAGACTGAAGACGACCTCCTTCGATCTCCTTCGACCTCCCTTCGACTATGATGAAGACTATCTATGACTACCTTCGATTACCTTCGACTAACATGCCGACCTACTACGACCTACTACGACTAAACCTACATGTAAAATATAGTATCAATTTTTTCCATGGCAACCTTTTTTTACTCACGGGTATTTTTTGGGTATCCATGTGGGCTAGGGACAAATGTGCTTCCTTATTCTAGGACTAACAGCCTTCTCAATCACATGCAGAGCCTTTTTTGCTAAAATCATGTTAAAATTGTAATATTAATCCTGGAGCCATATTGCACTAAGATCTTGGTTCTAAAATCTCCCCCAAATACATTCACCCACTCTGCTGCTACCCATACCATCTCCTCACCTTCCCTGCCTTTGACTGAGGTCAGCCAGGCATAATTCCCCAGGGCTCCTGACCTTGACTAACCAATGCCAGCTTCTCACTGTCGCCTGCCAATTTTTTAATTTAATCTTTGTGTGAAGCCACAGATTCTCAAAAAGAAATCTATTCAAGGGAGGCTCCACACACTGAGATCACCAGGGATTTCAGTCCCGTGTCCATTCGGAAGTCGCTAACCATTTGTCTGGCCCTGTGTATCTTTTCTACATCCCGTCCTGCACAACCGACCGACCAGCCCAGATAAAACTCAAACTCATTTTATGAGAATGTAGTCAGCCTGCTGGGTGATAAGATATGGATGTGCGAGTGAAAGGAATAATGGCTTTGCAAATAAAATTCTTGAGATAAGTGCTGGACAGAATTTAAATAAATGGATGTCAGTGAGCTGAATTTTGTATGTATGCGAATTAGTCTTGAAAAGGTTAAAGTTGTTAACTTCAGCTTGTTTATGACATACTTTACTAAGTAATTACGCAAAAGACCATTAAGTGTTTTGTTCCTTGACAATCTGTAAAAGGAGACACATTAATTAGCTTTTACTTTTTGGTTGATTAACACACAGAGTTTAATAAAACACCCCTCATGCATACACATTGGATTCTAGTCTTTAAACATTGATAATCCTGTTAGCATTTTGAGTAAAAACAAGAACATCACTGTAAAATATTAATAATTGGCATTGGTTTGCTCACAAACAAAAATGTACAGGGCTTGTGGCGAGATTTTAAGAGCCATAGAAAGTGCTGTTTGCAATATTTCCAAATGGCTTACTGAACACCTGGAAGAAAAACTCATTACACAATCTATCCAAAAATCATTTAATCATGCATCATATACTTTATATGTTAGTATAAGTATATATACATTGGCAGTATTTACAAAGATTTTTTTTCCTTTTCATAAGTTCATAAGTTCATGAGTGATAGGAGCAGAATTAGGCCATTCTGCCCATCAAGCGTACACCTTTCAATCATGGCTGATCTATCTCTCCCTCCTAACCCCATTCTCCTGCCTTCTCATAACCCCTGACACCCATACTAATCAAACTATTTTCCTTACAATTGTTTTTTTTTAACTTCACTATTAGATCTTAGTTATTTATAATTATTCAGGAACAATGCTAAAGTCACCCTGTATGCCTGTGATGTCCAATCTAAGGATCACATGTGAATGGGTTTAAAGCAAGACTGGAAAAATTTAAAGGGGGTCTGTAAGGTGAGCTGTTTCCCACAGAGTATGGTGCGTATAGGCAAGAATTTGCCAGAGGAAGTGAGAGGGGTGGGTACAATTACAGTATTCCAAAGACATTTGGACAGGAGCATGGTTGTAGCATATAACCATATAACAATTACAGCATGGAAACAGGCCATCTCGGCCCTTCAAGTCCGTGCCGAACAACTTTTTTCCCTTAGTCCCACCTGCCTGCACTCATACCATAACCCTCCATACCCTTCTCATCCATATGCCTATCCAATTTATTTTTAAATGATACCAACGAACCTGCCGCCACCACTTCCACTGGAAGCTCATTCCACACCGCTACCACTCTCTGAGTAAAGAAGTTCCCCCTCATGTTACCCCTAAACCTCTGTCCCTTAATTCTAAAGTCATGTCCTCTTGTTTGAATCTTCCCTATTCTCAAAGGGAAAAGCTTGTCCACATTAACTCTGTCTATCCCTCTCATCATTTTAAAGACCTCTATCAAGTCCCCCCTTAACCTTCTGCACTCCAGAGAATAAAGACCTAACTTATTCAACCTATCTCTGTAACTTAGCTGTTGAAACCCAGGCAACATTCTAGTAAATCTCCTCTGTACCCTCTCTATTTTGTTGACATCCTTCCTATAATTGGGCGACCAAAATTGTACACCATACTCCAGATTTGGTCTCACCAAAGCCTTGTACAATTTTAACATTACATCCCAGCTTCTATACTCAATGCTCTGATTTATAAAGGCTAGCATACCAAAAGCTTTCTTTACCACCCTATCTATATGAGATTCCACCTTCAAGGAACTATGCACGGTTATTCCCAGATCCCTCTGTTCAACTGTATTCTTCAATTCCCTACCGTTTACCATGTACATCCTATTTTGATTTGTCCTGTCAAGGTGTAGCACCTCACATTTATCAGCATTAAACTCCATCTGCCATCTTTCAGCCCATTTTTCCAACTGGCCTAAATCACTCTGTAGACTTTGGAAATCCTCTTCATTATCCACAACACCCCCTATCTTGGTATCATCTGCATACTTACTAATCCAATTTACCACCCCTTCATCCAGATCATTGATGTACATGACAAACAACAAAGGACCCAACACAGATCCCTGAGGCACCCCACTAGTCACCTGCCTCCAACCCGACAAACAGCCATCCACCATTACCCTCTGGCTTCTCCCATTCAGCCACTGTTGAATCCATCTTGCTATTCCTGTATTTATACCCAACAGTTGAACCTTCTTAACCAACCTTCCATGAGGAACCTTGTCAAAGGCCTTACTGAAGTCCATATAGACAACATCCACTGCTTTACCCTCGTCAATTTCCCTAGTAACCTCTTCAAAAAATTCAAGAAGATTAGTAAACATGACCTTCCAGGCATAAATCCATGTTGACTGTTCCTAATTAGACCGTCTTTATCCAGATACTTATATATATTATCTCTAAGTATCTTTTCCATTAATTTGCCCACCACTGAAGTCAAACTAACCGGTCTATAATTGCTAGGTTTACTTTTAGAACCCTTTTTAAACAATGGAACAACATGCGCAGTACGCCATTCCTCGGGGACTATTCCCGTTTCTAATGACATTTGAAATATTTCTGTCATAGCCCCGGCTATTTCTACACTAACTTCCCTCAATGTCCTAGGGAATATCCTGTCAGGACCTGGAGACTTATCCACTTTTATATTTTTCAAAAGTGCCAGTACTTCTTTTACTTTGAAACTCATAGTATCCATAGCTACTCTACTAGTTTCCCTTACCTCACATAATTCAATATCCTTCTCCTTGGTGAATACCGAAGAAAAGAAATTGTTCAATATCTCCCCCATCTCTTTTGGCTCTGCAGATAGCTGTCCACTCAGTCTCTCCAATGGACCAATTTTATCCCTTGTTATCCTTTTGCTATTAATATAGCTGTAGAAACCCTTTGGATTTACTTTCACCTTACTTGCCAAAGCAACCTCATATCTTCTTTTAGCTTTTCTAATTTCTTTCTTAAAATTCTTTTTACATTCCTTATACTCCTCAAGCACCTCATTTACTTCATGCTGCCTATAATTATTGCAGATCTCCCTCTTTTTCCGAACAAGATGTCCAATTTCCCTTGAAAACCAGGGCTCTTTCCAATTTTTACTGGTTCCTTTCAACCGAACAGGAACATAAAGATTTTGTACTCTTAAAATTTCCCCTTTAAATGTCCTCCATTTCTCCTCTACATCTTTCCCATAAAACAAAATGTCCCAGTTCACTCCTTTTAAATCATCTCGCATCTCGTTAAAGTTAGCCTTTCTCCAATCAAAAATCTCAACCCTAGGCCCAGTTCTGTCCTTCTCCATATCACCAGCATGATCACCAGATGTAGGCAAATAGGTCCAACTCAGGAAGATAATGTTGGTTGGCATCTACATGTAGGGCTAAAGAGGCCTGTTTCAAGGCTGTATAACTATGACTCTGCAATAGGTTAAATGATTGGGCAAAGGTTAATAAAGGAAATGTGAAATTGGTCATTAGAGTCATAGAGTAAGAGTTATCGGCCCAACTCCCCCATGCTGACCAAGATGCCCAACTACACTAGGCCCACCTGTCCACATATTGCCCACATCCCACTAAAACCTTTCCTATCCATGTACCTTACCAAGCTAGGTCGATTTATTAGCTAAGAAAGATAAAAATGAAGCACGTTATTATTTCATGATTTGTACAGGTGCCAGAGATTATGGGGAGAAGGTAGGAGAATGAGGTATGGAGGGAGAGATAGATCAGCCATGATTGAATGGTGGAATAGACTTGACAATAGACAATAGGTGCAGGAGTAGGCTATTCGTCCCTTCGAGACAGCACCGCTATTCGATGAGATCATGGCTGATCATCCCCAATCAGTACCCCGTTCCTGCCTTCTCCCCATATGCACTGACTCTATCTTTAAGAGCCCTATCTAGCTCTCTCTTGAAAGTATTAAGAATTCCAGACTCACACCTCTCAGTGTGAAAAAATTGTTTCCTCATCTCCATTCTATATGGTTTACCCCTTATTCTTAATCTGTGGCCCCTGGTTCTGGTCTACCCCAACATCGGGAACACATTTCCTGCCTCTAGCATGTCCAAACTCTTAATAATCTTATATGTTTCAATAAGATCCCCTCTCTTCTAAATTCCAGAGTTACCAGCCCAACCGCTTCATTCTTTCAGCATATGACAGTCCCACTATCCCGGGAATTAACCTTGTAAACCTACGCTGCACTCCCTCAATAGCAAGAATATCACTAGGGCCCTGCATAACTGCAGAAGGACCTCTTTGCTCCTATACTCAACTCCTCTTGCTATGAAGGCCAACATGTCATTCGCTTTCTTCACTGCCTGCTGTACCTGCATGCTTACTTTCATTGACTGATGAACAAGGTCCCCCAGATCCCATTGTACTTCCCCTTTTCCCAATTTGACACCATTTAGATAATAATCTGCCTTCCTGTTTTTGATACCAAAGTCGATAATCTAACATTTATCCACATTAAACTTCATCTGCCATGCATCTGCCCACTCACCCAGCCTGTCCAAGTCCCCCTGCATTCTCATAGCATCCTCCTCACAGTTCACACTGCCACCCAGCTTTATGTCATCTGCAAATTTGCTCATGTTACTTTGAATTCCTTCATCTAAATCATTCATATATATTGTAAATAGCTGTGGTCCCAGCACTGAACATTGCGGTATCCCACTAGTCACTGCCTGCCATTCTCTCCAGTGTGAGAACTTTACTGACATCCCAGCTTTCTGTATATCTAGGTTTAGGAGGATTTTTGTTAAAGATTCCTTTCATGAATCAGGACACAAATGGATGAGACCCAATAGGTTATTGTTCTGAAAACTGCCCTAAGTAGGAGGACAAAGCACTCCCAGCAGTATTAATGGCACTATAACTGAAGTGTTCATCAAAATGCAATGAAGCAAGGAACTCCAATACATCCGGTATGCTTGCAGTATGATAAGATATATCTGACTGTAAACAACATCTCCCATTTCTTAATATGAGACACATATTGTTTCTTAGTGCCATCTCTCCAAGCTGCAGTTATCACATCCATGGTCCTATTTGACAGCCCAAGGCCTTGTAACGTTCTGGTCATAACATGCAGATTAACAAATTAATATGATCATGTAACGGATGACTTTCTCCGGTTACTGAATGCACCAACAAATTACTGCAGTTGGGGACAGTCATGAAGAGCTGAGTCACCATTCTAAGCACCAATGGGAACCATGGCTGTGTAGGCCAGTCCGGAACCACCAAAACGCCTGAGGTGGAGTC
Organism: Raja brachyura; assembly: GCA_963514005.1. The sequence goes on along the minus strand of OY740785.1, from coordinate 41,188,061 downwards.
CTGCTCTATTTTGGTGAGACATTGCCTAATCAGGCAGAATGGGGAAAAAGCATAAAAGAATGTACGTCCCCAATGTAGCGAGAATGCATCCACCACTACTGCTGCTGGATCTGGTTCCCATGAAACGTATTTAGGCAACTGGAGATTTAGCCTGGATGCAAACAGATCAATATCTGGCAAACCATAGTGGCTGACAATCATTTTAAACATCAGGATTTAACATCCATTCTATGTTGTCATTAAATTTTCGTGACCTGTTGTCTGCCACCACATTATCTTTACCTGGTAGGTAGATAGCTGAGACCCAGATGTTTCTGGAAATACACCAGTGCTACATGAGGTTAGCCAGTTGTATCACATGATACTGACCTTATTCCTCCCATGTGATTGATATATGCCACAGCCGTGGTATTATTAATCTGGAGTTGAACATGTAAATCATTCATTGTTGAACAATAAGCTTTTAATCCATAGGATGCACCCAGCAATTCTAAGTAATTATACCATGCCTGTGCAGGATTAAAACCTCTTGCACACTTCATCTACCACCACAGCTAGACTCGCTGTCCGTAGCTCCCCATCCGAGAGCACTCACATCTGTCTGTAAAACCACTGAAGGTTGCTGAACCAAAATGTTTTTGGTAGTTTGTACAATATTGATAATCCACCATTGTAATTAAGCTATGGCTCTGGTTGGTAACTGCATAGGTCTATCAAAATGACCAGCATGTTCTTTAGCTCGTTGCAGACCTTGATAGTGCAGAGGTCCAAACTCCACTGCAGGGAACGCTGCTACCAATTTACCAATAACACTGGCTACTTCCCGGATGGAGGGATATTGTTTTTTCAGCGAGATTAGTACAGACCTCCCTGATCTCCACAGCCTTGGCTGCAGGCAAAGTCACTGACATATCAACCGAATCAATGGCAAACCCCAAATAATCAATTTTTTGGGATGGCTCTAACTTGGATTTTGTTGGATGGACCAGAACCCTAACCTTTCAAACAGGAGTTTGGTTGCTGAAACTGATTCCTCAGCTGTCTCCTGAGTGTTGCTTATGATAAAATATCATCTAGATAAGCCATCACAATGTGATTCTGGGCCCGAAGTTGCACCAGCACTGGTTTCAACAATTTTGTGAACAGCCTAGGAGCTGAGGTTAACCCATTGGGCAATGCTTTAAATTGTCACAGCTGTCCTATCCAACTAAATTTCAAGTATATCCGATACTGATGATGAATTGGTACTGAAATAATATACATCTTTCAGGTCTATAGTTGCCATATAACAGCCTTGTGATAACAGCTGTTTCGCAGTATTTTAGGTGTCCATTTTAAAATGCCTATACTGAACATAGGAATTTAACTGGTTTAGGTCCTGAATGACTCTACATCCCCCATCTTTTTTCTGTCTGGGGAATATATTGGACAAATTGTTGAGGATGGTTTGTTGTCCTCTCAATTACCCCTTTTTTGGGACAAAACCGTAATTTCTTCTTTTAGCTGCTGAGTTTCTGGTGCAGAAAAAAACAATACTCTATCTGGCAGATTGTGTATAGGCGGATCAATTCCTGACGTAAACTCTATTCGAGCCTGACACAGTGTCTAGTATAAACCGATCAGATGTTATGCAGCATCATTCATCATAAAACAATCGCAACCTACCCCCAACTGGAGGTTGTTCCCTAGAAATCTTATCCTGGACAGAATGAATCATTTGTACCTCTACAGTCAGCTTTGATGTCCTCCTTCTTCTCATATTGGGGTTGTAGCTGGGATACACAGGTGGGTAATACCGTCGTCCCACTGTCCCCACTCTGCTTGGCCCTGCTCCTGGAACTGACCTCCTTCGTGCCGAAAATGACCTACGAGGTGGCTTCCTGGCAGGAGGGATGTATGTCTTCATGACACCAATTGTTTTGGCCTCTTCCTCCAGGTCCTTGACTTGTTTGAGGAGGTCCACCCCAAATAAAGAAGCTGGGGCTTGGATGTTGGTGGACCTACACAAAGCTGTAAATTTCGGGTTCAGCGTCGGCTTTATAGCTATTTATCTTATGCAGTTGACCACAAAATATGCGTTACAGAACAGGGCCAGCATATCATGTTGTGTGCCTGACATTGGTGCCCCCCCCCCCCCCCCCCAGACCATTTTTCCAAATGCAGTGAATCCTGCTGCCACCAAATTGAGGGCCCGCTGAAACCTGATTTCTTGTCCATGCATCGTTGCACTCATTTGTGCCCATATAGCAGAGTTCACGGTGGGCACATTGAGCGACGCACAATTAACAGGTGTTTTATATCTTGTGGCCGTCTCTTCCATAATCGTATCCTGGAGCTGGTGAGAAGCCATGTAATTGACATTGGCGGCTAGGTTTTCCTCCATAGCCTCACCCGTCCCTTCCGGATTAGTGAAGTTTCACGCTACCTCGGTAACACCTGGAGCATGGCTCTTGTGCTCTGGTGTGTGCACAAATGCAGTGACAACCAGCTTCAGGGTCAGACTCCTCCTGCCCTGGCTCTCCCATGCTCTAGGGAGGACTCTTCCAGCCCTAAACAAGGTGCTGGAGATTCCCACTGGTATCCATAAGCGGTGTATTCTTCTTTGCTGTATGGACCTCTGCGAGAGGCTGTGTGGGGAATCCTAGGGGCATTCGACCCCGATTGAAATTTTTCATGGCTCAGTAAGTTATGGAGCATTTTTCCATTTGGTTGAGCCATCCCCATACAGTACTTTTATATTAAAAGGAGGGAATCTTCCACATCATCAGACCCATCAGATAAAATGGGCCTGAGAGTACTTTCTTTTGACCTTCCTCCCTGGTGGAGTGGCCTCAGTGTCCTGAAGCACTGGAACTGATGGAGGCAGTTGAGCTGCCGGTAAAAACAGAAGCCAGTATTGGAGCCGGCATTAGCGCAGCCGTTATTTCCCAACCCGATCTATAAGCGGTAACCGTGGTCCCCGCGCCTTCCACTCCATTACGACAGTTACATTTGCAACACCCTCCATATCACTAACTCTTGCTGGCTCCCGAGCCAGATTTACAGAGTTTAAAATACTCGCAGGGAAGGTTTAACATTGACTTACCTGCGGGTTGCTACTTACCGCTGGTGGAGCTGAGCTCTCCAGCCCTTCGGTGCGCCATGCGTCGGACGTAATGACGCGCATGTGCCTGGCGGGGCTTCTTCACGTAGTCACTCACATGACTCCGAAGTAAAATTCCTGTGTTTTCTCTCTCCCACCTATCCCACCTAGTGGGATAACATTAGCTACCCTCCAATCCACAGAAACATTGGAAAATGATCACCAATGTGTGCACGATTTCTAGAGCCACTTCCTTAAGTACCCTGGAATGCAGACCATCAGGCCTTGGGGATTTATCAGCCTTCAGTCCCATCAGTCTACCCACCACCATTTCCTGCCTAATGTGGATTTCCTTCAGTTCCTCCGTCAACCCAGATCCTCTGGCCACTAGTACATCAGGAAGATTGTTTGTGTCCTCCTTAGTGAAGACGGATCCAAAGTATCTGTTCAACTCATCTGTCATTTCCTTGCTCCCTATAATAAATTCACCTTTTTCAGTCTTCAAGGGTCTAACTTTGGTTGTAACTAACTTTTTCCTCTTTACATACCTAAAGAAGTTTTTATTATCCTCCTTTATATACTTGGCTAGCTTACCTTTGTACCTCATCTTTTCTCCCCGCATTGCCTTTTTAGTTATCTTGATGCGCTGAATGGCCTTATTCTACTATTCCTTATGACCTTATGATTATTTAAGTCGTTGAGATTGTAAAACTCTGAGATGCTGAGGGATTCAATTGTCCCTTATGATTTACAAAAGGCTAGCATACAAATACAGTGAGTAATGAGGAGTGCTAGCAGAATCTTATTGTTGTTGAAAGTAGGGAGTTACTCTTCAGTTATGTAAGATGTTGGTATGATCACAGCAGGAGAGGCCAGGTTGCCTGATCAGGAAAGATTGGATCGATTTGTGTCGAGTTTCGGGAGCTAGGAGAACTGATTCAGATATGTGAGATCCCAAGATATTGACAGTGTGATTGTGGAGAGGATGTATTCTTTTGTTGGAGAATTTAGAAAAAAAGGACTATTGATAAAAATGATGGGGGTGCACTTTGTTGACAGAGCTGAAGCCAAGTTTTCTCTCTCAGAGGGATAACAACTCTTTGGAATTCTCTTTTTAAAATATTTTGAATATTTCTCAGGCAACCATAGAGAGATTCTTGATGGAAAGGGGATGAAAACTTATGGGCCTGTCCCACTTTGGCGATTTTTTAGGCGACTGCCGGCGACTAGGACAATGGAATTCACCAAAGCCAGCATCGGCGACAACCTACGTCACCTCGCGACAACCTACGGTAACCTGCCGACCACCTATGACAGCACCTATGACAACCAACGACAGCCCAAATTGTTGCCACTGTCGCAGAAAATGTTTCAACATGTTGAAAATTTTTCGTCATTCCCCTGTAGTCGCCTAAAAAAATCACCTAAGTGGGACAAGTCCATAACTATACATAAATGGGAATGCAAAGTTCAGATTAGAATTAGGTCAGTTTTAGTGTACGGCTGAGCTGGCAAGATTGGTTTACTGCAACTAATCGGTTTGCTCATATGTTTTTTGTGTGGTAGTGAAACATTTAAAATATAAATTAGAGAAATCAACTCTGATAAAATGAGGACAAATTTGTTAGCACCTTTTTCTCACTCTTCTTCAGGAATTTAGTTTGGTACGACATAGCAGTAGGAAATAATGTAAGCGTGGAGCTGTTAAGGTTCAATTCAATTGCCTAGACCTTATCGTTGCCAGACTCTAGAATCATGCAACTGCTTCACACGTCAGCTCTCTTACCTTTGGCCAAAGGATTGTGGATTGGAATCACATGAGAGAAGATTGTAAGTTTAAATCCGTTAGAGCAGCTTGCGGTCTTAATAAAGACAGGCATGCCAGCCCTGAATGGTACAATCAAGGAGATGGCAGGTTTCATATGAAGAATGAAGCAGAAGCATTCTCTGCTTTTTCTGTATGTATTTGGAAGATCCCATTCTACGATGGCAGTAAGTCACGTTGGCTCACTCATTCATAGATCCTTTAACGCTATTAAAAGCCAAAAAACTTTCCATTCCACTCAGTGCTCCTTGAGTAGATTTGTTAGGCGCAACATGATGGCAAAGTTTTTCTATATATTTATAACGACTGCATTACAAATCAACTTATTCCACACAATAATTGAAATCCAGTGTATGCACTGGAAATCTGAAATGAAAGCATAAAATGCTGGAAACACTCCATAAGTCGGGCAGCATCTGTGGAAAGAGAAACAGAGTTAATGATTCAGTAACATAGAGGCACTTCTAGCAAAGTCACTGCTTCAGTGCCAGTCCCTGGGCTCTTTCCTGACCTCGTGCAGTCTGTGTGGAGTTTGCACATTCTGCTGATTTCTTCCAGATGCTCCCGTTTCCTTTCACATTTCAAAGACATGCAGGTTGATAGGTTAATTAGCCGCTATAAGTTGCTTGGGTGTGTAGAGCAAAGGTAGAATCTGGAGTGAGTCAATGAGAATGCGGGTAGAATAAAAACAAAGATGAATGCAGCATTAGAATAAATGGATGGTCGATATGGAGTCAGTGGGCTAACGGCCCTATCCCATGCTGCATCATTCTATTACCATTATAGATCAAAGCCCCTTCAGTAGAAAAGGGAAAGGGAGAATGCAAATTAGTTTTATGTTACAGAAAAGGCGAAGAATGAATGGGTAGGGCAAAGAAAATATATCTTATAGAGTAAGGTCAGGATATCCTAGCGCTTTCATGTTTCTGCAACTCCCTGGTGAATAGATTGATGATGACAGATATTGAGAGAGAGAGAGAAAGAAAACTGACAAAAGGACATGTTCAAGCTGTGAAATGCAGGTCAGAACTATTCTTAAGCCTTAAACTAGGAAGAGAATTGTGAGAATAGCCAACAGATCAGCCAGCATCTATGAGGAGAGAAAAAAAAACTGAATTAATGTTATTAATTTAGTTTAGTTTAATTTAGAGATACAGCGCATAAACAGGCCCTTTGGACCACCGAGTCCGTACCGACCAGCATTCCCCGCACATTAAATTTACTGTACATACACTAGGGACAATTTTACAATTATACATTCATACCAACTTACAACTTGTACGTCTTTGGAGTGTGGGAGGAAACCAATGATCTCGGAGAAAACCCACGCAGGCCACGGGGAGAACGTAAAACTCCGTACAGACATCACCCGGGTCTCTGGCACTGTAGGACAGTTGCTCTACTGCTGCACCAGCATGCTGCCCATCTACGCCACCGTGCCACTCATCACTTATAGCAGAACTGGTCTTTTTTTACATAAAGTAACTTTAATGAAATTGTTGAATTCAGCATTGAGATCTGAAGGCTGCAAATATATCTGGACTGAAGTTGGGGTGTTATTCCTCAAGTCTAAGTAGACATTTTTGGAACAGTGCAGGATGTCAGAGACTGATTTGTCAGAGTGGGATAGAAAATTAAAGTGATAGGTAATTGAAAGCTCAGGGTTGCTCCTGTGAACTCAATGCAGATGCACCCAGAGCAATCAGTTCAGTTTAGTTCATTTTCAGTCCAGTTTAGTATATTGTCATGTGTACTGAGGTACAGTGAAAAGCTTTTGTTGCTTGCTATCCGGTCAGTGACAATACATGATTACAATTGAGCTACCTATATTATGTGGATACATGATAAGGGAATAAAGTTTAGTGCAAAGTAAAACCAGAAACGTCTGATCAAGGTTAGTCCGAGGGTCACCAATGAGGTAGATAGTAGTTCAGGATTGCTCTCTGTCACCCAATCTGCATATGTTTTCCATTGCAGAGGTGACAAGGGGATCACTGCTTCACCTGTAAGGGTAGTTTATTTACACAAGAGATGCAAGAAACTGCAGATGCAGAAATCGTGAGCAAAAAACAAAGTGCTGTAGGAACTCACAGGGTCAGGAAACATCTGTGGAGGGAATGAACAGATGGCGTTTCGAGTTGGGGTCTTTTCTGACTAATGGAGTACATATCACATAGAACGTAGAAACAATAAAGGAACGGGCCCTTTGACCCACAGTTTCAGTGCTGAACATATTAAACTAATGTCATCTGCCTGCAGATGATCCATATCCCTCCATTCCCTGCATATTCATAAGCCTATCTAAATGCCACTGTCGTATCTGAATCCACAAGCGTGTTCTTGGCCCCTACCAAAAACTTGACCCATACATCTCCTTTAAACATTGCCCCTCTTGCTTTAAAGGTATGTCATCTAGTCTTTGATATTTCTACTTAAGATAAAGATTCCAACTGCCTACCCTATCTACGGGTCTCATAATTTGATATATTTCAATCAGATCTCAACCTCCCATGTTCAAGAGAAAACAGTCCAATTATGTCCAACCTTTCCTTGTGGATAAAACCTCCTAATCCTAGAGGCATTCAGATAACCCTCTTCTGAACCCTCTTCAATGCTTCCACATCCTTCCTGTAATGGAGCAACCACAACTCAATTCAATACTCCAAATGCACCCTAACCAAAGTCTTATAAAGTTGCATCATTACTTCCTGATTCTTATACTCAATGACCTGACCAACGAAGGTAAATATACATTATGCCTTCTTCACCACTCTATTTACTTGCATTACCACTTTCAAGGAGCTGTGGACCTGGATTCCAAGATCCCTCTGTACATTGATGCTGTTAAGGGCGCCATCGATGTATATCATCTATCAATATATACATTGATGGCTTCGACCAGAGGTTATAACCCTACCAGAGATATTCCCTTGCTGAATCCATCCCTCACCCACCCTCTATGCAACTTAATACAAAGTTGTTTCTGAAAACCTGAAACTAACTGTGTTTGTCTTTCCACAGCCACTCACTGACCTGCTGTGTGTTTCCAACATTTTCTGGATTTTTCTAAAATGTCAACAAAGAATGCAACATAAGGCATTTCTGTGAAATGTGGCAATATTGTATATTAGTACAAACATTGACACTGATTTAAGCCAATTTGGAATGCTGCATGAGGTTTAGATGACCTTTAAAACGCAGTGCTGTAGCCTGATTATACAAAGTAGGACAAATATGGTGCACATTTCATAGCATGCTGATGATATATAGATCACATATAGTTCCTGCTGTTGTAACTTCATTTAGTCATATGTCACCTAATTCATCTGTTAGGAATCTAAAAGGATTGAATGGGATATCAGTTTCATATCATACCTAGTCTTATTTTCTATTAATTTCAAGATACAAAAAGGACAAAAGAACATAAATTAAATGGCTTAGCACCCCTGTGGCAAGCGAGAAGACTGTTTGGAACCATAACACTGTTTTTCACTGTCTAGATGAAACTTCGGGAAAAAGCAGCAGAGGCAAGAATCTAGAATTATTTATGAAGCAGTTAGATAGTTCAATGAAAGGTCATTTACCTGGAGCATGAACTTGGTTTCTCTCTCAAAAGATGTGTGTTTGCTGAATTTTTCCAATATTTTCTGTTTTAATTTTTGATTTACAGGATTGTCAGAAACTCTGCAAATGGGTAAATTAAAACAGATTGAATGCCATTCCCATATTTGTAATTATTACATTATTGATGGCATGCTTGACTCAACAGTTTCTGATAACATTAAGTTTGAATAGGGCTTCTTAAAGTTTTGATAACCTTATTTGGACAATCAACAAAGACAGAACTCCACTTAAAAAAACAGAGCAATAATTACTAATGTAGATGCCCGAGTGAGTAATCTATGAAGGAAAAGATAACAAATTATACAAATGCTACACAGATTGAATTGATGGCTCTGAACCATCTTGAACAACACATTGGGTTATTTTATTAATCTACCAGAATGATTCAATGTTTGATCCAAATCCACATCACCCACTATTTGCAGAGCATAGTCCACCTCAAAACAATTATGTTTCAAAACCAACATCTACATGAGATTGACAGAGGGAATGTTATATTTTTATTAGTTCTGGAATCTTCAATGTAAATTCTTTTCATATGTATAATGAATACACTGACCTTAATACCAAAAATGTCAAACTTAAATCCTAAATACATCAAATGCATGATATCAAATTATTTCACTTCATCCTAATGTCTTACTCGGAACCAAAATATTCCTCTGAAAAATATCAGCGTTTGCTCAAGTTTCTATGCCAATACATTCTTATGACCAATGTAACACATGCTTTACATTCCAAGGTCAAGAGAAAATATAATCTGAAATAGTACAATTAAATGAGAACTTACCAGTTTGAAGTTTGATCTTTATTTTATGAGGAGTCACAACGAGCGATTACGTGAAGAAGCCCCGCCAGTCCGCATGCACGTCAATCTTTAAAGCAGTGGTGTGAATTCACAGATAACTGTTGTTGAACTAACATAGTAAGATTAGTGATGACTAGAACTACCAGATTATCTTTATAATACGAGGGTTCGGAGCGGAGGGCACGTAATCACTCATCATAACTTCTCATAAAATAAAGATCAAACTTCAAACTGGTAAGTTCTTGTTAAATCTTACTGTTTTACTTCAGAGTCACGTGAGTGATTCCGTGAAGATTTCAAAGCTCTGTGATTTCATGCCGTGAGATCGAGTCCACACAGCCACAACTGCCTTAATTGGCAGATGAGGGAAATATTCATAATGAATAAATAATAATAACTCCTCTCATCCAGGAGTAAACTTAACCACTGAACCTAAAATAGAGTTGGCAAATACCCGTGGTCTGGCAATAGGTTATTATGAAATGTTCATAAAGTTTGTTTGTTCAACCATCCTGCAGCCGCTAGGATGTGGTCCAGCGGAATGTACATAACCTTTGCTGCTGATGTTGTAGCAGCCCTGGTGGAGTGAGATTTGAAAAATATCAGTATCTACTCCTGCATGAGCCAAAACGCATTTTAACCATCTGGAGATGGTCTGAAACAATACCTTCTTATAAAGTTTTTTGTAATAAACAAACATTGCTAGTTCAGAGCCTCTAAGGCTCTTGGTGTCTTTGACACATTGTTGTATATGTGTGACCTTACATAACCGAAGGTCCATGGGTTATGCCATGAAACTAGTTTGAGACCTCACGTCTGCTTTGCTTAACTAAACATTAAAATATAATATTATTTGCAGATGTAACCATCCTGTCCAGTCACAATATGGAATGACTGAACCCATTGCGCTGACCGGCGCCATGAGGATAACTACGTTATGAGAGCCGAGCCAAAACGAAGGATGTAGCTGGAGCCCCCTGGTGAAATAATGTTAATACCATGTCAATATCCCATACTGCCCTGTGCTTGTCCTGGGAGAACTTGTGTGAAAGATATCCTTTATAAAATCGGTATCAGAGGGTGAAACCCAACAGAGTGGGTCCCGTTCGCTGCAGCAAATATGACAGGAAGACACGTTGGCACAGTTAATGGTCCTATAGCTTGATTTATTGTCAAAGACCCATTTGAGACAAACACCAAGACGTCAGTTACCTGTACCATATTACATGTAACATTAGTATTCAAACAAAATGTTTCCCATATCATGAAGAGGAAATGTAATGCTTTTCTTTTTTGGTGCTATCCTTGCACTCTGCAGTGAGCACATACATGGATCAGTCTGACAATCCGAGCCACAGGAACAGTCTACTCAGAATCTATGTAAATAAATTGATTTTATCACGCAGAGGCTGGTTTCCGGGGCCACAGGCTGAACCAGCAAAGTTTTACATTTTGAATAATCGTAAAAGGTTGTATTATTATTCCCGACAAAAGCAGGAAGCATGGCTTCATAGGCCAGTCAGACAGAACAACAACCTAAAGCGGGATCTTGCTGACTTTATTGCAAGACCCGAGTGATGAGGCAAAATGGAGGGAGACAAAAATAACTTCCTTCTCCTTGTAGAGAGAATGTATCTTTCGCCCCTGTTATGTCTCATATTTTGCAACCGGTAAATGAGCCTGGAAACAAACATCGATATTTGGTGTTCCATTGTGAATATACTCCAACTCAAAATGAAATTAGGTAAATTATTACAGGATATTCTGACTTGATAGCACCCATGTGACTAACGTATGCCACCACCATAGTGTATCAACTCAACGTTGAGCATGCAGATTATGCATATTCACACAAAAAAACCTTTAGCCTATAGAATGCACCTAGTGTCTATAGGTAGTTGATGCTAGTAACTGAATAATTGTTAACTCATGCAAACCTCCTCCGCCTCCGAACTAGTGATGACATTCATAATTTTCCACCTTAAAGCCCCATCAGTTTATAATATAACTGAAATTTTACTAACCAGATTATTGGGGCAATGCTGAATACTGTTCGTCCACCATTCTGACCTTGGTAGCTTCAGCTGGTAATAGCATAAGGTCTGTCACAAAGACCTACATGGTACTTGAGAGATTATCACTTTGCACAATGTAAGCTCCCCCACTTCCACAGTTGAACTACAGCTATTATATTGCCAATTACACTTGATGTATAGAAGGCTGCTTATCACAACAAGATTGTTCCAGGCTCCTGTTAATTCCAATCTCTTACCCCAGGGCGGAATCAGAGGTTAATTAATAGTTAAAGGTAAATCCCAATGGTCAACAAGTCTAGTTGGTATCACCTTAATTTTTGTTAAATCTAGTTTGCGGCTGAAACAGTTGATTTTACCAACATACAGCGTTAGAATATCCTCCAGACACGACATAACAAATATTTTTGAGCTCTGACCAGTTCAAGCATCGATAAATAACCTAGGAACTGAAGTTAACCCATTTTGCAATGTTTTTTATCATTGCCCTATCCAGATAAATTTCAAATGTCTCCGGTGATCCCTGTAAATGGGAACATCCTATGGAAATCAGATGCAAAGTTTCCTATTCGGAAAAATGTATACTGCACATGCGAGTTAAACGACATTCTGCATATTTCACAATGAACAGGCCACGCCAATTCCGTACCTGCTCTAGCAACAACTTTGGCCCGATTTCCGAGCTTGTCTTGAAAACCAATCCTGAGCATGCCATAATACTGAGCATGCCTCGAAAGACAAGTCTGGCCATAACTCTGAGCCTGCCTCGAAAGACAATTCTGGCTGCAATTCTGTGCTTGGTACCCTAGTATTGTGCAGTTTTACATGGTTAGATGCCACAACCATTTGTGTGTTGTAAGGCCACTAGGACCCTTCCATCCTTACCTAGGGAATTCCACTTTCATACAACACATAAACTAAACACATGTTATCATTATCATTTGTACAAAAACAAGTGTAAATATTACCAACTTGTCCCATATTTTTCCTGAGACCGACTTGGGCCTCGGCATGAAGACCTCTGCCCAGCTTTCATGCTGCCACCAACTTCAGTGAACTGCTTACTGCCAATGGAGGCGTGGGGTGTGTTGTCGCCGCAACGATGAAGCTTTGCTCGTCATTGGTACCTTGATTGGTCCGACAACTTTTGCTTCCTCATCCAGGTTTTACCTGTTGAATAGGTCTTACATGAAGATAAGATTCGGCGGCTGGTCTTCAATGTCACCCCTGATAGCGCTGTTCATTTCCGGCACTTATAGCATGAGGGGAACTCTGGCGCCTTCCGGGTAGCCTGCTACCTTCGTTTGCGAGGACTCTCTTGAATCCATACGCAAGTGCTCCAGTACGTTCCACGGACATATTTTAGAATTTGAAATCAGTTACCCCCTGACCACTCGCACTCCCCTCCACAGAGAGGGAGATTCGTAGGCAGCCCTGAACAGGTGCTGCCGCAGGCCCCTGCCTCATGGTATGCTCATCAGCTGTACCTCCGATCTCGGAGTCAGAACAAAACTGACTCCGTGTGCTCACCTCCTCCAAGAGGGAGACATCATGCAGCCCTTCTACTGTGCTGCTACCACGGGTCACCGAGGAGACCCGTGGATATAAAGCTCCTCTTGCTGGAGCATATCATGATGGAGCACCCTCTCCATCAGGAGCTCTTCCCAGCCAACCCTTCAACAGGTGCTGCTGCCACGGGCCCCTGAGGAGACCCGCGGATATAAAGCTCCTCTTGCTGGAGCATCTTTTCTGGACAGCCCTGAAACAGGTGCTGCTGCCACGGACTACATGTGGAGCCACCTCTCCATGAGGTGCTCCAAGTGGGCCAAATTGAAGGAGGGGATCCCTCCTGGCCTCCCCGAGTCCGTAGGCCTGACTGATTTGTTGTTGGATTTACCTTTTTTCATGGGCACACCATCGGTCTGGGAGCCGCTGACCACACTGTCGGCGACTCTGGTGGCGACACTGCTCCTGGATTTATCTTCTCCACTGGAACCACAGAGGTCAGGACGCTGTTGACACATTGTCAGCGACTCTGGTGGTGATGCCGCTGCTGGATTCACCCCCTCCACGAGAACCACAGCGGTCACTGCGGTAGCGAACCCTGACGGCCGCCGGTTACCCGCGCTTCCGCGGTGCTGACCGGAGTATCAATTCCCCACAGGAGCAACGCGTCTGCCAGTCCGGTGCTTCGCCATGCAAATGATGTAATGACACGCATGTGAACTGACGGGGCTTCTTCACGGAATCACTCACGTGACTCCGAAGTAAAATTGTCATAGCAGTGTTTTCAACTTATCTGGACACTGGAGCATTATGTAATTCTGTCCATAGTGAAATATGTCTGAAACAACCTTTTTCTCAGTAATTGGAGGTTGTCAAATAGATATTGCTGGGTTTTTTAAAAATATAATTTGGGGGGATTTGGGCATTTAGATGATAGTTGAGATGCTGAACTGCATTCTTGAGCAGCAACAATTATTCTGGTGAAGATACTCAGGTAAAAGTATTGCAAAGAGTTCCAGGATTTAGACCCAGAAGCCAGGAAGGACATGTGATATACTTCCAAGTCATGACAATGCACAGCTTGGACGGGAATCTGCTGATAATGGTGTTCCCACATGCGTTGTTCTTGTTATTTTTCTTGGTATTAAAGGGTCATATTTTGTGAGGTGCTGTCAACTTCCTGTGTGGGTGACTGCAGTGTGTTATATAAATGGCACACACTCTAGTCACGTGTGTTGGTGATGTAGATGATATATGCTTATGGTGGTATCTGGTGTGTTGGTCAAGTGGGGCTGTTTCTTAATAGGCAGTTGAACTTCTTGAAAAGATTGATGCCACACTTCTCCAGGCAAGTGAAAAGTATCACATCATGTCTCTGTCTTTTGTAACTGGTGGAATCCATTGGGTGCCATGAGGAGAGTGACGTGCCATGGGATCCTTAACCTTATACACCTTTGCCCATGGTTTTTATGCGATTTGTCCAATTGAGTTTCTGAACAATCGTGACTTCCAGGATAGTGATGGTGGGAAACTTAGGGATGATGAGGCCGCTGAATGTCAAAAATAAGTAATTAGAATCCCTCTAATTGGAGATGGGTATTCCCTGACACAGTTGTAGTGCAAATGTTACTTGCTATTTATCTGCACGTGCCTGAATATAGTCTATGTCTCACTGCAGGCAGGCACAGGCTGCTTTATTTCCTGGAATTAGATATTGTATAAAAATGTTACAAAGAGTTCCAGGAGTTAGACCCTAAAGACAAGGAAGAACCTGTGACATATTTCCAAGTCATGACAGTGCAAAACGTGGGTAGATACAAAATGCTGGAGTAGCTCAGCGGTACAGGCAGCATCTCTGGAGAGGAGGAATGGGTAATGTTCGGGTCGCGACCCTTCTTCAGACTAATGTCAGGGGAGTGGACGAGTCCGAGATAGAATGTAGTGAGGGATAGTAAGACTGGTGAGAGAACTGGGAAGGGGGAGAGGATGGAGAGAGAGGGAAAGCAAGGGCTATTTGAAGTTAGAGCAGTCAATGTTCATACCACTGGGGTGTAAGCTACCCAAGCAAAATATGAGGTGCTGTCCTCCAATTTGCGCTTGGCCTCACTCTGATAATGGAGGACGCCCAGGACAGAAAGGTCAGATTGGGAATGGGAGGGTGAGTTAAAGTGCTGAGCAACCGGGAGATCAGGTAGGTTAAGGCTGGCTGAGCGGAGGTGTTCAGCGAAATGATCGCCGAGCCTGCTCTTGGCCTCGCCGTTGTACAGGAGTTAACACCTGGAACAGCAGATACAGTAGATGAGGTTGGAGGAGGTGCAAGTGTACCTCTGCCTCACCTGGAAAGACTGTCGGGGTCCTTGAATGGAGTCAAGGAGGTAGGTAAAGGGACAGGTGTTACATTTGTGGTTGCAGGGGAATGTATCTGGGGAGAGGATGGTTTGGGTGGGAACGACGAGTTGACCAGGGATTTGTGGAGGGAACGGTCTCTGCAGAAATCAGAAAGGGGTGGAGATGGGAAGATGTGGCCAGTAGTGGGATCCCGGTGGAGGTGGCAAAAGTGTTGAGGGATTATATGCTGTATGTGACGGCTGATGGGGTGGAAGGTGAGGACAAGGGGGACTCTGTCCTTGATGCAAATGGAGGGAGGGGGAGCAAGAGCAGAGCTGTGGGATATCGAGGAGACCCTAGTGAGAGCCTCTTCTATAATGGAAGAGGGGAACCCCCGATTCCTAAAGAATGAGGACATCTCCGATGAACTAGTATGTAAATCCTCATCCTGGGCGCAGAGGCGGCGTACACAGAGGAATTGGGAGTAGGAGTAGAGTCTTTACAGGAAGCAGGGTGGGAAGAAGTGTAGTCTAGATAGCTGTGGGTCAGTAGGTATGTAGTAATAGTGGAGGAATTGCAAGTCTGAAGAAGGGTCCGAACTCAAAACAACTATCCATGATCTCCAGAGATACTGCCTGATCCGCTGAGTTACTCCAACTTTTTGTTTATGGAATAGGGGACTTTGGTGATCAAAGATACACATTTATGGATAAGAAAATTCATTCTGTCCGCAATAATTTATATATATACCCTAAATCCCCCCCTCCCCCCTCCCCCCCCCCCCCCCTTTCCGTGTGCCCCACCTGGACTTGCACCCATTTTTCCCCTTCCATCTCCCATTCCACCACTTCCTGTCTTTTCATCTCTGGCCTGTCATCTATATCCACTGTGTAGGAAGGAACTTCAGATGCTGGTTTAAACCGAAGATAGACACAAAATGCTGGAATAACTCAGCGGGACAGGCAGCATCTCTGGAGAGAAGGAATGGGTGACGTTTCGTGTCAAGACCCATGAAGGACATTATTGCCATAGAGGGAGTGCAGCGAAGGTTCACCAGACTGATTCCTGGGATGTCAGGACTGTCTTATGAACAAAGACTACATAGACTCGGTTTATACTCTCTAGAATTTAGGAGATTGAGAGGGGATCTTATAGAAACTTACAAGATTCTTAAGGGGTTGGACAGGCTAGATGCAGGAAGATTGTTCCCGATGTTGGGGAGGTCCAGGACAAGGGGTCACAGCTTAAGGATAAGGGGGAAATCCTTTAGGACCGAGATGAGAAGGAATTTTTTCACACAGAGAGTGGTGGGTCTCTGGAACTCTCTGCCACAGAGGGTAGTGAGGCCAGTTCATTGGATATATTTAAGAGGGAGTTAGATGTGGCCCTTGTGGCTAAGGGGATTAGAGGGTATGGAGAGAAGGCAGGTACGGGATACTGAGTTGGATGATCAGCCATGATCATATTGAATGGCGGTGCAGGCTCGAAGGGCCGAATGGCCTATTCCTGCACCTAATTTCTATGTTTCTATGTTTCTAAGACCCTTCTTCAGACCACTAATCACTTCCCAAGCTTTGTCTGCGCATTCTTTCTTCCAGCTTTCTTCCACACCTACCCCCACCCCCACCACAATCAGTCTCAACCTGAAACATCACCTATCCATTTTCTCCAGAGAAGCTGCCTGACCCATTGAGTTGCTCCAGTAGAAAAGGACAAAGTGTTGGAGTAATTCAATGGGTACTGCAGCATCCCTGGAGAATATGGATAGGTGACATTTCAGGTCGGGACCCTTCTTCAGACTTCAGATTACACCGCAATTTGATGACATAATTCTTTCACTAGTATTTTATCATTTCAGCTGTAAAGTTTCTCACCCTTTTGCCTTTGTTGGTTGCCGATTTACAATTGATTGGCTGTATTGATTGCTAAATATATTAAGATTCTACTTATCTACTAGAGCACTGATACTGGATTCAGTGAAAGTACATCCAGATCACTTGGGACATGCAGATGGCAATCAAGAGCATATACTAGTAGTTCATTGTCACACTTTTTTGAATTGGGAGGAATTTATTATACCATTGAAAAGTAATATTTGCCTCCGCTAATGAAAGCATAAGGAGAGAACCAGCTGCAGATGTTAGTAGGAATCTGGCTGAGGCAGAACCCAAATGTTCTGGTTGTGGCTAAACTTCCAACACTAATTCTAAGAACAGAATGAATGAATGAATATGTTTATTGGCCAAGTATATTCACATACAAGGAACTTGCCTTAGTGCTCCGCCCGCAAGTGACAACATGACATACAGTGACAGTTAGGAATGACACATAAAATGTTAAACATTAATAATAAAACATTATTAATTAAACATGTGAATTAAATAAAATACCAGAGCAAAAGGAGGCTACAGATTTTTGGTTATTGAGGAGAGCTACTACGTGTGGAAAATAGCTGTTTTTATGTCTGGCTGTGGCAGCTTTGACAGTCCGGAGTCGCCTTCCAGAGGGAAGTGATTCAAAGAGTTTGTGGTCAGGGTGAGAGGGGTCAGAGATGATCTTACCCGCTCGCTTCCTGGCCTTTGCAGTGTACAGGGTTACACAAAAAGCTGGAGAAACTCAGCGGGTGCAGCAGCATCTAAGGAGCGAAGGAGATAGGCGACATTTCGGGTCGAGACCCTTCTTCTCGCTCACCCACACTCCTTGCAGTGTACAGTTCATCAATGGAGGGAAGGTTGCAGCCAATAACCTTCTCAGCTGATCGGACGATTCGCTGCAGCCTCCGGATGTCGTGCTTGGTGGCTGAGCCAAACCAGACCATGACGGAGAAGGTGAGGACAGACTCTAGATGGCCATGTAGAATTGGACCATCATTGCCTGTGGCAGATTTTGCTTCCTCAGCTCCCATTTAAAGTCCTTGGAGATGATGGTTCCCAGGAACTTAAAACATTCCATAGATGTGACTGGTGTTGATGGTGTGGTGGGAGGGGGAGCTCTCCTAAAGTTTATTATCAATTCCATTGTCTTAAGAGCATTGAGCTCCAGGTTGTTGCTACGGCACCAGGCCGCCAGCTGTGACACTTCCTGTCTGTTGGCAGGTTCTTCCCCATCTTGGATCAGTCCAATCAGGGTTGTGTCTTCCGCAAACTTGAGAAGCTTGACAGAGGAGTCAGTGCAGGTGTAGTCATTTGTGTAGAGAGAGCAGAGGAGAGGGGAGAGTACGCAGCCTTGCGGTGCTCCTATGCTGAGCGTTTGTGGGTCCAAGATGTGCTTTCCCCGCCTCACATGCTGCTTCCTGTCTGTCAGGAAGCTGGTGATCCACCGACTGAAGGGTTCAGGCGCAGTCAACTTGGAAAGTTTGGAGTGTAGTAGCTCTGGCACAATGGCATTGAATTCAGAGCTAAAATCAACAAACAAAATCCTCGCATAGGTCCCCTGGCGGTCTAGGTGCTGGAGGATGAAGTGCAGGCCCAGGTTGACTGTGTCATCCACAGATCTATTGGCCTGATATGCAAACTGCAGAGGGTGCAGCGGGGGATTTGTGATATTTTTCAGCTTGGCCAGCACAAGCTTTTCAAGGGTCTTCATGACCACAGAGGTCAGTGTGACAGGCCTGTAGTCATTAAGAACAGTAATCCTTGCATTTATGGGTACAGGGACAATAGTGGAGACTTTGAAGCAGGCAGGGACAGTACATGATTGCAGGAACTGGTTGAAAATAAACCAGGTATTCATTATTATGGTAACGAATGCATGGCCCAATCTCTGGATCAAGTAGAAAGAAAGAACAAGAAATAAATGATATTAGGGTCATAGAGGCATGCTGCGCGGAAGCAGGTCCTTCAGCCCAATTCCCCGATGCTGATCAAAATGCCCCATGTAAACTAGTTCCATTTGCCCACATGTGGCCCATATCCCTCCTAACCTTTTCTGTTCATGCACCTGTTTAAATATATTTCAAATGCTGTTATAGTATGTGCCTCAACGGCCATCTCTGGCAGCTCGTTCTGATCTTGTAATCCTCACCTTAAACTGAAGGGTCTCGACCTGAAACGTCACCCATTCCTTCTCTCCAGAGATGCTGCCTGTCCCGCTAAGTTACTCCAGCATTTTATGTCTATCCTCACCTTAAACCTGTCTTCTAGTTTTTGATACCCCACCTTGAGTAAGATTTGTGTATTTATATTTATCCAATATATTCACCTCATAATTTAAAAAACCTCTGGAAGATCACCCCTCAGCTTGCTGCGCTCCAAGGAATAAAGTCCTAGCTGGCCAAACCTTTCCCTTTTGCTCAGGCTGTTGATTTAGTTACCTCAGGATATTGATTTAGTTATGGAGGGGCAAAAGGATACAAAGAAAAATTACAACAGATCAGTTTCCCTCAATCGATGGAATGGGAGTACAATCCCCTTAATTGTATTTGGTGCTTAGAGTGTGTTAGTGAGAGTGTTACAGGATTTGTGAGCTATTCTGTGAGTGAGTGAATATGAAAATATGAATGAGATAGCATGAGCGTGAGCATGGTAAATGGTGAAAGAGTAGTGAAAATGAAAATAAAGTGCTGAGTTACTGAAAGAGAAAGATAAATTATTAAATCTATATTACTAAAAGTCTAATCTTGACCACTTCCTGTTGTTCTCTATATTGATTTTAGAAAAAACGCTGCTACTTACGGCTGTAAGAGGATTTTTCCCATCGATGAAAAATAAAAGAGTTATTAGTGTTTTAAAAATGTTGAGATTCTGTCTCCTGAAGGCCACACCACTTCCGGAGGGACTATAAAACCCGGAAGTGTGGAGGTGCCTCAGTTCTCTGCAAGATGGGGGAGCGAGAGGTCGCAATTCTCAGTCTGAGCTGTGAATAACACTGAAGCATGTCTACTAAACTGTGAATGGTTTTACTGACCTGTCAGTGCCCTTAATGTGGTTTGAAAATGTAGTTTGAAAATACAAAGTGTGTTTTGTTTTGAAAGTGCTAAAGCTGTGTTGTCTTTGGTTTTGAAAGTGCAAAAGCAATCTGCCTTGCTTTTGGTTTTGAAAGTGCTAAAACAAGCTGCCTTGCCTTTGGTTTAAAACATAATTTATTGTATAGGTATGTTACAAAACGTACCTTTACCGGCGTTGCACTTCTGCCGCTCCCCGTGTGCGTGACTTTCGCGCCTTGCAGAGGGGGGCGGGCTTAAAGTGCCGTTTTTCAACAGGCAGGACAAATCGATCAATGTCGGGCGATTTGGTTGCTGAAGAAAAATCGCTCCGACATTTCATGAATGGTGGTATTTTTAAATTACTCTACATTATTTATTAACTAGAGTAATTTAAAAATCACCTTCAAAAGCCGTGAGCGCAGACAACCGGAAGCATTTTCCGTAGGGGAGAAAAAAAGGTAAATACTTTATTTTTATATTAAAAGTTGGTTTTTCGGGAGGCATTAATAATATTTTTATGTTGCGAAATGGGGTCCCCAAAAAATGTATGAACCCCCAGTATTTTTCCCCCCGACTTCACCGCTAACCGCAACGTTCTAATCCACCGCATTCCACTAAAACCCACTCGCTAGTTGATTTAAATGGCCATTAATTTACAGGCATAAAACACTAAATTCCTTCCATTTGGCCCAGAAATTCATGAAAATGAGATTTAAAAATTATGTTATATTGTGGATTATTGTGTGAATGTTATTTGGACACTTAGGCAATTTTTAAAAAGTTTATCTTTTCTTAAGAAATTGATAGATGTTTAGATCTACTCATTGAATTTTGTAATTAGCTACAATTAGATAACTAACTAATTATATGCTTTAATTTCAGGTAATCCAATTAAGATTGTTTAATATTTGTTTCAGAATGCTTCAATCTATAATAACTGAAAATTTCATTGAGTTCTCTTAATTTTTAAGAATGTTATGGACTTTTAACTTTTCCAGATCACAGCTTTTGAGTTAAGTCAATTGAAAGGCAATGGGAAGCAAGATGCTCATTTCCGAGTATGAAAATGGCCATAACTTTCTTAATACTGAAGATATGAAAGTACATTAGGTGTCAAATTAAACTTCTTTTTATGCTTTATCTGATGGGATAAATGGCAGACTTGATTTTTAAAATCTCAAAATTTTGTAACATTGCTATATTGTAGTTAACTGTTTAAAGAGAATCTGACAATGTAAGAAGGAGCTAGATAAATGTTTGTTGCTTCTTTTCCTTCATAGAAAATAAATTGTCTGATATAATGGAGGTTTTCCAACATCTGGAATAAAAGAAAAGCTGCTATATTTTGGTATTCACAAAGTGATATTATCCAAGTTAGTGGAGGAATTTGACAGTGTAACAGCAGAGAGACATGAGAGAGGAGGAAGAGTATGTTGGTTTTTAAAACAAGAGACTGCCAGTCAATGTCCTCCATCTACGGTTTCAGCTTAAATATTCTGTGTTCCTATTTAGTGATGCAGGATTTTAAAACAAGTAAGTGGTAGTCTCACAGGTACACTGTGTAGTTATCATTTTCACTGGTCTAAGTTACCACCGAGGACTCTGGGGGTAACAGTCACAGATGGGCAAAAAGTAAATATTTTGCTGTTCAATATCTGATATCACTGAACATTAGAATATCAATTTTCACTGTTGCCAATGTATAAAATTAAATATAAAATCAATTTACTGTAAGGAGAAATTGTCACGTAAAACAACATTTATCCTTAGACTTTCAATAGCCTCAGGATATTCTACCTTCAAGAAAGTTCCAGCTTTTCAATACTTGCCATTCACAAACCTTAATATTAAATATTGTTTTCTTCAGTTATATTAAATAAGCAAAATTGAAATGAACACTCAAGACAAGTACTTAAAAATAAACATTTTAACTCTCCCTTTGTCTTTCTTCTAGTTAAAATCTTCGATATCTCAAATCACAAATCTTGTCTTCAGTTTGAAGTAGGGTCTCGACCTGAAACTTCACCCATTCCTTCTCTCCAGAGATGCTGCCTGTCCCGTTGAGTTACTCTGGTATTTTGTGTCAATCTTCGGCTTATGCCAGCATCTGCAGTTCCCTTCCTAAACATCTTATATTTTGGAGTATGTTTGGCTTTTTGGCTCAAAGGTGACCACAAGGCTGGCATATGAAGCCCTAATTTCAATGTGTACCTCCTGGTGTACACTGCAAGTGTACCCTGGAGTGTACCCTGCAAAAGCATTTACTGGGAGGCCTGATCTATATTAATAGCCAGACCTCAGTGAATCAATGCAAAGCTCTCGTGCATTTGATGCAGGCTGGAATGCCATCAAGGCAGATTGTTTCAGGAGCTAAAATCAGTGCTAGAGTACGGAGTGCAGGTACTTTCACAATGTTTGAGAAACATTTGGAAAGCTATATGCATAGGATAGGTTTACAGGGATGTCAGTGGAGTGGGCGAGACAAAGATAGAGTGTAGTCAGAGACAGTAAGACAGGTGGGCGAATTGGGAAGGGGGAGGGGATGGAGAGAGAGGGAAAGCAAGGGCTATTTGAAGTTAGAGAAGTCAATGTTAACATCCCCGGGGATGTAACTGCCCAAGTGAAATATGAGGTGCTGTTCCTCCAATTTGCGCTGGGCCTCACTCTGACAATGGAGGAGGCCCAGGACAGAAAGATCAGGTTGGGAATTGGAGGGGTAGTTAAAGTGCTGAGCAACCAGGAGATCAGGTAGGTTAAGACAGACTGAGCGGAGGTGTTCCCTGAAAAGATCGCTAGGGCCAGCACTTGGTCTCGCCGATGTACAGGAGTTGACACCTGGAACAGCAGCTGCAGTAGAAGAGGTTGGAGGAGGTGCAAGTGAACCTCTTCTACGCCTCACCTGGAAAGACTGTTGGGGCCCTTGGATGGAGTCAAGGGGGGAGGTAAAGGGACAGGTGTTGTATCTCCTGCAGTTGCAGGGTAAAGTACCTGGGGAGGGGGTGGTTTGGGTGGGAAGGGACGAGATGACCACGGAGTTGCGGAGGGAACGGTCTCTGCAGAAAGCAGAAAGGGATGGAGCTGGGAAGATGTGGCCAGTAGTGGGATCCTGGTGGAGGTGGCGAAAATGTTGGAGCATTATATGCTGTATGTGACGACTGATGATGTGGAAGGTGAGGACAAGGGGGGCTTGTTATGAATGGGGAGAAGGGGAAGCAAGAGCGGAGCTGTGGGATATCGAGGAGACCTGTGGACTTGAACATGTATAATGGAGTTCTCACACAATGCTGCTCTGGTCCTTGGTATTAGAGGTCATGTGTTACCACAAACATTCCCACTTCTGACCTTATCATGCAAGGAAGGTCACTTACTACGTGCCACGGGCCACATTACGTCTTTCGGGACATACCGTGTGGTGGTGCTGCCATGACATTCTTGGTGATGGTCAAACCTAACATCAAGGGACTTTATGTTTAAGAAGGAACTGCAGATGCTGGAAAATCAAAGGTAGACAAAAATGGTATAGAAACTCAGCAGGTGAGGCAGCATCTATGGAGTGAAGGAAATAGGCAACATTTCGGGGAAGTCTGAAGAACGGTTTTGACCCGAAACGTTTCCTATTTCCTTCGCTCCATAGATGCTGCCTCACCCGCTGAGTTTCTCCAGCATTTCTGTCTACCGAGGGACTTTATGGTGTCTGGAGTTCATGTTGAAAATTTTAAGGGCTACTCCCTCCAACCTATTTACAACCTGTGCCGCCACCTCTGGTGACATATCTTGTTAGTGAGATGAGGATTTTGGATGGGAGACTCTTGCACATGGTTTGTAAATATAATTATGTGCG
Organism: Raja brachyura; assembly: GCA_963514005.1. Next base: position 41,164,090 of record OY740785.1, on the reverse strand, counting down.
AACAACTATCTCAGCCTATTATTAGGATTGTACGTGCATTCCCAATTATTAGGATTGTCTGAATTGATATTAGCTCATCCGATTATGAGGATTGTCTGAGCTTTCCCAATTTAGACGACAATCCTAAGCTGTTTGTGAGGAGAATTTTGCAAAATGTATTGTGTTATGGCCAATATATAGTGTGCAGTGGTATGCTAAATAAAATTGTTAATTTAAAAAAAGCAATATCATTTCAGTAGTTTTAATCCACGATAACATGTTAATACTATTTTTTGTGTAATTCGCAACAGTAGGTGTCTGCAGAGATTACAGCTGCTACATCGTTGCCACATGAAGCTTGGGAAAGCAGATGCAACATCAAAGGCAATCTTCCATGCAGCCATGGAGTTACTGTCAGTGTGAAGAGGGAAGCTACAGGAAGATGGGAACATGCACCTTCTGTGTGCTTGACCACCAATTGCTCACAGGTTCAGCTTCACAGACCACAGTCTTGCATCTCCAGTGGTCTCATTACACTGGCAGAGATCACAGCAGGCACCTGTGCAGTGATTTATTAGAATGCTGCTATAAATAATAAGAAACCCAGTCATGCTGATGAATTAAACCCGAGGGCTGACAGATGCAGATTTCCACGGAACAGTCAGAATCATTAAGTCACATCCCTTTGCTGATCTGTTTTGAGGTTCATATCATGTTATATCATAATGGACACAAAATGCTGGAGTAACTCAGCGGGAAAGGCAGCATCTCTGGAGAGAAGGAATGGGTCACGTTTCGGGTCAAGACCCTTCTTCGGACTAGTCACCTGACTAGTCTCGACCTGAAACGTTACCCATTCCTTCTCTCCAGTGCTGATGAGGAACACAAAACCTTTTTGACCTAGCTAGGGACAGCTATTTGCGTTGCCTCAAATGTGCATCTACCCAGTCTATTCCTCTCATGATCTTATACACCTCAATAAGATCAGCCCTCATCCTCCTACGCTCCAAGGAATAGAATCCCAGCCTACTCAACCTCTGTCTATAGCGCAGACCCTCCTGTCCTGGCAAATTTCCTTTGTTATTTTATACATCGTTTGTTGCCATATAGAATAAGGGAGAGAACAAATGTTCCCAGAAATATCCTCCATGAGCAGAATCACTACTCCTCCCCTGATCCCATCACTCACTATCACCATGATGAGTACATTGGGGTGAGGACGGAGGATTGAACATTTGAAAATTGAGTTTTTATCCCATATCCTCTGCATTCTTTCATGATGTAAAGCTCTGTTTATTTTTGTTTGAGAATCCTCACATCCAAATACGTAGCCCTTCATTGATATATTTCAATTAAATTCACATAGAGTGATTTGGAACCAAATTCAAATTTAACAACGAGTAAGCAGGAACTTCTAGCACATGAAGCTGATTGCAGCACAGTGGTGTTACGCAGAAACATAGAAACATAGAAAAATAGGTGCAGGAGTAGGCCATTCGACCCTTCGAGCCTGCACCGCCATTCAATGTGATCATGGCTGATCATCCAACTCAGTATCCCGTACCTGCCTTCTCCCCATACCCCCTGATCCCTTTAGCCACAAGTGCCACATCTAATGCCCTCTTAAATATAGCCAATGAACTGGGCTCAACTACCTTCTGTGGCAGTGAATTCCAGAGACTCACCACTCTCTGTGTAAAGAATGTTTTCCTCATCTTGGTCCTAAAGGAATTCCCCCTTATCCTTAGACTGTGACCCCTTGTTCTGGACTCCCCCAACATCGGGAACAATCTTCCAGCATCCAGCTTGTCCAACCCCTTAAGAATTTTGTAGATTCTATAAGATCCCCCCTCAATCTTCTAAATTCCAGCGAGTACAAGCCGAGTCTATCCAGTCTTTCCTCATATGAAAGTCCTGACATCCCAGGAATCAGTCTGGTCAATCTTCTCTGTACCCCCTCTATGGCAAGAATGTCTTTCCTCAGATTTGGAGACCAAAACTGTACGCAATACTCCAGGTGTGGCCTCACCAAAACCCTGTACAACTGCAGTAGAACCTCCCTGCTCCTATACTCAAATCCTTTCGCTATGAATGCTAACATACCATTTGCTTTCTTCACTGCCTGCTGCACCTGCATGCCTACTTTCAATGACTGGTGTACCATGACACCCAGGTCGCGCTGCATCTCCCCTTTTCCTAATCGGCCACCATTCAGATAATAGTCTACCCTCATGTTTTTGCCACCAAAGTGGATAACCTCACATTTATCCACATTATACTGCATCTGCCATGCATCTGCCCATTCACTCAGCCTATCCAAATCACCCTGCAGCCTCCAAGCATCCTCCTCACACCTAACTATACCCCCTGCTTGGCGTCATCTGCAAATTTGGAGATGTTGCATTGAATTCCCTCGTCCAAATCATTAATATATATTGTAAATAGCTGGGGTCCCAGCACTGAGCCTTGCGGTACCCCACTAGTCACTGCCTGCCATTCTGAAAAGGACCCGTTTACTCCTACCCTTTGCTTCCTGTCTGCTAGCCAGTTCTCTATCCACATCAATACTGAACCCCCAATACCGTGTGCTTTAAGTTTGTATGCTAATCTCTTATGCGGGACTTTGTCGAAATCCTTCTGAAAGTCTAGATATAACACATCCACTGGTTCTCCCTTATCCACTCTACTAGTTACATCCTCGAAAAATTCTATCAGATTTGTCAGACATGATTTAGCTTTCGTAAATCCATGCTGACTTTGTCCAATGATTTCACCACTTTCTAAATGCGCTGCTATCCCAACTTTAATAACTGACTCTAGCAGTTTCCCCACTACTGATGTTAGACTAACTGGTCTGTAATTCCCCGCTTTCTCTCTCCCTCCTTTTTTAAAAAGTGGGATTACATTAGCTACCCTCCAATCCTCAGGAACTACTCCAGAATCTAAGGAATTTTGAAAAAGTATCACTAATGCATCCACTATTTCTGTGGCTACCTCCTTGAGTACTCTGGGATGCAGACTATCTGGCCCTGGGGATTTATTGGCCTTCAATCCGTTCAATTTACCCAACACCACCTCCCGGCTAACCTGGATTTCACTCAGTTCCTCCATCTTATTTGACCCCCATTCCACTGCTATTTCCGGCAGATTATGTATGTCTTCCTTAGTGAAGACATAACCAAAGTAGGTATTCAACTGGTCTGCCATGTCCTTGTTCCCCATGATCAATTCACCTGTTTCGGACTGCAAGGGACCAACATTTGTTTTAACTAGTCTCTTTCTCTTCACATATCTATAAAAACTTTTGCAGTCAGTTTTTATGTTCCCTGCCAGTTTCTTTTCATAATCTATTTTCCCTTTCCTAATTAAGCCATTTGTCCTCCTCTGCTGGATTCTGAATTTCTCCCATTCCTCTGCTAGGCTGCTTTTTCTGGCAAATTTGTATGCCTCATCTTTTGTTTTTATACTATCCCTGATTTCCCTTGTTATCCATGGATGCACCACCTTCCCTGATTTATTCTTTTGCCAAACTGGTATGAACAATTTTTGTACTTCATCCATGCAGTCTTTAAATACCTTCCATTGCACATGCACTGTCAACCCTTTAAGAATCACCTGCCAGTCTATCTTGGCCAATTCACATCTCATACCTTCAAAGTTACCTTTGTTCAAGTTCAGAACCCTTGTTTCTGACTTAATTTTGGCACTCTCCATCCTAATGAAGAACTCAACCATATTATGGTCACTCTTGCCCAAGGGGCCACGCACAACAAGACTGCTAACTAACCCTTCCTCATTACTCAATACCCAGTCTAGAATAGCCTGCTCTCTCATTGGTTCCTCCACATGTTGTTAGTAGAACTGCTGCCTCACAGCTCCTGAGAACCGTGTCCAATCCTGACCTCTGATACGGTCTGTGTGGAGCTTGCGCGTTCTCCCTGTGGCTGCATGGGTTTCATGGAGTCAGAGGTGATGCAGTCTGAAATGGGAACTTCAGCACACCATATCCATGCTGTAATTTTTGTCCATGCACACTAATAAAATTTTGCCCACATTAGGATAATGCTGGAATAACTCAGAGGGACAGGCAGCATCTCTTGATAGAAGGAACTGGTGATGTTTCGGGTCAGGACCCTTCTTCAGACCTAGTGATGTCCTTGGTCTGGGATGATGACCTTCAACACCAACAAACATCTTCCATAATGTTTCATAAGTCTCCCAGCACTGTAGGACACAAAGCGCTGGAGTAACTCAGCGGGGTAGGCAGCATCTCTGGAGAACATGGATAGCTTCTGTTCCGGGTCAAGAAGAGTCTCAACCTGAAACATCGCCTATCCATGTCCTCCAGAGATGCTGCCTGACCTGATCAGTTACTCCAGCACTTTATGTTCTTTTGTGTATTAACTAGCATCCACAGTTCCATGTTTCTCCTGCCATTGGAGTGTTTTCACCTTCAACACATATTGACTTCCTTTTCAGCAGAGTTCTGTAAGTTACCATGAAAGCTAAGGCGTAATGATTAGATCTTCCTATCAAATTACTGTCATTTACAGGAAGAACATCTTTCTGCATGCCTCCAGGGGTACACTGGTTGGCATAAGCATGCAAAGCACCTTTAGTACTACCAGACTGAAGGACCCATAAGTACCAGCACAAACTAAATATCATTCAATATATAGACACAAAGTGCTGGAGGAACTGAGCGGGACAGGCAGCTTCTTTGGAGAGAAGGAATAGGTGATGTTTTGGGTCGAGACCCTTCTTCGGACCTTCTTCAAATATATCTTTGGTAGACCAATAAAAGTTCCTCAATCTAAAAAGGCTTTGGCTTATAAGAAGGAATTGCTTTATTATACTTTCAAAAGACCACAATGTTTATCAATTGGACCTCAGAAATGTGGTATCATGAATTTTCTAACAGCCAGAGAGATGAAGCATAACTGCACATTATTATGTTGGGAGTCAAAGACAATTGACTCATTGATTCCCTTAGATGGAATATGTACGGATGGCAGATCCATGATAATGAGATATTCGAGAAATATTCTAACGCAGATACCATGAGTATGCTGCACTTGTCTTCCCATCTTATTTATTAATTAAACGGTGGAGAGATCAGACGGCCTGCACATTTGCACATGAACTTCCTTTGTAAGCTTGGAAATAAGAAGAGCATGAAACAGAAAATAGGTGTATGTTGACACGGTCAGCTCACAGGCATACATAACTTTTTAAAAACATACAGGCATGTAGCATTGCCACATGCCAAACTTTGAAATGTGGCAATGGAAGGAACTCGTAAAGCATCTGTTTAAAACATGGAATCTATTTGTTTGCTTATCCTTTTTTGAACTACTAGGGAACCATCAGAATGACATTGTGATAAAGACCACAAACAAGTTTAAAATGGCAAATTTCAAGATATCTATTTTTAAGGTAATTTATTTCTGAGGAATTCGTAAGTCCCCTTAGCGAATGGAATTTAAGGCATGTTATTCTTGGGAACAACAGTTAATTGGAGCAAGCTATCCAAGTAACAGTGTTTCACATATGTTAAGAGAAGGGAGCTAAGAAGACATGTACAGGTACCTAACATCTTGAGAAAACAGAAATCAATATGCAAAAAGAATGGAAGGTTGTCTGCAAAGATGTGGGACAGAAGGATTCTGATCAGGTCCTTAAGATAAATTAACAGAGATAGATAATTTGGTATTATAAAGAGGAGGTCTTTCAGCTTGGGGAGGGGCTGCTGGAGTTATGGGAAAGCTATTGTTAATATGTAAAATCATCCACGGGTGCCCACATTTAACCATCAGTTTCTTCTGAACCAATCCAGAGCTAAATAATTCTTAGCTTCCACTCCAGTTACATAGTTTAGTTTAGTTTATTGTCACATGTAAGTCTAGTCAAGTCAAGTCAAGAGAGTTTATTGTCATTTGACCCAGGTAGGACAATGAAATTCTTGCTTGCTGCAGCACAACAGAGTATTGTAGGCATAAATACAGAACAGTTCAGTGTGTCTATATACAATAGACCATATATATACACATAAATAAACAGATAAAGTGTAATAGGCTGTTATAATTCAGAGTTTGTTTGATGGCGAGTTTAATAGCCTGATGGCTGTGGGGAAGAAACGGTTCCTGAACCTGGATGTACCAGATCTTAGGCTCCTGTTCCTTCTACCTGATGGCAGCAAAGAGATGAGTGTGTGGCCAGGATGGTGTGGGTCCTTGATGATGTTGGCAATCTTTTGAGGCAGCGACTGCGATAGATCCCTTCGATGGTGGGGAGGTCAGAGCCGGTGATGGACTGAGCAGTGCTTACAGCTTTCTGCATTCTTTTCCACTCCTGGAAGTTGCCGAACCAAGCCATGATGCAACCAGTCAGCATGCTCTCTAATGTGCACCTGTAGACGTACGAGAGAGTCCTCTTTGATATACCGACTCTCACTAATCTTCTCAGGAAATAGAGGCGCTGATGTGCTTTCTTTATAATTGCATCAGTGTGTTGGGACCAGGAAAGATCTTCAGAAATATGCACGCCCAGGAATTTGAAGTTCTTGACCCTTTCCATCATCGTGCCGTTGATCTAAACGGGATTGTGGGTCCCTATCCTACCCCTTCCAAAGTCCACAATCAGTTCTTTGGTTTTGCTGGTGTTGAGGGCCAGGTTGTTGTGCTGGCACCATTTGGTCAATCGGTTGATCTCACTTCTATACTCGTCACCATCAGTGATTCGTCCCACAACAGTGGTGTCGTCGGCGAACTTGATGATGGAGTTCGCACTATGTCCGGCTACGCAGTCATGAGTGTAGAGTGAGTAAAGCAGGGGGCTGTGGTGCTCCCATGCTGATTGTTATCAAGGATGACACATTTCCACCAATACGGACAGACTGTGGTCTGTGGATGAGGAAGTCGAGGATCCAATTGCAGAGGGATGCGCAGAGACACAGATCTGTAGTCAATGAATAACAGCCTGACATATAAGTTTTTGTTGTCCAATTGGTCCAGAGCAGAGTAGCGAGCCAGTGACATCGCATCCACCACTGAACTGTTGTGGCGGTAAGTGAACTGCAGTGGGTGGAGGTTCTTGTCCAGGTAGGAGTTGATATGCGCCATAATCACCAACCTCTCAAATCACTTCATCACCACAAATGTTAGTGCCACTGGTCGATAATGATCGAGGCACGTCAACTTGCTCTTCTTGGGCACCGGTATTATTGATGCCCTTTTAAAGCAGGTGGGAACCTCAGACCTCAGAAGTGACAGGTTGAAATTGTCTGTAAAAACTCCAGTTGGTCCGCACCGGTTTTTAGAACACGACTGGGTATACCATCAGGTCCAGGCACTTTTCGAGGGTTCACCCACCTGAAGGATCTTCTGACATTGGCCCCTGTGACTGACTGAAATACCATCACGGCAAATGGGGGCTCAGGAAGGCACATTAGTGTTCTCCCTATCAAAGCTTGCGTAAAACGCATTGAGCTCGTCAGGGAGTGATGCTTCTCTGACAATTGAGTTGCCTCCTGATTTCGCCTTGTAGGAGGTGATTGCATTCAAGCCCTGCCACAGTTGCTGAACATCCGTCACATCCTCCAGCTTGGAGCAGAAGTCTCTTTTGGTCTTTTTGATGGCCTTACCTCTGTAGCTCCAGACCTGAATGCCCGGGATCTGGACTTCAGAAGAGTGCGGATCTCATAGTTCATCCAAGGCTTCTGGTTAGGAAACACTCTGAAAGTTTTTGTTGGGATGCAGTCCTCCACACATTTCTTTATGAAGTCAGTATCGACTGTGGTGTATTCATTCAGGTCCGTTGACGAGTCCCTGAACATTGCCCAGTCTACAGACTCCAAACAGTCCTGGAGTTGTTCCTTTGGACCAGCTCTGTACAGTACCCACCTCTGGGGGTGTGCGCTCTTCAATTGCGGCCTGTAGGCAGGAAGAAGCAGCACCGCAGTATGGAAGGATTTACCAAAGGCAGGGCGAGGGATAGAGTGATAAGCGTCTTTGATGGTCGTGTAGCAGTGGTCGAAGGTGTTTGATCCTCTGGTGCAGCAGGAGACATGTTGGTGGAAGTTAGGGAGTGATTTATTCAGGTTGGCTTTGTTGTCCCTTCAGGCTGGACTGCTGAGACTGGGCAGCTGGGGGTGAGCCACGTCTCTGTGAAACAGAACACAGAGCATTCCCTCAGCTCCCTTTGGTAAAGCAGCCTTGCCCTTAAGTCCTCCACTTTATTTTCAAGGGACTGTACATTGGCCAGTAGGATGGTAGGTAGAGGGGGTTGAAGTGTCCTGCGCTTCAGTCTGACCTGAAGTCCTGCCCGTATGCCATGTTTCCGGACACAATGGAGGCCTCCCTGTTGTTTCCAGGTACTGTACTTACTGTACCTGCTGTTTCTGCAGGTACAGTAAACCTGAGCTGGAACGAGGATTCCCTTGCAATCAGCAGCTCCAGCTCTGTAGCGATCGGGGATTCCCTCGCAGTCGGCAGCTCCAGCTCCGTTGATCCTGGGAGATCGTGCCCGTCGGCTCCGGAGGTCTCCCCGGTGTTTCCAGCTACAGTACCTATGATCCTCAGTCACTTCGGGTGTTCTCCAGCGATCGAGGGATCGCTTACAGTCGGGGGCTTCCGCAGCTGCGTGAGATCGCGATATCACTAGTGCCTTCAAGTGCACTAGCAGCTTGACTGTGACGGCGCCGATTTCTGCCATTTCCCTGATCCAGGTGAGTTGTGTGAAGCAATACATAATTCTCTTCTGTTGAGCTGCTGGCAAAATGTTGCCACAGGCAGGAGCCATCCTAGGACACAATAAGGTACAGCGAAAAACTTTGGACCACGTGGGTTATTTAATGACTAATAAACCATACGCAGATTCTGCCACGGGTGGTTAAGGTAGATGAGTTATTTGGAATTGTGTGCGTTCCTTCCACTGTTTGTGCTTTCTCGCCATGGGATCCCACTGGAAAGATTTAAAGTTCTTGCTGCCTTCCTGTATGCTTCTGTGGCAGTTTGACTGCTTAGGGATTCTTATGAGTCAGCAAGAACGTGACTTTTTTTTTTGAGTGCCCTTTGTGACTATCTATGCAGCATTTTCCTTGTTTATGTGGCAATCTCTTGCTACGACAGTGTTCAGAGGAGATGATTTATATTGGAACCTTAGTGTCAGGCCGGTGAATGACATGTACCACCATTACACTACACACCTCTCTGACAATCAATATCAAGCCTTTTGGGGCCAGCAACTACAAATCCATTAGCTTTAAAAGAGTTAAGGATAAGGACAGAGCAGACACACAAGTTAAAAATCTGAATTGGAGCAAGGCCAACTTTGATGATATTAGAAAGGAACTTGCTAAAGTTAATTGGAGTGGGGTGTTTGTGGGCAATTTGACCCCTGGAAAGTTTACTTTCGGTTAGTATAGTCCATTATTGTCACGTGTACCGAGGTACACCGAAAAGCTTTTTGTTGTATGCTTTCAAGTCAAAGAAAGACTATACATGATTACAATCAAGCCTTCCACTGTGTACAGATAAAGGTGTAAAGAGAACAACATTTAGTCTAAGCGAAAGTCCGATAAAGAATGATTAATGATAGTTGAAAGGTAGATGTGAGGTGAGGACCGCACTCTAGCTGCTGAAAAGATGGTTCAGCTGCCATAAAAAGTCTGTGATGGGGAGAGATTGACCTCTCTCTCTCCCTCCCTCCCTCCCTCCCTCCCTCCCTCCCCTCTCCTATGTTGCCTGATTTCCGGGGGGCGCCGTCCTGTATGGTATGGCTGCGCAGCCTGTAGCTGTTTGTGTTTCACTTTTTAAAATTTTTTTAGTGAGTTATAGTGTTTTGTTTTATGGGGGGAGGGTGGGGGGGGGTGGAGGGGGAGGGGAGGGGGGGGGGGAAGGGGGAAACTGCTTTTCCTGGTCCCTACCTGGTCGGAGAGGCAGCTTTTCTCCGGGCTGCATCTTCGACCCGTCCTCACGGCCTACCAGTGGGCCTGGAGCGGCTTTTCTTGAGGAGACTACCCAGAACCTCGGCTTCGGCAGCGGTGCAGCGCTGGAGCGCCATCGCGGAGCGGAGTGGGCGATGCTTTGCCTGGGTTGCCACGCTGGAACTTCGGTGAGCTGAAGGCCGCCGACAAAAAACATTGCGGAGCCGCGGGTCTGTGGGAGCGGCCAGCTGCGGGCGGCGGCGCTGACTTAACATCGGGAGCAAGTGGGGGAGTTCCATTCAGCTTGGCCTTGTTGGCTTCGGAAGTGCGGACGCGGTGTCCCAAGCCACTGAGATGATTCTCCCGACGTCGGAGCACCATCACCCGGTGAGAACGGCCTGGAACATCGGGCTTCCGTGAAGGCGACTGCGGAAGCCTCAATAAACTGACTATGAGAGGACATGGGATGGGGACTGGACATTGTGCCTTCCCTCATAATGGGAACCATTGTGGGGGGATGTTTTTGTGTTTTTATTATTGTTATGTCTGTATTCTTTTTTTAATGTGCTGCATTGGCAAGAAACATTTCACTACACCAATTGGTGCACGTGACCAATAAAATAACCTTTGAACCTTTGAACCTTTGATCCATTATGTCTTTCCATGTTACTGTTTTTATGAGCAAGAAGGAACGGTGGCAAACAATATTGTACCTTGAATTCTCTGTCTGCAACACAATCCTGTGCTACTAACCCCACCTTTGAAAAGATACAGACACATTTTTGGCTGACTCTGCATACATGTGCTCCTATTTCTCTGCATCACTATTGGCGAGTGTTGCTAGTCTTTTTCTCTGAAACTTTCTTTTTAAATGTTTGACATTGCCACTGCTCTCGTTGTCCTCTCTGACTGTTCCACCAGTGTTGCCATTAAGCTTTCAGCAACAGTGACTTTTTACCTTAGTGCCCTGAGTTGCAACATTCCCTTCAGTTCTCTACCACCCAAATTGTATATTTTGGGAACAAACAAAAATTGGATTAGTAGTGGGCCATACCGTTCTTCAAGCCTGTTCCAGCATTCAATGTGATTGTGATTAATCTTCAATCTCAATACCATCAATTACACTATCTCCCCAAATCTCTGTTACATTTTGTGTATATACATCTCTTTGTCTCCTTCTTAAGTTCATTCAGCATCTTAACTTCCACAGATTTTCTGTGGCAGACATTGCACAGATTTGAGTGAACACATTCATCTGCATCTCAGTTATAACGTCTTGTCCCTGACCCTGAGAATATGACTTGTTTTAAATTCCACCATCCAGCCTTTCAATCTCCCTGTCAGGCTTTTGTATATTTGATAGGATATTCTCTTATTCTTCTAAGTTTTAATAAATAAAAGCCTACTTAACTAAATCTCTTCTGATTCAACATTCTACCTTGCCAGGGAATAGTCTTATCGCACTTTATTTTATTCTGTAGAAAAGAAATACTCTAATGCTGAAGATGCTGACTTTCAGATAACGTTGTGAGAAGATTAGATAAAACCTCACCTGTTCAAGTGAGAGCCAAACATCCTTTACTTTAGACTTTGGAGATACAACGTATCTTCGGCCCACCGAGTCGAGCCGTGCAGCAATCACCCCGTGTATTAGCACTATCTTCCACACTAGGGACAATTAACAATTTTACAGAAGCCAATTAACCTATAAACCTGTACATCTTTGAAGTGTGGGAGGAAACCAGAGCACCCGGGGAAAACCCATGCGGAATAATACAGAAGGTGCAGGATCAGTTCATTCCTAGGAGGAAGAAATATACCAAGGGGAGTAAGGAACGACTGTGGCTGACAAGGGACATAAGGGACAGTATAAAAATAAAAGAGAAGTACAACGTAGCAAAGATGAGCGGGAAGCAAGAGGATTGGGTAATGTTTAAAGAGCAACAGAAGATAACTAAAAAGACAATACGGGGAGAAATGATGAGGTACGAAGGTAAGCTAGCCAAGAATATAAAGCAGGATAGTAAAAGCTTCTTTATGTGAAGAGAAAAAAAATTAGTTAAGATCAAAGTTGGCCTTTGAAGACCAAAAAAGGTGAATTTATTATGGGGAACAAGGAAATGGCAGATGAGTTGAACAGGTACTTTGGATCCATCTTCACTAAGGAGGACACAAACAATCTTCCTGATGTACTAGTGGCCAGAGGATCTGGGGTGACGGAGGAACTGAAGTAAATCCACATTAGACAGGAAATGGTGTTGGGTAGACTGATGGGACTGAAGGCTGAAAAATCCCCAGGGCCTGATGGTCTGCATCCCAGAGTACTTAAGGAAGTGGCTCTAGAAATTGTGGATGCATTGGTGATACTTTTCCAATGTTCTATAGACTCAGGATCAGTTCCTGTGGATTGGAGGGCAGCTAATGTTATCCCACTTTTTAAGAAAGGTGGGAGAGAGAAAACAAGGAATTATAGACCAGCTAGCCTGACATCGGTGGTGGGGAGTTGCTGGAGTCAATTATAAAAGATGAAATAGCCGCACATTTGGATAGCAGTAACGGGATCGGTCCGAGTCAGCATGGATTTACAAAGGGGAAATCATGCTTGACTAACCTTCTGGAATTTTATGAAGATGTAACTAGGAAAATGGACAAGGGGGAGCCAGTGGGTGTAGTGCACCTGGACTTTCAGAAAGCATTTGATAAGGTCCCACATTAGAGATTAGTGGGCAAAATTAGTGCACATGGTATTGGGGGTAGAGTGCTGACATGGATAGAAAATTGGTTGGCAGACAGGAAACAAAGAGTAGGGATTAACGGGTCTCTTTTAGAATGGCAGGCAGTGACTAGTGGGGTACCGCAAGGCTTGGTGCTGGGATCGCAGCTATTTACAATATACATCAATGATTTGGATGAAGGGATTCAAAGTAACATTAGGAAATTTGCAGATGACACAAAGCTGGGTGGCAGTGTGAACTGTGAGGAGGATGCTATGAGAATGCAGGGTGACTTGGACAGGTTGGTGGAATGGGCAGATGCATGGCAGATGACGTTTATTGTGGATAAATGTGAGGTTATCCACTTTGGTATAAAAAACAGGAAGGCAGATTACTATCTAAATGGCGTCAAGTTGGGAAAAGGGAAGTACAACGGGATCTGGATGTCCTTGTTCATCAGTCTATAAAAGTAAGCATGCAGGTACAGCAGGCAGTGAAGAAAGTGAAAGGCATGCAGGCCTTTATAACAAGAGGAGTCCAGTATAGGAGCAAAGAGGTCCTTCTGCAGTTGTACAATACCCTAGTGAGACCACACCTGGAGTTTGGTCCCCTAATTTGAGGAAGGACATTATTGCTATTGAGGGAGTGCAGTGTAGGTTTACAAGGTTAATTCCCGGGTTGGCGGGTTTGTCATATGCTGAGAGAATGAAGCAGCTGGGCTTGTACACTCTGGAGTTTAGAAGGATGAGAGGGAATCTCATTGAAACATATAAGATTGTTAAGGGTTTGGACACGCTAGAGGCAGGAAACATGTTCCCGATGTTCGGGGAGTCCAGAACCAGGCGCCGCAGTTTAAGAATAAGGGGTAAGCCATTTAGAACGGAGATGAGGAAACACTTTTTCTCACAGAGAGTGGTGAGTCTGTGGAATTCTCTGCCTCAGAGGGCAGTGGAGGCAGGTTCTCTGGATGCTTTCAAGAGAGAGCTAGATAGGGCTCTTAAAAATAGCGGAGTCTAGGGATATGGGGAGAAGGCAGGAACGGGGTACTGATTGGGGATGATCAGCCATCATCACATTGAATAGCGGTGCTGGCTCGAAGGGCCGAATGGCCTATTCCTGCACCTATTGTCTATTGTCTATTGTTGATTGTCTATTGTCGCAGGGAGAACATACAAGCTCCGTAAAACCAGCACCCGCAGTCAGGATTGAACTTGGAGGCGGAACCTCTGCCACAGCACCACTGTGCTGCCCTAAATCATGTTGCACTCTTACAAGAGGAACAGCTAATTCTCTTCTTTCATCAGAATGTGTTGCATTATTGAAACCAGCAAGTGGGGAAGATAAATACTTATTCATGCCCTTTGCAAAAAAACCAGGTTAATTGCTGCTATTTTTGCTATATTTTATAACCTGCTAAACAGGTTAATCCGTTGCTATTTATCTGTCAAGGGAAAAGGTTTTTGAAGCAGTCAGTGTATGTTTTGGCAAGTAGTTTCAATTTTTCACACTATTCTTTTAGACAAATGTATTTCATCCCAGTTTGCACCATAAGCCAGTTGCCAGAGAAAAAAAACCCATTGTGACAAGTCATGCAGTCTAATTTCACAAATGTACTGTTGATGTAGTACATGTCAGGCTTGAACCATTCCTCATTTTAAGAAGCCAAAATTGACCTCTAAAATGCTAACAAGTAAAAAACAGCTGGTCGTTTGATCTAAAAATCTACAAGTCTCATTCTAAACATACATAGCATCTTTACTATAGTAAAAGCAACCTAGATGCCTCACATAAGCATCAATCAGACATGATTTCTACATTGAGGTTGCATCTAGATAATACAAAAGATGAACAGAAGAAGTTATAATCTAGGGAGGAGTTTTAAGCGGAGTCTGAAAGGAGGAAATAGAGTTAGAGGAACAACAGGATAAGTGAAGATGCTCCCAGTACTTAGGGCACTGAAAGCTAAAAGTACAATTACCAAGAGCAAAATATATCAAGGATGTACAAGTGATTCGAAGTGAAGAATCGCAGAATATTAAATACGTTTGCCCCTTGATAAAATTCAGGGAGACCACAATGGATGATTAAATTACGCTTTTTCAGTGCATTGCAGGCAACTCTCTAACTCTGCAATAACTAATTATTAAATTCAGAGGACATAGTCAACGCAAAGCTATTCTTTGGTTGAACATTTCAGCATAAAAGGTCATGACTCATTAGCTTGAAGTTAGCCTTCATCTTTTAATTAGAGGCATATTATAGTGAGATCAAGGAATGAATTTCATCTTGAATGATATTCAAGTAAGTTTTTAATTGTTCCGTTATCGGTACATATGACAGTTAAACACTTCTAAATCTCTTGACTCTTGGCAGGCATTGTAGAACTATAGCATCAGTCTATGAAAGTAAGCATGCAGGTACAGCAGGCAGTGAAGAAAGCGAATGGCATGCTGACCTTTCTAACAAGAGGAGTTGAGTATAGGAGCAAAGAGTTCCTTCTGCAGTTGCACAGAGCCGCAGTCAGACCACACCTGGAGTATTGTGTGCAATTTTGGTCCCCTAATGTGAGGAAGGACATTCTTGCTATTGAGGGAGTGCAGCGTAGGTTTACAAGGTTAATTCCTGGGTTAATTCTCGGACTGTCATATGCTGAAAGAATGAAGCGGCTGGGCTTGTAACTCTGGAATTTAGAAGAGAGGGGATCTTATTGAAACGTATAAGATTATTAAGATTTTGGACACGCTAGAGGCAGGAAATATGTTCCCGATGTTGGGGTAGTCCAGAACCAGGGGCCAGTACGGAGAGATCCGGCTCCACAAATGTTGATGAAAGAGAAGATAGACCGATGGGAAGCTGTTCAGATAACACTGAAGAACATCGTTCAGTGGTCAAACCCCATGGGTGATTTGTCTTTATCCTACCTATTCCCCTTATGATTGTACGCACCTATGTAAGATTAGCCTCCTACACTCCAAGGAATAAACTCCTAGCTTTCCCACCTCTCCCTATAGCTCAGGTCCGGCAACATCTTCGTAAACCTTATCTGCACTCTTTCCAGCTTAGTGACATCTTTCCTATAGCAGGGTGACCAAATCTGAACTCACCAGTCCAAGTGTGGCTTCTTATACATCTGTAACATAACAACCCAAATTCTATACTCAATTCCCTGACTGATGAAGGCCAGTAACCAAAAGCCTTCTTCACCACTCTCTCTACCAGCAATGTCCTTGTACTGCAATCCCTCTGCTCTGGAACACTCCCAGTTTCCATCACCTGTGAAGGTCCTGCACCAGATTGACTTACCATTTATGCAACACCTCACACTTGTCTGAATTAAAGTCTATTAGCTATTCCTCAGCCCTCTTACTTAACTGATCAAGATCCCGTTATACTGCAAATCTTGATAACCATCTTTGCTGTCCACGATACCATCTCTTTTAGTGTCATCTGCAACTCACCAATTATGCCTCTTAACCCTCCAGTCCATACACCCTCAAGGATTTCAAGAAGACATCTGCTCATGTTGTGTACTGCTGTTCCAGAAACCTGCTCTCTCTGTTGTTACATGTTGCTGTGCCAGAAATCTGAAGTGAAAGGCTGCTCTCCACTCGTGCCCTTGTGGAGAGGCTTTCCGCAAGGACTGATATTGGGCAGGCAGGGATGAGCAGTGTGGCTACTCTGCATTGGGACATGCGACTATTTGCTGCTCGCTGGCAGGGTGAATGTGGGCCTTTCCTGGGGAATGGCAGCACCCACTCCAAGCATTGGCAGAACACCCAGCACCCGCAGTCCCTGTCATCACTTCCTATTGATGTACTCTTGTCCTTTTCTCTTTGTTTGGCCGCATCAGCTCAAAGCCAGCATACACCATTAACCTGTTCACTGCCAAGTTTTCTTTTTTCACTATCAGCCATGACCCGAGTATACTGGGGGGGGGTGGCACTGAACAGGTTACATTTGTTACTATGCAAGATGCACGATCATTGTTCTTGGACCCAAAATTACGTCTCCCAGGTTAGGCTTTTGAATTTGATCTTGAATGCCAACATCTGATTTACTAAATTTGCTGGTTTAAAATTGGTTTTAAAGATGGAAGTAAGAATACAAAAACATGTAGCCTAAATGATAGTCAGTAAAGGAATTATGTGCACAGATATATTTATTTCTCAGATGTGAAAGGCAGAGATTATTCTGACCACATGCAGCTGATGCAAAAGAGACCATGAATAGGAATGTAATTCTCGGATCGCTGCCATCTGCCACTGTGTTTGGAGAGATCGGCCAAGCCTTACATTAGCAACTTGTACACTTTGTCCTCAATATACCCCTGCGACTTCTTAGCATGGGTTACAACACCGTTATCTGGTTGTCCGTAAATATATCCTATAATCAACATCGAGGAACAATTGCATCGAAAAGGATTTTTTAGAAAAGAATAGTGCTTTTCAAAAATGTATTGAATGGATCATGACAAGTAATGTTCTTATAAAATAATCATTTATTATTCAATTTTTTCTTTGCAGTTAAAATTATAGTGACTTTCTAATGTGCTCCTTTTAAAGGAAGGAACAAAATAAGCAATACAGAGAACAGCACACACGAGACTCTGGAGGGCTTTCCTAGAGCTCTCAATATATACCAGGGTACACCCCTTAACCACGTGATGACTCCTTCCCGCCAACCACAGTCACGAGACCCTGCCAGCCCAAGTGCCGAGGTTTTGCTCAGTAAGTGGCCTAACCACCAGATGGCGCCACAGGACCCCCCCCCCCCCCCCCCCGCCAGAACCGGAGGCACAAAAATGAACCGGCAGACAAATGAGGCGCTGCCGCCTCACATCCACGAACAGCAATTGAGCCCGGAGGAAATCGGTGCCCAGCAATGGCTGGGAGACATTGGCAACTGTTAAAGTCTAGATAAAATGACAGGGACCAAAGATGAGTGGGACCATACGAACCCCATACGTCCGGATAGAGCTGCCATTTGCCATGGTTAGAGAGGCCCCCCACTGGCCGGAACAAGTGTCAACCCCCGATGGGGGCAAAGTGCTAACATCCGCACACAGGCAAATGAGGAACCGTCATCCAAAGGTACGGAGGAGGAGCACTTTGAGGCCTGCGTACTTGTCCTCAGCTGGAGACTCACAAAGGTAATGGACCAGGTGAACGACCGTCTTCTGATTCAATGCGCCGACCACATAATAGTATTTGGTGTCATCAGCCGTGATGCGTCGAATGTGGAACTGGGCCTCGGCCTGCTGGAACCACACTTCGGGCTGCAATGTCCAGAACACTGGCAGCTTAAGCAAGATGGCCATCTGCTTGGCCGGATCTACGGCGATTTTGTGTTGCTGGGGTAGATCGTTAAGCGAGCCACGCATTGTGAATCAATGTGATCTTTATTAAGACAATACAGAGAACAGCACACATGCGACTCCGGAGGGTTTTCCAAGGGCTCTCAATATATACCAGGGCACACCCCTTAACCACCTGACGACTCCTTCCCGCCAAACACAGTCACATGACCCTGCCAGCCCAAGTGCCGAGGGTACGCTGAGTAAGTGGCCTAACCACCAAGTGGCGCCACAAATGCATCAAATTGATTGTAAGAGAATTGTTCCTCAGAGTGAGCTGATGTTACAGAAATATTCCTGCTGAAAATATACTGTATGTAGATTCATGCTTTGCATAAATGGCATTGGATAAATTCACACAATTTCCACTCTTAAGTTAAAAAGCACAGTTGTCTTGAAACTGTCATAACATTTTGGGTTCAAATCCTGCTCAATGAAACTCGAAAATAATATTCCAAGTTGACATTCTAATGTGCCACAGGAGGACTTCTGCAATGATGGATGTACTGTCTTTCCGATGAGTTATTAAAGTGAAGACCTCCTTGCTCTCTCAGGTGAAGGCAGATAATTCATGGTACTATTTTGAAGAGCATCCTGACAATATCCTGCTGGCACTCGCTGGAGCTTGTGTGGAACATAAACACCTTTCAGAATGCTCCCAAGTGCTTCACGGCCATTGTTGATGCATAGTCTTCTCTGGGATCCTCAACACCATTCTGCCAATAGCCAAGTGAAAGGACATCACTGCTTGGATTTTGATAGATGTTCTTGGCTCCAAACATGGTTTATTTTTCTCAATGGCTGCAATTGCTGGACTTAATCAGAAATGCAGAAGTCGCAAATCTACTTTGCGTTAGTTGCCACAAAATATTAGTTAACACATTACAGGAAATAATCTTCTTTAGTCAGAGGGTGGTGAATCTGTGGATTTCTTTGCCATAGAACGATATGAAGGCCAAGCCAGTGGATATTTTTAAGGCAGTGATAGATATATTCTTGATTATGGGGAGAAGTCAGGAGAATGGGGTCAGGAGTGAGAGATAGATCAGCCATGATTGGATGGCAGAGTAAACTTGATGGGCCGAATGGCCTAATTCTACTCCTATTCCTTATGACCTTATGTGGAAGCCTTTGATTACACTGCAAAGGATGCAGAGGACTACAGGTGCTGTCTGTACGCAGTTAGTACGTTCGGCCTGTGAGAGCGCGGGTTTTCTCCCGGTACTCCGGTTTCCTCCCACATTCAAAAATACGTGCAGGCTTTTGGTTTAATTGGCTTTTGTAAAAAATGTTCCTCGTGTGTGGGGTAGAAATAGATTTAAGAAACACACAAGGAAATACAGGTGGTAGAATCTTGAGAAAAATACAAAGTGCTGGAGTAGCTCAGCAAGTCAGTGTGCATTTGTGGAGGCAATGGATAGACGATGTATCATGTTAGGACCCTTCTCCAGACTGAACATTCATCACTGATGATAAAGGTGATTTAGAGGGAATTTTCTGAACCACCTTTCAGCCAGAGGTGCTTAAAATCCAGATTGTACTGCATGAGGAGTGGATTAGGAAAGGGGTATCGTGCCCGATACTCTCAAGACATTTAGATATTTTGATCGTTACACAAAAAGCTGGAGAAACTCAGCGGGTGCAGCAGCATCTAAGGAGCGAAGGAGATAGGCGACGTTTCGGGTCGAGACCCTTCTTCAGACTCAGATATTTTGATCGTTCGCTCGTGTGTCAGAAGACGCATAACTCGCTGTTGGTTTCCGTCGTCATCCAACATGTTGACATAATTGATCGCCCGACGCGTCACAGAGTGCTTCGTGTCGTTGTTTCCAGGGATCACCACGACGAGGCTTCTGTCATGATCTCCAATATTTAGAGGTGTATTTGATATGGCGTGACCTAGAAGGATATGGGTCAAGTGCTAAAAAATAGGAATGGTATAGCAAGATTCTTGATAACCAGCATAAACAAGATAGATTGAAGGTCCTTTACCCTTGCTGTATGACTATGATTTCAGTGGGCATAGAAAGACCATGGAGATAAAGTAAGTACCACTTTTTAAATATATATTTACAGTTGTAATGTTTATACTATTGCTTATTACAAAACAATTCAAATGTTTTTGTTTTCTTACTGCTTTACTTGAATTTTAATTATTTGAAATATTTTAATATGCGTTTTTAATTTTAGAGTTAATTTTAAATATTTTTAAAGGTGGCGCAGCAGTAGAGTTGCTGCCTTACAGCACCAGAGACCTGAGTTCAATCCTGACTACGGGCACTGTCTGTATGGAGTTTGTACATTCTACCCATGACCACATGGGTTTTCTCCGGGTGCTCCAGTTTTCTCCCACACTCCAGAGACGTGCATGTTTCTCGGTTAATTGGCTTCAGTAAGAATGGTAAATTGTTCCTAATGTGCAGGATAGTGTTAGCGTACAGGGTGATCGTTGGTCGGTGTGGATTCGGCGGGCCGAAGGATCTACTTCCACGCCGTATCTCGAAACTAATCAAAATAATTTGTGTCATTTAAGTACTCTGCCAACTTTGGACAAACTTGTGTTGGGGCTTCAACAGCTGCAGAAGGTCATCAAGGATTTGGGAAAGGCAGGGATTTTTCATTGTGCGAACTGAAACTCAAACATTATTCAGATCCTTGCTGCTGGTTGCAGTGAATATCAGGCATAGAGTGACTCTGGGTGGTAAATATAGCTAATGAACTCGTGCCAATAAAATCTGGGCTAATCATTTTCACAAATGATGTTGATTGATTTAAATATTGTCTAGATCACTCGGGATGACTCCACTGCCCTTCAAAACAGTATCACGTATATCAATGGCGGTAGCGCACTTCAATAACATTGTACAATACTCATCATAGATTACTTCAGGGATTTAGAAAGTAGAGCTCAGCCACCAAAAAAACCACAGCAGAAATACTTAACAAGAACATTTGTTGATTGGGCAAAGTGCCATATTCTGCTTTAAACTTAAGCTGCCAATCCAGGGCAGCTTTTAATGAAGATTTGGGCAATTACATTGATAGGGAGGGTTTAGAGGGATATGGGACAAATGCAGGTAAATTGTAGTAGCTTTGATGGGGCACTTTGGTCCACATGGACAAGTGAGGCCAAAGGGCCTGTTTCTGTGCTGTATGACTGTATGACTGCGTTAGGTGCTTTAGTATATATCTATTAACATGTATCTATTATTAAGGCATTATTGATTATTTATGTGGTAAATGGAAAAGGTGGAGAATATTATTGGTAGGATGGTGAGTGCCGAAGGGCAGATTTGTTGGGAAGCAAAGGCAATCGTGGTTCAAATAGGAAGAAAATGGAGTGTGGAGCTGACAATACACTGCAAGCTTAACAACCGAAACAAGGACAGAGGTAACCAAACGCCCTGCTAAAAATTTTAAGCTATGGAAGCAGGCCCTTCAACCCAAATCGACCATGCTGAAAAGAATGTCCCATGTAAGCAGGTCCTATTTGCCCAAAGACACAAAATGCTGGAGCAACTCAGAGGGTCAGGCAGCATCTCTGGAGAGAAGGAATGGGTGATGTCACCCATTCCTTCTCTCCAGAGATGCTGCCTGACACGCTGAGTTGCTCCAGCATTTTGTGTCTACCTTTAATTTAAACCACCATCTGCAGTTCTTTCCTACACATCCTTTTTGCCCATGTTTGCTCATATTCCACTAAACCTTCCTATCCATGTACCTATCCAAGTCTTTTCAATTATGTTATAATATTTATCTCAATTATCTCCCCTGGCAACTCTTTCCATTTACCCACCACCCTCTGAGCGAAAAGGTTGCCCTTCAGGTTTATATTAAATCTTGTCCTTCTCACCTTAAACATGTGCTTTCTTGTTTTTATTCCCTCACCTTGGGTAAAAGCCTCTGTGCATTCACCCTATCTATTCCACCCATGATATAATATACTTTTGTAAGATCACCTCTCTGTCTCCTGTGCTCCAAGGAATGAAGTCCTAGTCAGCCCAACCTCTCCTTAAGGGGCTGTCCCACTTGGGCGACCTAATCTGCAAATTTAGAAGAGCTTCTTTGATCTTCAAACTCGCAGCATGGTCGACACGTGGCCCTTGGAGGTCCTATGAGGTCACTGGAACTCTCCTTCATGTTCGAGGGAAGTTCCGGAATACTCATGGCCTCAGCTAGGTCGCGGAAATATTTTCAGCATGTTGAATAATTTTACGCGAGTAACATTTGGCCAGTATGGTGGAGTGGAGTCACTATTTAGTTACATGCAGTCGAGCGCAGCCGTAGGCAACCTTCTTCGCTGACCGGGCATTTTGATTGGCGGTTTGGAGTTTTCAGGACCAAGGAAAACCTACCGGTAGGCACTATGCCCGCTAAACTTTATTATACTTCTTAAAAGTGTCTCCACTCCCTCTTCCCCCCCTTCTCCCCCCTCTTTGCTCCCCTTATCTCCCATTCTCCCCCCTTCTATCCCCCTCTCTCCTCTTCTCCCCCCCCCTGTGCATTCTCTAAAGGACTTAACGTTACTGTGCAGCCGTTTTACCTTCCTCTTCATCGCAGGTGTGAATTTCAGACAGCACTCCCCCGCTTTCCCTGGCCCCCGCCTTTACAGTGTGTGTGTGTGTGTGTGTGTGTGTGTGTGTGTGTGTGTGTGTGTGTGTGTGTGTGTGTGTGTGTGTGTGTGTGGGCGCGCGCGTGTGTGGTCGGGCGATCCAGCTCGCGGTTTCTCCGCGGACGATCGATCCAGCTCGAGGCTTTCCAGGCGAGTGCCCTCGAGCGTGAAGGTCGAAGACACTCTTCTTAACTCTCGGATTAGGTCGCCCAAGTGGGGCAGCCCTTTTATATCTCAGCCCCTCAAATCCTGACAACATTCTCATAAATCTTCTCTGCACTTTTTCCAGCTTAATAACATTCTTCCTATAGCACGGTAACCAAAACTGAACACAATACTCCAAGTGCAGCCGTACCAACATCTTGTACAACTGTAAAATAACATTATGCCTTTTCTACTGGCTAATGATGTCCAATGTACCAAAAACCTTCTTGACCACCCTATTTGCGTGTGACACCTTTAAGCGAACTTTGTACCTGTACGCGAGGTGAGTGACCTAGATGCTGATTAATTCCAAATAATGCGACTTCACAACCCACCATAATGATGGTAAAATATTCAAAATTTAACAAATGCAATCAGTAGAAATTTTTTTTAGTCCGCCAAAGATCATTATGTTTCAGTATGAAAGGAAGTACCCAAAGGGATCATTACTTCCAGGATGATTTGAACAGTTGGTTCCATTATGGAACCGCCTCATTCAATCTGCAATCTTGACACTGAGCTTCCATCACCATCTCTTACATTTGCTATAGTGCCAGAGCTGCAACCTTACAGCACCAGAGACCAAGGTTCGATCCTGACTCCAGGTGCTGTCTGTACAGAATTTGTACGTTCTCCCCGTGACCTGCGAGGTTTTCCTCCGAGTGCTCCAGTTTCCTCCCACATTCCAAAGATGTACAGATTTGTAGGTTAATTAGCAACTGTAAATTATCCCTAGTGTATAAGATAGAACCAGTGCACGAGTTATAGCTGGTCATCATGGACTGAGTGCACCGACGGACCTGTTTCTACACAGTATCTCTAAACTAAACTAAAGTAAACATTCCCACTCTGACTTTTCTGCTTGGGCCACCTAATGTGTTCCAAGGATGCTCAATATAAGTTTAAAAACTCGAATAACCTGAGAATCTAAACATGCTACAGGCTACTGGACTCGACAATGAGTTCATCATTACCAAATTATCAGCATTTTCATTTCAAATTTCTAGCCTTTGCACTTTAAATTCCACTGCAATTTCATAGAATTATTGTGCTTCCTCCATTTATACATCCATCGAAGTGACCTTTTGTTCCCTGAATCCTCATTGCAGCCTCTTTCCTCTTGTACTATCATCTCATATGTCTTTTCCTCTCTCCTGTTTCTCTGCTCTATCACAGCCCTTCTAATTTCTATTCAACCTTTTCTTTCAATGTTGAAATCTATTTTTTTCTAACTTTTCTCTTTTTGAAAAAACATTTAAAATACATTTTGACAGGTACATGGACTGGAAAGGTTTAGTGTTATATAGGCCAAACGCAGAATAGTGTCGCTGAGACATCTTGGTCAAGGGCTTGTTTCCATAATTGTCTCCTGTATTTTTTTTTTAACATTTTCAGTGATTTCTGTTTTTAATGAGACAACTAATTCCATTAAATTTATGCTTTGGTGATTTAAGATGGAAATTTACCAGCATCTTCTCAGGGACCCTGGAGAGATGCAATAAAACTTGCCTTTGATGGACATGGAACAGACAAAAATTTTGTTTAACTTACATTTTTGTTTTGAAAATGTCAATAATGACTGCTAATGAAAAAAAAAGCTTATTTTCAAAAAGTATGCTTTGATCAGGATTTATCCCTGAGGGGAATGAATAGGTCTGCTACATCTACATTCAATTAATCAAAATGTTACCGTGATCAAGTGTCATTTATATTCACTCTCTCTCCATACCCTCCCTCTTCCCAGTTCTCCCACCAGTCTTACTGTCTCCGACTACATTCTATCACTGTCTCGCCCACCCCCCTGATACGTCACCCATTCCTTCTTTCGAGAGATGCTGCCTGTCCCGCTGAGTTACTCCAGCAGTTTGTGTCTAACGTCATTTATATAGAGTCAGAACTGCAAATATTCTGGGTAAGTGTTTTTTGTTACAAAGTCTAAACATTTCAAATACTTGTGGAGTTGAATAGGACGCTAAGTGTCTGACCACAAGCCCCAGGAAGTGGTGCTTGAGCATTCTTTCCCAACCATTGAGGATGGTATGGCAGACATAAATACATCTGCAAATTACAACTCTGAGATAATTATGCACTCAGATGTTTTGTGTCTAGTGGTTTTACTGCTTCTCTGGTGTTTCTGAATCCACCCTGTCACTTAAACTGCAGTTTGAAGAAATGCTGCATTATAAGTAATGCCAAACATTCAACGTGACTTATCACAGAAGTGCTAAACATGGCAACAATGTAAAAAAACAAGTGTTACCTGTCCTATGTAGAAATCCATGAACAATTTGCCTGTCTGTGAGAATTCAAGTCCAAATAAAGACCAGCAGTAAACATCTTTCTTCAAGTTGTGGCAAGAAACAAGAGAGATGCCACTCTTTCCTTTTATCTATTTGTGATCCCTGCAGAATTTTTGTTTCATTTTTGATTGTCAAGAGGATTGGGGTTTGGCCCACTGTGGGCAGATTCTCATAGACTATACTTATGCGCAAGGAATGTCAAATTCAGAAATCAAGGTTGATGTCACCTTGAGGAGGCAATTAGAAATGTGAAAAAGTTGCCCCACAGGTTCCTATTAAATCTTTCCCCTCTTACCTTAAACCCATATTCCCTGGTTCTTGATTTTCCTATTCTGGGTAAAAGATTGTGCATTCACCTTATCAATTCCCCTCATGAATCTATACACATCTATAATATCACCCCTTAGCATCCTGCTCTCAGAGGAATAAAGTCTTAGCTTGCCCAAACTCTCCCTGTAGCTCAGGCACTCGTGTCTTGGGAACATTACTGATTGTGGATGATCAGCCATGATCACATTGAATGGCGGTGCTAGCTCGAACGGCCGAATGGCCTACTCCTGCACCTATTGTCTATTGTTTATCATAAAAGTCCGTGGAAATTGGATTTATTGGAGACACCAGGTACAATATCTAACTTTTCTTAACATAGTTATTGGAAACTTCCCATATAATGTCTCTAGAAGATTTCCAAGGTTAATTTATGTTCCAATCCCAATCTCAACATTTAGCTGAGTGAATGAGAATAGCAGAATGAGAATAGAGTAAAGCATGTTAGTGACTGCATTAATTGTGGGGGATCACAAACCCAATAAATCAATAATTGGGCAGTACGGTGGCACAGCGGTAGAGTTGCTATCTTACAGCGAATGCAGCAGCAGAGACCTGGATTTGGTCCCGATTATGGGTGCTGTCTGTATGGAGTTTGCACGTTCTCCCCGTGACCTGCATGGGTATTCCCCGAGATCTTCGGTTTCCTTCCACACTCCAAAGACATTCAGGTATGTAGGTTTATTGGCTTGGTAAATATAAAGATTGTCCCTAGTGTGTGTAGGATAGTGTTAATACGCGAGGATCGCTGGTCGGCGCGGACCCGGTGGGCCGAAGGGCCTGTTTCCGCCCTGTATATATCAAAACTAAATTATTTGCCACAGGTGTTAAAATGTGTTTGGAACAGATTAGCTTCTTTGGTTGACACCTGGTCAACTCTTGAGTTCCCTTTATCTGTTATTTATGGAAAAGTAGAATATATTTTATATTTTAGCTATTACTATTTCCCTTTTCATTGAAGATCTATTAAAAAGTCATTATAAAGTCATAAGTCATAATGATAATCTTAAAGCACATTAAGAAGGTTACTTCCTCAGGGCCTGACGAAGTGCATCCACAGACCTTGTGGGAAGCTAGGCAAGAAATTGCAGAGGCCTTTGCAGAGATATTTATGTAATCTTCAACCACAGGTAAAGTTCTAGAGGACTGAAGAAAGGCTACTGTTGTATGTTCATTTAAGAAGTCCAGGAAGAGAAAGCCATGGAACTACAGCCTGACAGTAAGCCTGATATCACTGGTAGGTACATTGCAGGAGGGAATTCAGAGGGGCAGGATCCATTGGCATTTGAATAGACAAGGAGTAAAGAGTCAAGTGTTAAGAATATTTTATGGTATTTTATATATATATATATATATATATATATATATATATATATATATATATATACCATCAAATATAAATATGCCCCTGAGTAATTCAGAGCTTATTTGAAGTTTATACTGCTTAATTGCCCAATAGTTGTAGGGAAGAAGCTGCCCCTGAACCTGGGCATTATAGTTTTCAGGCTCCTGTATCTTCTTCCTGATGGCAGGAGTGAAAATTAGAGTGTGGGCAGGGCGGTGTGGGTCTCTGATGATACTGGTTGCCTTTTTGAGACAGCGACTCCTGAGGATCCCTTCAATGGTGGGAACATCAGTACCTGTAATGGACAGGGCAGTATTCAACACCATCTTTTGCATGGGAAATTGGTGTGTGTCATAAATCTGTTAGAGGTTTTTGAAGAAAGACCTAAGGATTGATGAGGGCAGGGCAAAGGATGTTGTCTATATGGGTTTTATCAAGGCATTCGACAAGCTCTTGCATG
Organism: Raja brachyura; assembly: GCA_963514005.1. The sequence goes on along the minus strand of OY740785.1, from coordinate 41,136,871 downwards.
GTAAGTTAGTCTGCAAGGTTAAATTGCATGGGAGCCAGGGACAGCTGGCTAATTTGATGCATAATTGTCTTGGGGGTGAAAGGAAGCAGAAGGTGATGGTGGATGGTTGCTTGTTGGACTGGAAGCATTTGTCTCATATTGTGCTGCAAGGTGTCATTGCTGGGCCCATTATTGTTCATCATTTATATAAATGACATGGTTAGTAAATTAGCAGAAGACTCGAAAATAGGTGGTTTCATAGACGGTGAAGAAGAATATCAAAAAGTACTGTGGGATCTTGATCAGATAGACAGCTGAGAAATGGTAAGATATGATAGACAATAGACAGACAATAGACAATATGTGCAGGAGTTGGCCATTCAGCCCTTCAAGCCAGCACCGCATTCAATGTGATCATGGCTGATCATCCACAATCAGTACCCCGTTCCTGCCTTCTCTCCATACCCCCTGACTCTGCTATCTTCAAGAGCCCTATCTAGCTCTCTCTTGAAAGTATCCAGAGAACAGGCCCTCTGAGGCAGAGAATTTCACATACTCACAACTCTCTGTGTGAAAATGTGTTCCCTCATCTCCATTCTAGATGGCTTACCCCTTACTCTTAAACTGTGGCCCCTGGTTCTGGACTCCCCCAACATCGGGAACATTAAATTCAGATAAGTGAGAGGAGCTGCATTTATGGAAATTAAACCAGGACAGGGCTTTCACAGCCATCAGGTCTGTTGTAAAACGCTGTGGAGTTTTTAGTGGGACGTAAGAGTACAATTACATAGCTTCTTGAAAGTGTTGTCACCATAGATAGAAAGGTGAAAAAGACATGTAGCATGCTTGATTTCATTAGCATGTGGCATTGAAATTTTAGGATGATATATTGCAGTTGTGCAAGATGTTGGTGAGGCTGCAGTAGTGTGTATGGTTTTGGTTATTTTGCCACAAGAAATACATAATTAAATGGAAGTCATGCAAAGAAGTTTTACAAAACATTGTGAGGACATGAGACCCAGAATTTTCAAGAGAGATTGTGTCTTTAGTTCTTAATGGTTCGGACTTTATTTCTTAATGGTTCATGTACTGAGGTACAGTGAAATTCCTTTTTTATCATACAGATCAGTCGAAATATTACAATACATAAACACAGTCATAGTTCAGTACAACTGAGACAGTGTACAAGAGTCGCCATGTTTCTGGTATCATTTTTCATGGTTCTAAAGTCTAAAGTTGTTATAATTTTAGAGTTCTCAACTTTGCCATAAATGCCTGTTGTCCCAGCGGCGTGCAGGGTCGGCTTGGCCAAGCGAAGTTGATGGTGTCCTCCACCTTTGCTCCATGCCACTGCAGGCCGTGTCCAATCCACACGCCGAGCCTCTTGGAGAGGGGTCCAATTCAATCAACTCTTAAATTAAATGACAGAATTGGCCTTGGGAGAGGAAAAGGCAACTTTGCTGAGCAAAGCCCAGCATGAACTGCAACCACATTATAATGCACTTAAGAAACTGAGTGGTGAACTTGTAGAGGTGCGTAAAACCACGAAGGCCATGGATAAGGTGAATCCACACCATCTTTTTCCAGTGAAAGACAATCACAATCTAGAGGCCATAAGTTAAAGGTGAGAGGGGAAAGATTTAATAGGAATCTGAGGGGCAGCTTCATCAGAGAGGGGATGGTGGGTATATGAAATGAACAGATCAAGGAAGTGGTTGAGGCTGGTTAGATAACAACTTCAAAAAACAACATCAGTTAATGGCCAGAATATTTGTTCTGCGTGGATTTGTCCTTTTCCTTCCATCCCAACTAAGTTCAGTTTAAGTTTTAACTAAATGTCTTTATTCAAATCAGATCCCTGTCTTTTTTATGATGATTGTACTAAATTTACTGCACTTTGTCTAAAACCTACTGATTTTAAATATCTCCTATTTGTTCTTTTTTGCACAATCACTTTGACTGCAAGTTAAAAATAATTAGTTTAATAAGCTTTCCACTTTCCCTGGTCAGCGTTGATAGAGTGAAGTACTTTCCAAAGTGCCACAGCGGTGATTTAAAAAGTTACTTTGCATTTTCCTAACAGACTACGGTCTGATTAACTCTAATATGTGGGGTGGGAGATTGCAACCTTCACGTGGTCCGCCCTGTTTCGACAAATGCAATCAACCCAGCGTGCACAATCAAATAAGATCAAATAGAACAAGTTGTCCGACAACTTTAGGCTATGCACGCCATACGCAAGAAGAACTCTAAAATGGCAGTTAGAAAATGAACTTGCAAAAAAAATTAACTGATGATTAAAACAATTGCTAACTGAAAGATAAGAGGTATGGAATAGTTTCAGATTAGGAAAAGGGGAGGTCCAACGATACCTGGGTGTGCTTGTACATCAGTCACTGAAAGTAAGCATGCAGCTACAGCAGGCAGTGAAGAAAGCTAATGGCATGTTGGCTTTCATTGCGAGAGGATTTGAGTTTAGAAGCAAGGAGGTCTGACTGCAGTTGTACAGCGCCCTGGTGAGACTGTTGCTAGAGAATTGTGTGCAATTTTGGTCTACTAATTTGGGGAAAGATATTATTGCTATTGACTGGGTGCAGAGGTTCATCAGGTTAATTCCCGGGATGGCGGAACGGGGCTTGTATTCACTGGAATTTAGAAGGATGAGAGGGAATCTTATAGAAATATATACCATTCTTAAAGGATTGGACAGGCTAGATGGAGGAAAAATGCTCCTGATGTTGGGGGAGTCCAGAACCAGGGGTCACAGTTTAAGAATAAGGGGTAGGCCATTTAGGACTGAGATGAGGAAAAATGTTTTCACCCAGAGTTGTGAATCACAGAAGGCAGTGGAAGCCAATTCATTGGATGTTTTCAAGAGAGAGTTAGATTTAGCTCTTGGGACTAAAGGAATCAAGGGATATGGGGAAAAAGCAGTGACGGGGTACTGATTTTAGATGATCACCTATGATCATATTGAATGATGGTACTGGCTTGAAGGGCCAAATGGCCTACTTGTGCACCTATCTTCTATGCTTCTATGTTTCTAAAACGTATCCAAACTCAGTAATGACGTTGTGATGTATCAGCTGCTCGCAAAGTTAATGTTTTTTGTGTTGTATTTTTGGAATGGGGCAGTGGCCTATTTTAACTATTTCCGTCCCTCTGGTTAAGATTAGCTAAAGTAAAACATTCCCACATTAATGTTTAACAGGCTAGAATTTAATGCCAATATCACATTGAGTGCTGTACATAGTACAGTATAGTCACAGTTACCTTGGCAGTAAAGTTGGCATTAAACTTGAACATTAAGGTAGGAATGCTTTTACATAGTACAGCAACTCCACTCAGGAACAGGTGCACAATTAAATGGGAGATCTGAAATTCAGCTGTCATCTTGGTTTAAAATGTTCTTTTGCTAATATCTGTGCTTTCAACAAACACTAGACTAAGTGGGACACGTTGGGTCCCTGTCACACAGGAGGCTTGGTCCCCAACGCAATATTGCACCACTCACCCATAGCCCCCAACTGCACAGGCGCAGCTCATTTCCCCTTATCCCTAGCACTCTCTCCCCTCCTCTTCACCCTCGCTCTTCTTTCCCCTCTCCTCTCCTCCTCCCCTCTCCAATGCCTCCCTCACCTCTCTCTCCCTCTTCTTTCCCCTACCCTCAGTCACTCCCTCCCTCGCTCCATAACTCCTCTCCCCTCTCTATCCCACTCCTATCCCTCTAACCCCCAACTCCGCCACTCCTCACCTCCCCCATCCCCCCACTACCCCTTCTCACCTTCCCACTGCCCTCCTCTCCGTCTAGTTCCCCTCCTTCCCCCACTCTCCCTCCTCACCTCCTCCTTCCCCTCCCCTCCTACCCTCACCCAATCCTTCCCTCACCTCTCTCTCCCTCTCCTTTCCCCTACCCTCAGTCACTCCCTCCATCCCACCATAACTCCTCTCCCCTCCCTACCCCCCTTCCTATCCTCTAACCCCCACCTCCCCCACTCCTCACCTCCCCTTACCCCCCCCACTATCCCTCCTCACCTCCCCCACTGCCCTCCTCTCCCTCTATTCCCCACTCCATACCTCCCCCACTCACCTCTCCACTGCCTTCCTCTCCCTCTATCCCCCTCCTCCCCAACTCTCCCTCCTCAACTCCTCCCTCTTCTTTTCCCTCTCCTCCTACCCTCCCCCAATCCCTCCCTCACCTCTCCCTCCCTCTCCTTTCCACTACCCTCAGTAACTCCCTCCATCACTCCTCTCCCCCCCCCCCCCCACTCCTCTCCCTCTATCCCCTCTCCTCCCCCACTCTCCTTCCCCAAGATCTCAAGGTTGCCGCTCCTCTCCCTTCTTGCATGCCCCGGAGGAGCATCAGCCATCGGCCAGCGATCGGAATGAAACCTGTTGCACTCGCAGCACAGGGGAACGGTGAGTGAGCTGAAGAAAAATCATATCGCTATCGTGTACCGTTTTGCGCAAATAGAAAAAATGTGCAAACCAGAAAAGCACAAGATCAGAGTTTTAGTTATGTATAGATAGAAGATAGATAGATAGATTAAATGTCATGGGGTGGCTGTATATTTAGCCATGGATATGAACTAACTGCTCTACAGATATTGGGTTTTGATAATTAGTCATTTAAATGCACTTTTAACAATTCAACAATTGTTAATGACTATCTCAAATGGCTGAAAATGAATTTAAGATTTATTCTTTTGGATTTAAAATTCTTGGCAGATATTTTAAAGTATTAGTTTTAAGTTTAATGTTATTTTCTGACTTTTTCTTCTTTCCTTCTGCATTTCCCTTGCTGTATCTGATTTAATGTCAATTCGCCTATCTCCTAAATCCTTGCATTATTTATTTTCCAAACCTTCAATCTGGTTGGTTTTTTTGAGTCATTGTTGGTTTCCCTATTCAATTCAGCCTGTTTCTCAGGATATTATGAAGCTGCTAATTCAGCAACTTTATGGACTAACCTTCCTGAGCTAAAGTTAGATGCTCCAACAAGTTATGTTATTAAAGGGACTGTCATGGTATGGGGAGATTTGGGAGATCTTAAACTATGATGTTGGTCTTTATGAAAATTGATATTGTAATTGATATAATTGACTTGTAGAATGCTGATTTTTAGGGTCGACTATTTTAGTCTGTAGATGCTATCTTTGACAAAGCAAGTAATATTGATCCAAAAGATAGGGGTTTGAAAAGTATCCAAACCCAAAAGTGAGAGTACAATGTATCTGCTGCTGGCAAAGCTGATCTTTATTGCCCATCCCCAAATGTATTTTAAGAATGTGGTGGTAAGCCACCTTTTTGAACTAGTTCAATCCTTCTGGTAAATACATGCACACATTGTTTTAAGGAAGGATCCTAATTTCTGGTAGACAACATTTCTTGTACAAAATTAACACTTAGAAGTCTGAAATTTGATTCAGGAATTATGAAATATGGGTTTTAAATATTTCAAATTCAGAAGTAAAAATGGTTTTATTTTCCATTTATTTGCTTCTTCTTAATGCGATCTTTCTTTCTCTCTACTTCTTTCTCATTTTATGTCCGATTTGATGTTGAATTTAAGGGAATTATACTTCCTTCTCAGTCCCTGTACTAACTTCAGAATCTACAGGTCTCTGAAGAAATTCAGAGTTTTCTAGATTTCTACAGGTCTCTGAAGCGATGTCCTGTCCCGAAATGTCATCTGTCCATTCCCTCCCCAGATGCTGCCCGACCCGTTGAATTATTCCAGCATTTTGTATTTTGAAATAAATGTCAGCAATATGGTAGAGGGCAAGTTCAGTGCAACTTTGAAAAGGAAAATGAATATTATTTCATTATAACTGGAGCAGTGTAAACTTAAGGAACATGAATGAGGAAAAACAAACAATATTTTGGAACTGTAAAATGCAGAATGGAGAGCTGGTAGAGTGGATAGTGGCTATTCCTGGATTATGAATGCCCAACTTATGGATACCCATACATATGAATGAGGTAATACAATATTACTAAATTCAAATGAGCGACATCCATGCAGATGCTTGTTCCCTATGAATGGTAGAACCAGTTTCCTCTCTCTCTCTCCACTCTTAGTAATTGTTGTTTCTTATGGGCTTTTGATGGTTTCCTTTATTATACCATAAAGATATGGTTTTGTTTAGTTTATTATCACCATATTTAGTGATTTTTGTCTATTATTTGACACGGATAAAATCGGTTTAAGGACAACTGTAAAAATGGAAACCGTTTGATACCCAGGGATGGCCTGTACTCGGCAGATCAGGCAGTTATGGAAAGAAGCAACCTCGATTACTTTTACAGTTAGATGACCTTGTATCAGAAATGGGTAACTCTGACACATACAGTAAGAACTGGTAAGTTGAGTTTGAGCCTTGGGAACTGTAACACGCTGAGACATACAATAAGGTGCTGTTCCTTGAACATATTATTATTATTATTATTATACTCAAACTATTATTATTATGTTGTAGCAGTATAGGCAGCCAAAGATGGAGAGATCAGAGTGAGAGTGTGAAGGAGAATTAAACTGACAAGGGATTAGCAACTCAGAGTCACCCTTGTGGAATGGTCGTAGGTGTTCTTCAAAGAGGTCTGCATTTAATTCCCCAGTGTGATTTATCTTCATCTCTTGGATGGACAATTTCCCTTATAATGTTGCTATTGGCTGACATGTTCGACAGCTTTCATAACTAAATATTAAAGGAACTAAATGTGCAGCGGCAACCTTCTGTGGACGTGTAGAAGTTTGAAAACGCACTTTACCATATTGAGTAATAGAGTCGTTTCCACTGTTATCAGACTTCTGAACAGTCCTTCCATAAGTTAGGGTATAGAATCATAGAATCATAGAAAATAGGTGCAGGAGTAGGCCATTCGGCCCTTCGAGCCTGCACCGCCATTCAATATGATCACGGCTGATCATCCAACTCAGTGTCCTGTACCTGCCTTCTCTCCATACCCCCTGATCCCTTTAGCCACAAGGGCCACATCTAGCTCCATCTTAAATATAGCCAATGAACTGGCCTCAACTACCTTCTGTGGCAGAGAATTCCACAGACTCACCACTCTCTGTGTGAAAAAAGACTTCCCCCACATAGTCTACCCACATTGTGTGTCTGAAACTGTTGTGCTGCAATGCAACTATATTCTGCACTCTGTATCTTCCCCTTCACTCTACCTGTTGTACTTGAGTTTGGATTCATTATATTTATGTATAGTATTATCTGAATTGATTGAACAGCATACAAAATAAAGTTTTTCACTGTAGCTCTGCACACATGACAATAATAAACCTAGATCTAAGTACAACAAAATAGGAAATGTAGTTAGATGCCTTACAGTGGCTGAATTTGGCCCATGTTCATGTTACAAAATGCATTTGTTTAAATATATTTCAAAAAAATGTAAAATCATAGCACAATAACACAGAAGCAATGTAGGAAGCAAATCCTGAGGCGATTGCTTTAGTTGAAGGATATATGTACATTGCAAAATGTACAATATCTGTCAAAATGCATTGTGACAAGTGTAGAACTGACAGAATGTGTGGGTGAGATTGATACAGAAAGCAATATCCTCAAATCATTGCATCTTAATCAGAGGAAAGCACAAGCACATCAAGCCAGCCTTCTGAATTAGATGTTCCTAATCTCTGTTATTGATCACAGCTATGAGAAAAGCTTTGTACTAACTTCAGGGGTGAAAGATTGCCAATAATCAAGGCAGGGTAACAAACTAAACCAGAGATACAAAATAATAAATAAGAGACTATTTGTCGTTTGAAAACCATATATAATATAAGTATTTGAGTAGCCTGACCTTGATTGCAAATGATCTTCCTGTAAGTAATGAGCATTCTATTTATCCATGTGCAATAAAAGCATAGATAGGGGTGCTTTAATAATATCATCACTTCTACCACCATCAATGGGCTGTTAGTAATGTTATACTGGCAATATTCACAGCATTCCAGGAGTGAAATGGTCAATCAATCAGCATATTTATTTGAAACAATTCTCCATATAATTTTACTCAATTTACTGGATACATTTAGTCTTGAAAACCCATCACTGTGAGTGATCAAAATTGTACAAAATAGACAAATAGCATCTTCAACAGCAAATATCATTCCATTAAGGTCATGTCAAAGTGTGTCAACGTTAATAAATGAGCATCAAAACAAATAGGCATGATACCTGCATCCTTATGTAGGTGTTGTCCATTGCTGTTCTCCAAGTATTAGATAATACAATGCATTGTGCTACATGCTGCAGAGCTTGTAACACAATATATTATATTATCCAAAATTGGCAGAACATAATACTACCTTAGCTGCATTTTTACATTTTCAATTTTCATTTTACACGTTTTCCCCTCTGAAGGTGCCCAGGGCTAGTTTCCATAACATTTTGTTATCCTCAGCATATCCAGTGCAATCTTAGTGCACCTAATCGCACAAGACAATATAGAATTGCAGCTGAGAAAATTTGGTTACAACAGAGTTTTGCAAGGAGAGCAAATGTTTGTTTATTGAGGTCAACCAGAATCCATTAAATTATCGATCAAGACTTTATAGTCTTCTAAAGTGGAAATAGTAAATTCTAGAAATATTTAGCAGATTAGGCAGTAACTGTGTAGGGAATAATAGTTAACTTTTGAGGTTAGCGATCAGTTCAAATGAATGGTCATCAACCTTAGATGAAACTATATTTTTCTACACAGATACCTTCTGAGTATTTTGAGTGATTTGGGTTTTTTTAAATTCAGATTTACAGGATCTGCAACTTTTGCTTCGTGAGCGTTTGTTGTTTTTAACCAAGCTGAACAAGAAACTAAAGAAAGTTCCAGACACAAAACATCATCTGTCCATTCCTCTGCAGGCCCACTGAGTTCCTCCAGCACTTTGTCTTTTGCTCAAAACCATTATTATCATGGCCTTTCATAAATAAATAGAAAGCAGCTTGGGTTTTATAATTACCGTAGCAACAATAATGATAGATTAACAAACCAGTAATTTTCAGACTACAACAATAAGAAGTGATTAACAAAAGAATTGGAGCAATCCAAAAATGTCACTTCCTAATGCACTTTACTGTATAATGAACATGATTCATATGCAAACAGACCAGCAGAAACCTCTATAGCTTGAAGGTAAGGAAATGCATTAGACACCACAGAGTGATTGGAAACAGCAGGAAAGTCTAGTCTGGAAAATATAAGTACAGAGTAAAGGCCCTTTCTCACGGTGCGAGTTGACACACGAGTGACCCAGAGTGACAGACTCGTGGTTGTGTACGATATTCCAAGTTGATGTGCAAGTGTTTGAGGCGAGTTCCCACGGGTATGGTAATCTGCGATGTTCCGAGATCGTCTCCAGAGTTACCAAGTTCCCCTCCCGTTTGCTCTTGAGTTACCAAGTTCCTCTCCCGCTCAGGACGTGTGTTGTTGCCGCAGTCCGGGATTCGCATTTAAAGCACTCGGTTATCTTCAGCAGTTCAGGTGAGGACAGGTTTGGGGCGGGGGGGCGAGGGATGGTGGAATTGGGAGAAGGCAAAGACTATGGGTGGGGAGGAGTGAGAGGGGGGCTAGGAACGGCATCTGCGAAACGGGTAGTCAACCTTTAGGGTCCCGGCCCGAAACATCCCTATACATTTTATGATTTCCCTCCAAAGATGCAGTCTCCCGTGGTTTGTTTGCACAACTCTCTCCCCTCTCTCTCCCAACATTGGGGGGGGGGGGACGACAAGATAGTTTAAACGGACCTTACCACCACTTCATGCTTCTGTTGCGCATAATTCAGCAGTAAAACCTCTCTTCCCCTTACCCAGCGACGCCCGATTCCTCGCACCCCCACAAGTTCACATCGACGAGGGAAGAATGAGCGGGGAGTCTGAAGAAGGGTCCCGACCCGAAACATCACCCATTCCTTCTCTCCAGATGCGATGCCTGTCCCGCTGAGTTACTCCAGCATGTTTGTGTCTATCGTCGGTGTAAACCAGCATCTGCAGTTCCTTCCTACACACGGACAGTGAAGTGCCTCGGCCAAATTAGGAACATTGGGATTCTCTGATGTGAAGGTAGTCTGGTTTGTGTTTCTTACACTTGATCATATCTGAAACTAAAGTATAGATGACACAAAATGCTGGAGTAACTCGGCGGGACAGGCCGCATATCTGGAGAGAAGGAATGGGTGGCGTTTTGGGTAAGTCTGAAGAAGGGTCTCGACTCTATTCCTTCTCTCCAGAGATGCTGCCTGGTCCGCGAGTTACTCCAGCATTTTGTGTCTATTAAAGAGTTCCCACGGTAGACGCACGAATCACTAAACTTAACGCACGGGCCACTACGATATAACTCTGAGTTTAAATGTTTCAATTTTAAACTTGACCACGGAATTTGACTTGTGTCAAACATGTTTGACTTTTTTCACGAGTTCACAAGTTTCACAGGTACCTGCCGTTAGCGCCACGAGTGGACAAGTTGATCGCGCGAGTTCCGACGTTCCCGCTACGTTGGCTGTACGTGATCACCACGAGTGAAAACTCGGGGTCACTCGTGGGCCAACTCGCACCGTGAGACAGGGGTTTAAAGTGGAAGTGAAAAGAACAGAATGGAGTTAAGACAATGCTCTAGGGCAATCCTACATAAATAAATCTGTTCAGTTTACTTGAACTTGAAGGTAAACATTTGGCTGGCATGGTGTTAAGAAGTAATCTTCAAAAAGTTTGGACACATGTAAAATGAATTGTAAAATAAATCTGAATACTGGTGAATACAAACGAAGGTCTCTGAATAATTGCAGCATAAACACCATACCTCAAAAAAATGCAATGTACTTCAGAGACTTTCATTGTTACAAAACAGAACCCATGCTGTGAAATGACTTTTACAATGGGAGTCCCAGGTTGGCAAGAAGATGAAAGATGTCTCGTTATCAAGGGCTTTTATGTTTTCTCCAATCAAGGATGACTTGCTTCCACTCCAATAATTTGGCATCTGCGGTGGTTGATGAGGCTGATGTGTGACTGTAGGGTAGGTATTTGATGGGATGAATGGATGGGTTGGGTGGGTGGGAAGATGTGTGCTCTTTCTGCTGTTTATGTTTGGCTTCTATGTACAACCTTCAGGTGCCTTCCTGAGTGTTTCTTCGCAATTCTAAGTCATCACAGTAGATATATAGCTGAGTAATAACTGTAGAGTTGACCATTTTTCCCAACTAGGCATTAAGAAGGATCTAGACGTATTTTTGCTGTCTTCCTAGAAATCTCTTGTCTCTACAAGTCTCAAAATAAGATTTATTGATTCAGAACTGATTTAATGTGATCAGAGGATCAGTACTCGGGAATTGGCCAGGGAGAAGAAGTTGACATTGGTTTAGAATGTGTAGAAAGGAACTGCAGATGCTGGTATATACTGAACATAGACACACAGTGCGGAAGTATCTCAGCGGGTCTGGAGCATCTCTGGAGGAAAAGGATGGGTGACGTTTCGAGTCGGGTCCCTTCGTGATGTCTATGCGATCATCGTTTAGCTATTTGGGGATCTTATTGAAATAACATTGAAGAGACATCTCTAATGCATTGAGATGCCCACTGTAGGTTGTCCATGACTCAGAGGTATATAGAAGAGTGAGTGGATATTGAGCTTTGTGGCAGGTTTGAATTCTTGATCAAAGATTTTAGCACATTTGGAATTTCTAATTGCTTAGCTTTACTTTGAACCACAAGCTATAACGAAGTTAAACTGATTTAATTGATTTAAATGAAAGTCTAATGATGCTATAATGAAAATCTAATAACTTCAGCTGTTAATAGATTTACCTTCTCAACAGAGAATTTTGGTTCCATAGGTGATTTCAGAATGATCTTAAATGGTAGCCGGCTTGTTTTGAGTTCACTAGAATTTGATCTGATAATTATGTGATCTGCAATTATAAAAAATGCTTGATCGTATAGTCCACATTTAACTAATTAAAATAATAATCATCACCTATTCTGATGTTTAAAGGGAGACAAAAACAAGCTGCCAGTGTAAGTGTGAGGTATTTATTTAAATGTTAAATGTAAATTTGTGTTGGGAAAAGTGACAAAAGATGATGAGTGGCTTACATTTGCAATTCACTTTATGCAAAATGCAAATCCGTATGAAAATCTTTCTTCATTGCCAATGTACTTCATTAAATGTCCCTTTTTGCATTCCTTATTATCTCTGAGTAGTAATGCCCTTGGCTCAGAATTAAAAAGCCGAAATTTCAAGCTCCAGTCCAAATCATAGTAGTACCAAGGAAAGGCTACATTAATGGAACGGCTTTTCTTTTGATCAAGTATTAAAGTGAGGTTACCTCTTCCTATCTGATTGGAACTAAATAATCCCTTGGCACTATTTGAAGCAGAATTGGGAGCTTTTGTATCTTGATCAACATTCTTCTTTTCACAATTAGTTTTGCAAGCAAAGTTTTTTGATTTATATTCATTAGCACTTCAGAATTTAACTGCGTGCAGTGTAATTACAAAAGGACTTTGCCCAGAATTCGTTAGCTTGATTTTAATTTATTGTAATTGTCATCAATGAAGAGACAACAAAATTCTTTATCCCTTATAGTCAAACAAAAAAAATAAAAAATAAAAAATAAATTAAAAAAAAACACAAAACACAGAACACAGTAGCCCACAACACAAACATCCCCACAGCAGCACCAAGGTTCCCCACTGTGAGGGAAGGAACCAAAGTTTAGTCAACCTCCTCACTGATGTTCCCCAATGTTCATCCATGGTCGGAGCCTCCCGGACACCCCGTAGTCGACGCTACGGGCGACCTGATGTTCAGGCCCTCTTGCCGGGAACTTCTCGTCGGCCACCTTCCGCCAGGGACCACGGCCCCTGATGTCCACAGGCGGAGCGGAGATTCGCGCTGGTGACCCCCGGCAAAGGGCCCTAGGACTTTGCGATGTTGAGGTCAGGCCGCCCGCATTCGGAGCTCCGCACCCACAGCTCCACAATGTTGGAGCAGCGGCCCAGCACTCCGGAGCTCCAAGTGGTGATCCCAGGAAGGTCTCGCCCCCTCCGCAATGTTTACAGTGCCTCGCCGCCACTGCTGAAGCTCTGGTCCGGTCCGGCAGGAAAGGCCGCGCCCTTCTAGCTGGTGGGGGGGGGGGGGGGAGGGGAGGACGCAACTCAGATAATAGCCGCATCCTAGCCAGGAAGCGGCTGAAGGACAGTCTCCCCATTACCCTACCTGCTTCCCCCCACATAAAACACCAAAAAAAACTAAAAGACACACTCTAAACGTAACAAAATTTAAAAAAAAGACAGCCAGACTGTGGGAGGAGGCAGCTAGCAACAGTGCCACCGGATGTCCAAACAATAGTTGTGAAGCTTTTTGGAGCATCTCAGCAATGTAAAGGATGTGCTGTCAATGTAAATTATAATATATGCAACATGAAAATGCTGCAGATTCTAGAAATAAAAATAAAATCAGAAAATGACCAGGCAGAAATTTGGAGGGAGAAACAGAAGTAACCTGTTAAGGTCAATTACTTTTTATCAGAATAAAATTTAAAATCAGAAGTGAAAATCTAGAAATTAATTGCTGGTGAGCAACATTAAAAAAGTTATATGATAATGACAGTGAGTAAAATTCACATCACTAATATTAATATCAGAGTACAGCGCACTGCCACTACTATATAAAGTGTTTAGTTAAACAGATGGTTGATGTAATTTAAGTGCAAGTATTTTTAATCCTTGGATCCATTTGAGAGCTACAAAGCTTTATTCTCATCATGGATGTAAATTCCTTAAATTAATGCCATCAAAACAGATGTTGAGAGTAACATGCTAGGAATTATTGATTATATTTCCAAGTTTCACCAAAAGATTATTTGTTTTTATTTGTTCTTATGTAGAATCTTTGAACTGCAATTTTAGTTCTGTTTCTCTTTTTACAGATGCTGCCTGACAAAGGTTATGGGGAGAAGGCAGAAAATGGGATTAGGAGGCAGAGATCAGCCATGATTGAATTGCAGAGTAGACTCGATAGGCCAAACGGTCTAATTCTACTCCTATAACTTGTGAACTTGTGACATGCTAAATCAGGCATGTTTTCTACATTTTCTGTTTTTGTTTGTATTAGCATTGTGAACCATAACGTACCTATACAGTTCAGGATGATTAAATCTTCTCTGTTCACTTGCATTGTTGACTGGATTATTCTTTACAATAAAATTGGATTAAACCATTTTAATGCCAATGTTTGCATGTACTTTGTAATATGATCAAACATATATATTAATCAAAATAGGTAATGCTTTTGGCTCATCAAAAAAGATCATGCATAATATGTTTGAAAATAGCAGCAATAAATCAACATTATCAGAAATATTTTCAAAATAATAGGACTGTTTATAATAATATGCAATTATCTGCAGGTATATAAGAATTCTGGTATATCTTTTGTGGGCTTTATGAATTGTACTGACTTATGAGCAATGCCTGTCAGCTACATCTGAGCTTTGCTGACATTGTTTTAATTTATACTTGTCTATTCGAATGTGTAATTGTTCTTGGTTTCTTAGTCCTCCAAAATATTCCAACTTTAATTTAAACTGGAGGTGGTGGAGGGAGGACTTAAGCCAGAAAGGGTGTTTGGGAAGAAGGAGCTACCTTAAATTTAGTTGCATCTGGTTGAGTAACTATGGTAGGGTGAAGACTATTCCATGCTTTAACTGTGCGGGGGAAGAATGAATTGCTGTACACATCTGTCTTGGAAGCTGGTATCTCAAATTGGATCGAATGCCCTTGTCTGCTCCTAATTGGTTGGGAGTAGTAGGGTCATTGTAGAGTCTAATTGTAGAGTCATATTATTGTTATGACCCATTTGATCTCAGAACAAAACGCAGAGATCTACTGTGGCCACTTGGAGCAATGCTATGACAAAAGAGTTAAGAGTTAATGTAACCTGGATGCCAAAGGACAGAAGGGTTCGGGCCTGACAGCATGGTTGAGGTTTTTCTCAAAGAGCACCATTTTTCTCAGTGCTGGCAATCCTGAGAAAACTATGTGAGTCATTCATTCAGCAGAGAGGCCCAGGTAGGCTGTGGTTTCTTAAAATACTTTCTGGGAGTAGGTTCTTCTTGGATGATCATGTGTCTGTCTTGTGCTCTGAGATCTCCATCTCACAGTTTGTGAAGACCCATCACTATAATGGTACCTCCAGTTACGCAGTGCTGCCAACATTGTCACCAGTGACAATCCACCTAATGACTACTTCGACAGATAAATGCTAGAGAAAATTACTTTGACACATGCTTGTCCTTATTACTTTGACCCATTCTCTATGTTTTGAAAGGTGTTTGAATACTCCACTTTACTTCTCAAGGTAGAAAGGCCAAGTTTTCCAATGTCAGCAGGCTGTCTCTTTACATGGCAA
Organism: Raja brachyura; assembly: GCA_963514005.1. The sequence goes on along the minus strand of OY740785.1, from coordinate 41,121,460 downwards.
AAGGAAACCATGTCCGATATTGTGCAATGGCACAAGGGACTGCAGATGCTGGAATATTGAGCAAGAAGCAAACCACTGGATGGATTCAGCAGGTTCAGGCAGAATTTGTAGAGGGAAATGAACAGAAGATATTTCAGATCAGAATCCTTCTTCAGTCTGATCAACCGGAAGAAGTGTCCAGACCCAAAATGTCATCAGTTCCATAACACTTAGAGTGTGGACCTTCCTGTTTGGATATATGTCAATTTTGAAAGACAAGTTTGTTACAAGAATAATTTATCGTGTGGCATATTCCTAATGGCATGAAAATACCAGATGTAATACAGGATTAGAACATATAGGAGTCTAGTCCATATGTGGTGCACATTTATCCAGAAATGGTCTCCTGTGCAATCTAATTTGAGCAAAGTTGAAACGCAATCACATTGTTCCTGAAAAGACAAGCATTGCAATATTAGATTTTGAGACTAACATTGTCAGGAAGGAAGATAAATGCATGGGTCCCACAGATCATTTCCCTTTGATTACTAAAATATTTATGTTGGAGCAACTTTTAAAGATCTTAACCAGGTAAGTAAATTGTCATTATTATAATGATTAAGGCTAATAATTTCTTATTTTTTTAAACTAATTCATTTATTGTTGCATTTCAATCTTCTCATTAGTATTTTGGCATCAATCTTAAACAAATTTTAAATCTGCCGTTGAGAGAGGAAATCGTTTAAGTAATGATTTATTTTACAAACATACAAATTAGAAGCAAAAGGGGCTCCAAGCCTACTCTGTCATTTAATAAGATCCCTTTGTAACCTTAACACTAGATTTCCATACACCTGCAGTCACCTTTCACCTTTCTGTTTATCAAGAATCTGCTCCCGATTAATGGAATCAATGGCTTTTGTGAGGTCAGTGAGGTCAGAAAGGTCATGAAGAGTGCCTGGTGGGATGCCTGCATTTTGGGACTTTAGATTAGGTTTTAGACTTAATATAGCTGAGATACAACACGGAAACAGGCCCGACAGCCCACCGAGTTGGCACCAACCAGCGATCGCCCTGTACACTAGCACTATCTTGCACACTGCCGGCAATTTACATTTTTTAACCAAAGCCAATTAACCTACAAGCCTGTACGTCTTTGGTGTGTGGGAGCAAACTGGAGCACCCGGAGGAAGCGCACGCAGCCACAGGGAGAACGTACAAACTCCATACAGATCAGCACCCAACAAAGTTTAAAGGAGGTGTGCAGGGCAAATTTTTTTTTCACAGAGAGTAGTGGGTGCCTGGAGCACTCTGCGATAGTGGTGATGGTTAGAGTCAGATACAACAGTGGTGTTTAAGAGTCTCTTGGATAGGTACATGGAAATGCAAGGGAGAGGGATATGGATCATGTGCATGCAGAAGTGATTAGTGTAACTTAGCATCATGTTTGGCACAGATATGGTGAACCACAGGGCCTATTCCTGTGCTGTATTGTTCTATGTGAATACAGTGTGGCATTAAATATTCGGATGAATTCGAGAGCCGGAATGAAGTCATGCATGTTGTGGCCATCTGCAAGTTTCTGAGTCCCCTGTACTCTCTTCATCCCCATTGGAAATTAACAATGTACAGTGGCCTACCACTGATACCCTGTGTGGCTGTGAATAAAGGAATCCCTTTGCTGCTGTTCATCTCAATGTCCACTAGAGTATTAAATTCAGAACAAATGTAGCAATTAGCATCCCTATGCATCTTGTTCATTTGCAGAGTGTCTGGCGTATATCAACCTTTAGCTCTCCTATAGATTTTACTCTGTGTTGCCCCCTTGGCTCCTGAATGACCTAATCCTAACCTAGACCAGGAAAGATAACTCGGAGCAGCCCTGTGAGCAGATGATTCAACTTCAACTATACAATCTTGCACTGAGGTGCCATGGGATTAGACAGGCTAGATGCAGGAAAATGTTCCCGATGTTGAAGGAGTCTAGAACCAGGGGTCATAATTTAAGAATAAGGGGACGGCCATTTTGGACTGAGATGAGCAAAACCTTTTTCACCCATAGAGTTGTGAATCTGTGGAAGGCAATGGAGGCCAATTGACTGGATGTTTCAAGAGACAGTTAGACTTAAGGCAAGGCATATGGGGAAAATGCAGGAACGGGGTACTGATTTTTGATGATCAGCCATGATCATATTGAATGGCGGTGCTGGCTCGAAGGGCCGAATGGCCTACTCCTGCACTTATTTTCTATGTTTCTATATTTCTAACTGACTGTAGACAGCAACAAAGGCTTGGTTATAATGGTTGTGAAGTGGCTGTAATGCGGAGGAAACAGGACGTTAACAGTCCATAGAACAGTTCCCAATACTTCAGGCCTGGCTTCTAATAATCTGCAGGAGGCCAGATTGCTTGAATATCATGACACCTTCAAAGAGTAAAATATACCAATGATATCCAAAGCCCAGTCAGCATCAGGCTAAGATTCATTGCAGAGGTCAAAGCCTTTAGTGCATCATTCAGACCTTGGGTGGCTTTTACCTGTGCTGGAATAGATGTTGTGACATTAGCCACTGAAAGCTGCTCCATGTTAGTTTAGGAAAGCTGCTCCATGTTAGTCTGAAAAAGGGTTTCGGCCCGAAACTTTGCCTATTTCCTACGCTCCATAGATGCTGTTGTATCCGCTGAGTGTCTCCAGCATTTTTGTCTACCATGTTAGTTTAGTTTAGTTTATTGTCATGTGACTACGTGGGTTTTTTCTGGATATTCTGATTTTCTTTCACATTGAAAAAATATGTTGGTTGGTGGATTAATTGCTGACTATATTATGCCTGGTGTAGGTGGTGGTGGGAGAAACAGGATGAAGTTGAAGGTGATGCGAAAACTGTTGGTTACAGGAAAATACGTGAAAGGGATTGATGGAATTGGTCAGAGAGTCTGCATAGACTAAATTGATCAAGTGCTCTTCTAAATCGTGTCATTATGAAATTAAAGCATGAGAGGGCAGGCAAGGATCAACCCATAATTAAATCATCGAATGATAGAGCACAGCATTTGTTCTTTTGCTATAACCCTGCAAATAGTTCTATTTCAAAGATGCACCCAACTCTTCTTTTTAAAGTTATATCCAACAAAATTAAGGCAAAACATTCAAAATCATAATAAGCTGCTGCACAAGCTATGCATCTTTTCCAATTGCCTTAAATCAGTGCTGCCTGGATACTGACTTGGTTTATCCTCAGTTACTCTGGCAAAAACCATCATAACTTTAAACACCTTAGTTTAGTTTAGTTTAGAGATACAGCGTGGAAACAGGCCCTTTGGCCCACTGTGCCCACGCCGAACAACGATCACCCATATACTAGTTATATCTTACAAACTAGGGACAATTTACAGAAGCCTAGAACCTAAAAACCGGCACAACTTTAGTATGTGTGAGGAAACCGGAGCACCCAGAGAAAACCTATGTAGTCAGAAGGAGAACGTGGAATGCCATAAAGATAGCACCCGTAGTCAGGATCGAACCGCACCCCATTTGGGAAGGCCAGAGTAAACTCCGTCCTTACACTTGTGCCTATTGTCCTTTTGTTGCTCCATTAAAGAAAAAGCCTTTGGTTGTTTCCTCTAACAACTGTTAATGCAGTTCAGTGTCAAATTTGATGTTTATATGAAGCGTTTTGAAATGTTTCGTCATGTAAATAGTATTATATTAAATCAAGTTGATATTGTTGTTATATTCGATAACCTCCTGGTTGCTGAAAGGATGTGTAACTTCACAATTCTTTATCCTGTATTTTGTCAGCTACATGTTTAGCCATTTCATCAGACTTCTCCCAGTATTCATTGTTCTCCACATTTTTTCTACGTTTTCAAAACTAAGTGCTATCTGCCAACTTTGAAATCTCTGTAACTAGCATGGAAGTCATTAATAACAATCAGTCATAGACATTCACTGCAGTTTGGAAAATATTCACAACTTCATTCATCTATCTGTTTTCTTAGACAATTTAGTTTAGACAATTTTTTTTATATGATTCTTAATCAAATGACCTTTGAGTGCCTTTTGCCTTGAAGTTCACCTCAGACTTGGTTGGTGGATTAATTGGCCACTGTGCATTGTCCCTAGTGTGTAGATGTGTGTTAGAATCTGGAAACAAGGTGATGGGAATGATAGAAGTGTAAGTTACAGTGAAAATTAGTTGGGGAATAGGATAGCTCCGAGAGCCAGCATTGACTTGATGGGCTGCAATGGCATTGCACTATGAGATAAGGAAATATTGCTGAAAATTGGTTCCGTTCCCTTCATCCATGATGTATTACTTTATTAAGAATGCCCAGGGATGAATTTCTACACAAGCTACAGAATTTATCTCATAAATGTTCTCTATTAATTCATTAATATATCTTGCTGATGCACTAATCGCATACAAAAAGCCTTTACAAAGTATATATCCAGAAGTTAAACTACTGATAAGTCTACTTTATGGGTGGCACATAGGGAAATTGATAGAGCTGCTGCTTCACAGCACCAGAGGCCTAGTTTCGATCCTGATCTTGTATGTTGTCTATGTGGAGTTTGCATGTCTCCTTATGACCACGTGGGTTTCCTGTGGGTCTTCCGGTTTCCTCCCACATCCAAAAGGCATGTGGGATTGTTGGTTAATTGGCCTCTGTAGATTTCTCCCAGTGTGAAGGGAATGGAAAGGAAAGTGGGACAGCATAGGACTAGTGTGAATGGGTGATCAATGTGGCGTGGACTTGGTGAGCCAAAGGGCCTGTTTCCATGCTGTATTTCTAAACTAAACTAGGAACTATATCGAATATAGTTGAACTTATCACACAGCCCCTGACTGGTCTATAATGCTCCTGAGGAAGCCCAATAACTGAGAAAAGCAGAGACATGAAGTAAAATAAATTATAGATAAATTAAAAGGTACTAGTATAAGATAGTTGACATTAATATGAGACTTTTGATTTTAATTTGGATGTTATGATTGGCAAAGAAGATTTTACTTCGGAGTCACGTGAGTGACTACGTGAAGAAGCCCCGCCTGGCGCTGGATCGGCATTACGTCGACGCTATCGGTAGAGGAAGAGCTGCAGAGCGCAGCTCCAACACAGCGGTAGGGAAACGGCCCGCATGTAAGTAAAATTATTTTACTTCCAGGGCGTTTTCTAAAACCTCCGTAGGCTGGTGGGTAAACCAGGAGGAGTTAAATCAAAATAATTGTTTTTTTTTAAATTGCGGTTAAAACGTGCATCCCGGGGTGTAGAAGAGTCAGGACAGCAGATTATTGCGGAGCCGGTTCCGATACCGGTGGCCGTTGAAATACCCGTTAGTGAGCCTTTGGTTGCTCCACAAACAAAAACTTTGAAAACCCAGTGCCTAAAATGTAAAAGAAAAGCTTGAAAGGCCTGAGGTTTCTGAAAGATCCTGAAAGGAAAGCCTTTTGGTTAAGAATGGATCTAATGGAGAAAATACTCCAAACAATAATCAACCAAGGGTCTAAGTACCCAGAATATTCCCAGGCAGCCCCTGAGGGGGTTCCATATCATGAATATGGTGCCAGTTTGAATTGGGAATTTAAACTCCAGTGCCCGGGATTGGGCTGGAGGAAGTCTCCTTGAACAAGTTTCAGGAGTACCAGGGCTGTATGAGACTGACCCTGAAAGTGGTGTTTGCGGTCAGAAGTACCCACCACAATACAAAATCCAGGTGTGTCTGATGTGGCACAAAGTTTGCTATACCTGGAGGAGGTGGTGAGGCCATGGAAGGAAACCTAGCGGCCAATATTAATTATATGGTCTCTCACCTGCCTCAAAAAGCTGTTATGGTTGAGACAGCAGATTTGGATTTAAACACCTATTTATTGTACCTCACTGAAGGTACCTATGGTGAATCCGGCTATATGGGCGCCAATGTCATCAATAATGCGGGCGCAGGAATTACGATTCAAAGAATCCTCAAGCTAATTTTGGCATCACTGTCTTTTGGAAGACAAGCTGGAAGGTTGTGGAATGACCAAAGTTCAGAACCATATGTTGGGTTTATTCTGCAACTCATTTTTTGAGATAAATTATATAAGGAAGATTGCCATTCGGCCTCTTTTACATCCAAGATTTGCAGGGTTGTGCAAGGCAAGCAATGTTCAAGCTCTTGGTTATTTGTTCGGAGGAAATCTGCCTAAACAAATTAAAGAAATTGATGAAGAGGCAAAAACTATTGGCCTTATAAAACCCTTCAATCTTGGCCAGAGAAGGGCTGGTCAAATGAGAAGGGGATTTGATTTTGGAGCTGGAACAAGCCGAGGCAGGAGTATGATAAGGAAAATTACCAGCCAGCGCAGCCGAATGTACACTCATTATTGGGAAAAGGAGATCACTTCGTCCGGTTGGAAAGGTACAAAACTTTATCCTATTAAAGAAGAAATGTTGGATGAACCTCAGTTTGGTGGTAGACTCCGAATGTTTTATAATGAATGGGACAGTATAACATCTGATCGTGTTGTATTAAATACTGTTTTAGGATCTACCATTGATTTTGTAGTAGGTATGGACCCATTGGGACAGAATTAGCCTAATCATTCTTTGATGTTTTCTGTTCTTGGGGAAAAAAGTTCAAATTGACAAAGAGGTTAAGAATTTGTGTGAGAAAGGAGTTATTGAGAAAATAAGAGAGGATCCACAACAATTTGTGTCAAATATTTTCCCCAGACTAAAGAGATGGGGGTTGTAGAATCATTTAGATCTCACACAATTGAATACATTTGTCCAGTATAAACATTTTAAAATGGACACATTCAACACTACAATGCAGCTGGCATCAACAGGTTGTTATATGGCTACAATAGATCTGAAGATGCATATTATTCAGTTCCAATTCATTAGCGCTTTCGCAGGTATTTAAAGTTAAATGGATGGGACAGCTGTGGTAATACAAAGCATTACATAATGGATTAAGCTCAGCACCTAGATTGTTCACTAAATTGTTGAAGCCAGCAATTGCACTGCTAAGGGCACAAAAACACATCGTTATGGTTTATCTAGATTACATTAAATTGTCAATGCTAAGCTGAAAAATCAGTCTCAGCAACTACAAGCTTGGTTGAAAAGCTGGGGTTTCTGATTCATCCAACAAAATCTAAGTTACAGCCATCCCAAACCATTGAATATCTGGGGTTTGTGATTAATTCAGTTACCATGTTGGTAACTTTACCAATGGAAAAGGCGATTGTTTTGACAAATTTGTGTCAGAGCCTGATTAACAAACCTTATCCCTCCATCCGAGAAGTTGCTAAGGTTATTGGGAAGTTGGTAGCAGCAATTCCACAGTAGAATTTGGTCCACTACATTACCAAAATACCAAAGGGCAAAAACTCAAGCGCTTGTACAGCGAGCAGGCCATTTTGATAGGCTTATGCAATTGCCAAAGGAAGCTTTATCAGAATTGCATTGGCGGATTGAGAATGTACCACAAGCTGCTAAGAACATTTTAGTTCAGCAGCCAGTAGTGTTTTTGCAAACTGACGCAAGTTCTGTCGGATGGGGGGGCTACGGATAATGAGACCAGCTGTGGGGGCAGATGGACTGTCCAAGAGGATTTATTGCTCCAAACATATGGTATTAATTATTTGGAGCTACTGGGAGCATTTTATGGATTAAAAGCTTATTGTTCTACTTTAAAGGATTTGCATGTCGAAATACAAATAGACAATACCAGAGCTGTGGCTTATATCAATCACATGGGTGGTGTCAGATCAATATCATGTGATCATCGGGTAAATCTGATGTGGCAATGGTGTTTGGTAAAAATATTTGGCTGTCAGCTATTTATCTCCCAGGGAGAGACAATGTTGTGGCAGACAAAAGATCATGAATATTTTAAGACAATACAGAATGGATGTATCCACAAATTTTTCAAAAATATAGTCAGTCGGTATGGAGTGCCGGACATTGATCTGTTTGCATCTAGATTGAATCACCAATTGCCCAAATACGTGTCTTGGGAACACGATCCAGGGGCAGTAGCGGTGGATGCTTTCTCGCTACACTGGGGGAATACATTCTTTTATGTTTTTCCCCATTCTCTCTGATTGGGCAATGTCTCAAGAAAATAGTGCAAGACGCTGCCAAAGGCATTTTGGTGGTGCCAAATTCCCATTGATGCTAAAAATGATTATTGAACCATGTATGATGATTCCCAGTTGCGACAATCTGTTGACACAACCAGTAACAAAAGAAATTCATCCATTGCCTGATCATATGAATTTGTTAATCTGCAGGTTCTGACCAGACCATTGCAAGAGTTTGAACTGTTGGACAGGACTGTGGATGTTATAGATGCAGCTTGGAGGATTAGCACTAAAAAACAATATATGTCACATATAAGGAAATGTGAAGTTTTGTACACAGTCAAAGATATCTTATCATACTGCAAACATTTCAAATGTATTGGAGTTCCTTGTTGGGTTACATTTTGATGAGCATTTGAGTTATAGTGCCATTAATTGTGCTCGTAGTGCATTGTCGTCCTACTTAGGACAAAATTCTGATCGGGATTCAGTTGGGTCTCACCCATTAGTATCCCGATTCATGAAAGGAATTTTTAATAAAAATCCTCCCAAGTCCAGATATACAGAATTTTGAGATGTTAGCATTGTTCTCACTTTGCTTAAGCAATGGACTCCAATTACTTCAATGTCTTTGCAGAAGTTAACATTGAAGGTAATAATGTTAATGGCATTGGTATCAGCTCAAAGAGTACAAACTTTGCAATTGTTACGGTTGGATTGCATGCATGTGACTGAAGATAACATTGTGTTTTATGTTTATGACCTGATCAAACTAAGCAGACCAGGGAGAACTGAAGCTAAGGTAATGTTTAAAGCATATCCTATCGATGAAACATTGTGTGTAGTAAGCATTTAACTCAATACATTGAGGTAACCAAAAATCTCAGAGGTTCTGAAGCGTTATTGATAACGCACAAAAAGCCACATACAAAAATTTCAGTTCAAACCATTTCTAGATGGTTAAAACAGGTTTTGGATCTAGCAGGAATAGACACTGATGTGTTTAAATCTCACTCCACTAGGGCGGCAGCTACGTCCGTGGCGAAGGTACAGGACGTACCACTCGATCAAATTTTTAGAGGCCGCAGGGTGGTGTAGAGAAGAAACGTTTCAAAGTTCTACAATAAACCTGTTGTCACGGTGCCAGGATTTGGGCACGCAGTACTGGGTTCTCTTTAAATGCTTGCTTTGTTTTATATTATCGATTTATATTATCGATTTATGTTACCATTGACATCATTTATCATTTTTCTTTTGTAATTTTCCCCTACGATAGAGGGGTTATTATTTTAAAAATTGTTCTTTTTTAAAGGACTTATTACATAAATTGTAACAATCTTAAAATACCATTTACTCGCTACTATTTTGACTAAACAGAGAGTCGTATGGAATGAATCTACGACATAAAAAACAGAGCTTTAAAATCTTCACGTAGTCACTCACGTGACTCCGAAGTAAAATAGTAAGATTAAATGAGAACTTACCTGTTCGAAGTTTGATCTTTATTTTATGAGGAGTTACGATGAGGGATTACGTGCCCTCCGCTCCCAACCCTCATAATATAAATGATCATCTGGTAGTTCTAGTTTATGTTGGGCCTTACTATCTTACTCCGGCTATTGGTTCTGTGTTTTTCATGCCGCTGCTTTGAAGTATGCCGATCCAGCGCCAGGCGGGGCTTCTTCACGTAATCCCTCATCGTAACTCCTCATAAAATAAAGATCAAACTTCGAACAGGTAAGTTCTCGTTTAATCTTACTATTTTCAAGGATGTTGTCATGAAATGAGGGCCAAAACTATTAGAAGGGGTTGGGCAGGCTAGGGCGTTATCCCTTGGAACACAGTAATGGGTGATCTTATAGAAGCGTATAAAATTATTGGGAGCGTAGATTGCATGAATGTACAGAGTTTTTTTCCCCCCAGGGTAACAGATTAAAGAATTAGGAAGCATAAATTCACGGTGAGAGAGGAAAACATTAATGGACACCTGAGAGGAATGTTTTTCACACAAAGGGTGATGGGTATATGGGAACGGGATTATAGACAATAGGTGCAGGAGTAGGCCATTCGACCCTTTGAGCCAGCACCACCATTCAATGTGATCATGGGCTGTACACCATTCAATGTGATCATGGCTGTACACAATCAGTACCCAATTCTTGCCTTCTCCCCATCTCTGCTATCTTTAAGAACCCTATCTAGCTCTCTCTTGAAAATATCCAGGGAATCGGCCTCCACCGTCCTGTGTCAGAGAATTCCACAGAATATAGTTGAGGCAGGCATAATAAAAATAATTAAAAGCACATTTGGATTACTCCACAGATAGGAAATGTTTAGAGGAATATGTGCGTGGTGCAGGTAAATGGGACCGGCTTATATCTTGGACTCGTTGGGCCTAGGAGCCTGCTTTCATGCTGTATGACTATGACTCGATGAATATTGACTAATAGAATATACAATTGCATTATAGACATAGAATGCTGGAGTAACTCAGTGGGACAGGCAGCATCTCTGGGGAAAAGGAATGGGTGAGGTTTCGAGTCGAGACCGTTCTTCAGAATACTTAATTGCATTGTTTTTTTTCAGTTCTGTTTTAATTGCTATAAACACATGTGATGAGTGTAGATCCATTGTGATCTTTTGTCATAACATCACCCAGTTGGAAGTAGGCCTGGCGGGCAAAATTTATCACACCCTCAGGATGAAATAATCACCATTGGAAATTTCAGCTAATTGTGCTCATTTGCCAGCCTGTGGGATGGCTTTAAACATTAAAATTGTCCTCTGGATACAGGTGGAGTGAAAGGCGCATTCTAACTACCTCTAAATGTATTTTTTTAATCTTTTTTGCTGAGGAATTTATTAATCCATTCTACAATAAATAGAATGTTGTTTCATGGATTTTTTACATCTCATTTTCAGAAGTTTAAAATTAGGCTACTCAGGGGTGTTGAATTTACATTGATCAAACCACCAATCTAGTAGATGCACTGGTTCATTGAAAAAATTGAAGATAGTGATATACAAATACATTTCAGTTGAATTGAGAAATACTTATTAAAGCAATTTTAATTTTGGATGATTTTGCATCGAGCCTTTGGGGAGAGCAGCCTGAAACACAATCACAACTACCTTAATCTTTTTATCCAACAGTAAATTTTGTAATCATACAGTCACCATCAGTAAGACTTTAGAGTTACAGTGTGGATACAGGCCCTTCAGCCCACCGAGTCAACACGAACCAGCAATCACCCCGTAATATCCACCACTCGCACTCCTACACAATAGGAACCATTTGCAATTATACCAAAGCCAATTATTCTACAAACCTACACGTTTATGGGATGCAGAAGGAAACCAAAGTACCCGGAGAAAACCCACATGGTCATAGGGAGACAGCAGCTTTACTGCTATTCCACTATGTCAAATCCAGTACGTTTCAATTTGCTAAAAAAAACTCTGCATTTGGCTCTTTATAAAATGTTCTTTGAAAGTACCTTGCCTCGAAGTTTATCCCTCTAGGTTACGAGCCCAAAGCGTGCTAAAGGCAATAAAACTTTGATAATCTGGCACATTTAATGCAAATATTAACACCCTGACACACCTATAATTCACTTTTTGTAGATGTTACAGAGTATTATTATAAATTTTCCTGTGAGCCTCAATGGAATGCAGGAAGCAGGAACCCGGTAAGCTGCAGGTGAGTGAAGGATCCTGGACCATGGTGAATTTCAGAGGAATGCTGGAACTGGGGTCCAGGTAAGTTTTAAAAGAGGACGGAAATGTTTTGATGGAACACAGTCACCAATGATCAAGATACAGAACCAAAGGTTTTCCAAATAAATGTACAGTGGATTGGAACAGTTTTCATGTGGTAGCATCTGCGTGGTCTCCACGAATTCAGTTTTAAACAGAAATTTTGGAATGGGAGTGAAACATAACTGCTACTAAATATTGCATTTCATGTCGCTGACTAGGTAAACTTTATAAAGAAGTAAAAAATAAAATATATGGTCAAAGTATGAAATTTCAGTTATACCATTGAGACAATCCATGGATTGTAATGTCCCAATAATTCTATGCTGCCTCTCCTCTTATAACCATATAACAATTACAGCACGGAAACAGGCCTTCTCGGCCCTTCCAGTTCCGTGCCAACCATTTATTTTCCCCTAGTCCCATCTACCTGCACTCAGACTATACCCTTAAATTCCCTTCCCATCCATATACCTATCCACTTTACTTTTAAATGTTAAAATCGATCCTGCCTCCACCACTTCTGCTGGAAGATCATTCCACACAGCCACCACTCTCTGAGTAAAGAAGTTCCCCCTCATGTTACCCCTAAACTTCTGTCCCTTAATTCTCATGTCATGCCCTCTTGTTTGAATCTTCCCTACCCTCAATGGGAAAAGCTTATCCACATCAACTCTGTCTATCCCTTTCATCATTTTGAAGACCTCAATCAAGTCCCCCCTTAATCTTCTGCGCTCCAACGAATAAAGACCTAACTTGTTCAACCTTTCTCTGTACCTTAGTTGCTGGAATCCAGGCAACATTCTAGTAAATCTCCTCTGTACTCTCTCTATTTTGTTGACATCCTTCCTATAATTAGGCAACCAAAATTGTACACCATACTCCAGAAATTATACACCATACTCCTCTTATTTTGATACTTGAATCCCTTCCTGAAATGTTGACGCTCTAACAGCTTATTTCCTACATGATTCTTTGTTCTTAGTTGCTCAGTTGGAGGTACAGGTTTCCATGCTCTCAGTCATCATTTTCTGTCATCATGACAAATGTATGGCTAAAAATTCTTGAAGTATAACATTACAGGTTAACATTGTACATAATTTAATCAGGCAGCAAACCTTTGCTCCAGATTGCCACTTGTTTGACCTTTGCACACAAGACAGAAAGCTGAAAGGAAATTTTGCAAATGCACTAAGACTTAATAAATCACTTTGGCAAGGAGCTGAAAGAAAAGGAAAATGTTCAGCTGCAAAATGTAGCTCTGCTAAATAGATCTCATAGTAGGAAAGCCTTAATCTTTGCAGGACGGTACAGTAATCATTAGCATTGGTCTTGGGGAAATCCTACCATCAATAGTGGGATGGTGGTCAGTGACCAGAGGAGAAGAGGAGTGCGGAGGTTCAAGACAGCCAAATAGGAATAGAACGTGATTTCTCTAATTTCAGGTACCCAGTGGCATGAACATTGATATCTTAATTTCAAGTTACTCTTGTATCCCTCCCCTCCCTCTCTCATCCCCTTCCCCCCCCCCCCCCCCCCCCCCCCCCAACCCTACCAATTCCACTGGTCACATCCTTTTATCTTAGAAACAGATAAAATAAATGCAGGAGTAGACCATATGGCACTTCGAGGCAGCACCGCCATTCAATATGATCACGGCTGATCATCCAAAATCCGTACCCCGTTCCTGCTCTACCCCCATATCCCTTGATTCTGTTAGCTCTAAGAGCTAAATCTAACTGTCTCTTGAAAACACCCAGTGAATTGGCCTCCGCAGCCTTCTGTGGCAGGGAATTCCACAGATTCACAACTCCCTGGGTGAAAATTCCTCTTGTTATCACACCTTCTCCAGCCACAGTGGGCCATTATGGGCTCTACTTCCTCAGGGAATCGTTGCCAGCCCTGATTTGTTCTTACCATTTCTCACCTCCGGAAAAAGGTTCCGACACGATATGTCACCTCTGTTTTTTCTCCAGAGATGCTGCCCGACCCGCTGAGTTACTCCAGCATTTTGTGTCTATGAATGGTAGAGTAATTGAGCTAATGATCAGAGGAAGGTTTAGGCAGTTGGTGCTGACAAGACTGCTTTACACGAGCAGCCTGCACGATCCTTGGGCGACATGCGCGATTGAAAGTCACGGAAATGGTATCCACTGATACAACACTACTGCACACATCCAGGATTTTCTATGTATAAATATTCAGATGCAGAGAAGACTCAGTGCAAAAATTGTGAACTTTTATTTTTCATTGAAATTAAATTGCTTGGCACCCAAAACCAGGGCATTGCACATCCCAACTCCCATTCCATGAATTTTAAAATGGATGATTAACTTCTCTGATCTGGTTGACCTAAATGATCCTAAGATGGACAGATCAGATATAACTTCTAACTTTTATCACTTTTCTGCTAAGTCTCAAAATCTCAGGTCAATTTAAGTGATGGTGACACACAAGTTATTTCTGCTATCTTATAGGGACCTGTCTGTTTGGGAAGGCAAAGAAGGGTTTCATGGCTGCACATTTACAGGATTTGTGCGCCTGCGTTTAGTTTAGTTCAGAGATACAGTGCGGAAACAGGCCCTTCAGCCCACCGAGTCCGCACTGACCAGCGATCCCCGCACATTAACACTATTCTACACTACATTTATACTATGGGGTCCATATATATCTAAAACAATGAAAATGATCATTCTAACAACCAGCCGTAGACTTGATGAGTCATGTAGCCCCACTAATCAGACATTTTAGTCTTATTTACATTTAATACTAATTTGCAGACTATCAAAATGTCATGCTTTCTGGTGCTGAAATTAGAAAGTTGCACTAACCATGATCCAATAAAATGGCGTAAAGTGTTGGAGTAACTCAATAGGTCAGGCAGCATCGCTGGAAAATATGGATAGGTGACGTTTCAGGTTGGGACCCGAGTAAGAGTCCCGACCTGACACATCAACTTTCCATCTTCTCCAGATATGTTTCCTGACTCACTGAATTACTCCAGCAATTTTAGTTTTTTTTTGTCAACCAGATTCCTTGTATCTCCAATAAAATGACTGTTCATATGTCTTGTTTCATAGAATGACTTCAGCTTGTTGTATGGACTCTCTGCCCATGGCCCCCATCCAAAGTTACTGCAGAAAATTGTGGAAGAGTGAGTGAGCTGAGTCTCCATGTCAGGGATTGAATGCTGGCATGTAGTCAGCCTCAGTGCGGAGTCAACGACAGGTCTGTCCAGGAACACGCAGCCAACCTTTAACAGGAGCAAACCTGAGGGTGGTGTCTCACCACCTCACAAATCACAAAGGAGATGTATTTAAGATGTTAAATGACTTTGATAGTTAAGTACATCCAAAACTATTCTAAGTACCAAAATATATATAATTAAAGGTTCAACATAAGTACCATTCCTCTCATATCTAGGCCATAAATCCCTAATACCATGCCTGGTCTCATCAGTTTAGAATGCAAACGGGTCAGTTCTCCAGCACAATCGACCATTCAACATTTGTATAATGTATTATGGCTCCCTCCATGTACATCCCAGATGCACTTATCTGTGAGTGATTGAATGTTGGGATGTTCAATCTCCTATAACCACATCCATCTTCTATTGTGCGAGGTAGGACTCAGACCATTAGAATGTTGTTTTCCTTGATGCTCATTTATGTCAGCTTTGCCAAGGCTCCTTGTTGTCACTCTAAGTCAAATGCTGCCTACGTTGCATAAGCTGTCATTCTCGCCTCACCTCTGGAAATGCGACTCTTCAGTCCATATTTATTCCAAGACTGTAATCAACTCTGGAGGAATCATCCAAGCTAAGTATCAGCAGTTTGTTGGAGAGCAAGGGGCACGATAGCATCTATGACAATGTCTTCCATCACTTTGTTGAAAATAAATACCTTTGATTACAAGTTTTGATCACATTTGAATGTTTTAACAGACTGCTGCCAGGTATTGTCCAATGTAAAGCAATGAATTGACATTCTTTATAATACGGTCACAGAGTTAATGGAGTCATAGTTCCATACAGCATAGAACTAGACCCTTCGGCCCAACACATCCATGCAGACCAAAATGCCCCATCTAATCAAGTCTCATTCACCTGCGTTAGGCCTATATCCCTCTAAACCTTTCCTATCCATAATGCCAGTCCAATTGCCTTTTAAATGCTGTTATAGTACTTGCCTGAACTACCTCCTCTGGTAGCTCATTCATTATACCCACCAACCTCTGAGTTAAATAGTTGCCCCTCAGATTTCTATCACTCAGATCAATGTGAGAAATCTGATTCATCTGAAGAAGGGTCCTAAACCGAAACGTCACCAATTAACATTCTCCGCAGACGCTGCCTCCGCAGACGCTGCCTCCGCAGACGCTGCCAAGATCTCATCTGGGTCCTAAAAGACTTCCCCCTTATCCTTAAACTGTGACCCCTTGTTCTGGAGTTCCCCAACATCGGGAACAATCTTCCTGCATCTAGCCTGTCCAACCACTTAAGAATTTTGTAAGCCTCTATAAGATCCCCCCTCAAGCTCCTAAATTCCAGCGAGTACAAGCCGAGTCTATCCAGTCTTTCTTCCTATGGAAGTCATGCCATCCCAGGAATCAGTCTGGTGAACCTTCTCTGTACTCCCTCTATGGCAAGAATGTCTTTCCTCAGATAATATTGAAAAATGAGTGAAAACTATAAAGGAGAAGAAAGGTACACACATTACTCTCCTTTACAGAAATATACAAATCTTCTAAACAGTGGAACGTATAGGGCAAATATATAATAAACAATCCTATTAAACAATCAAAGCAAATCTTATTCCTTGTATGTTAAGGTGTTACAAAATGGCCACCTGCTAACAGTCTAACATTCACAAATGCTATGAAGTCAATGAAATGAGTTAAACATCATCTTCCATAAATATTCTCCAATACAGCATTCCAACCATACAGTGAACTATATAAACTTACAGCCATTGCTTTCTTAAGCGTAACAAGCTAGGACTGGGACGGATTGCTTCTGCTGCTGAGCATGACAGAAAACAAAAGACAGGAGACTACTTCCTACTTCCTACTTCCTGTGTGCAACTGACCTTCCACAATAAAAGTCCAACAGATGGCGCTATTGCACATAAAGTCCAGCAGAGAACAGAATACTCCCCGCCTGACATCGATAGATGCTACTACTAACATCCGCTAAAGTAACTTCAGGATCCTTGTCTCTCAGGAAGGAGAAGAATGATCTCAGAGACAGGTCTCATGTAGCTCTTAAAGGTACCTTGAGAAGCTGTCCTGACCTCTATCTTCCGCACCTTGCCATCACTACTTGGGAATACAGAGGTAATTAATCCCATAGGCCATTCATTACTGGACAGCTGGCTGTCTTTCAAAAGCACAATGTCTCCAGTTTGCAGATCTCTGCTTGTCTCATTCCATTTACATCTGCTCTGCAGAGTTGGCAAGTACTCCCGTCTCCAGCGAACCCAGAACTCATTGGCCAAGGTTTGTACCTGCCTCCATTGACTCTTGAAGAGGTCTTCCCCTGTGAAATGGCTTGGAGGAGCTGGTACGCCAGACTTCTGAGTAAGCAGCATTGCAGGAGTTAGGAGGAATGGTGAGTCCGGATCAGAAGAGATTGGCACTAATGGTCTAGCATTGGTGATTGCTGATACTTCAGCCATGAGGGTACGAAAGACTTTGTGAGTGAGGTGGAGTGACTTCCACTGTAGCAACATGGAGTCCAGGATTCTGCGTGAGACGCCAATCAAACATTCCCAGGCCCCTCCCCTGTGTGAAGCATGAGGAGGGTTGAACTCCCATGTGCATCCCTGCTGACTTAAGCACCTGTGGATATTTGTCTGCTCGCTTGAGTCCTTGTCCATCTTCAGCTCTCTACTTGCCCCGATGAAATTTGTTCCGTTGACGGATCTAAGCTGTTTTGCTGGTCCACGGATGGCGAAGAACCGGCGGAGAGCGTTAATACAGCTGGAAGTGTCCATGGACTCTATCACTTCAATATGTACTGCTCGGGTACTCATGCATGTAAAGAGAATCGCCCAACGCTTGTTTTGAGCTGCACCTCCTCTTGTTCGCCGAGTGACCACTGTCCAAGGTCCGAATACATCCAAACCAATATATGTGAATGGAGGGGATATACCGAGGCATTCTGGAGGGAGGTCAGCCATCTTCTGTTTCTCCATCTTACCCCTGAGCTTGCAACATGTGATGCAATCGTGCAAAACGGAACTGATAAGCCGCTTGCCACCGACAATCCACAGACCTGCCGCTCTGATGGCTCCCTCTGTGAACTGACGGCTTTGGTGCTTTACCTCTTTATGATGTTGCTGCACTAATAGCTTGGTGACGTGGCTTTCTTTCCCCTGGTTGAGAGGACTCCTTTCGGCTTGGTCCAGAGGTGCACGATTTAGGCGTCCACCGACTTTAAGGACACCATCCTGGATTACTGGATTCAACTTCACAAGTGGACTGAATCGAGGGAGTTCTCTGTCCCCTGTGGGTTTACTGAACTCCTCAACATAGGTATCTTTCATTGCAGGCCTTTTGTTCCTGGTAAGAGGCAAGACGAGAGAGGGCCTGATCCCAATTATTGGGAAGAGGATGTCTGGGTACTCTAAAAGGTAGAGGCGCCACCCAGCTGTTGGTGTCATCTTTATGGCACTCTTCTTCCATAGCCTTTAGAAAGGCTCTGTCTTCAAAGGATGGAGCACACTTATCGTCATTCTCAGTCCTCACGATACTGAGCTGCCAAGCTTATCTACAGCTGCTTTGTCAGCAGATACACTTGTAGGTGAAGGAAACACATCACAACATATTGACTCCCCGCCGTGGTTCACCGTCTCTCTGAGATATATTTGGCTCTGGCAGGGGGTGAGGAATGAGGGCCGACCATTGTCAAGGATGTGCGTCATTAAAGTGCTGATGCTTGGCTTATGCACATCCCCAAGGCAAACATCACCTATGAGGACCCAGCCAGTCCAGTCTCTGTGCAAAGGAGTGTTGCCTGGCCCATTGATTTGTTGCCTCACCTTGTGTGCTCTGAGGATATCTCTTCCAAGCAAGAGTAGAATCTGAGCATTTGGATCTAGTTCTAGGATGTGAGCTGCAACCGGACTTAAGTGGGTGTGTTGACATGCTGCCCCCGGTATTCGTATCTCGTTCCCATTATCTGGAATTTCATCACACTCGATGAGTGGAGGAAGATCAATGACTATCCCTCCGTTCAAAGCCTCAACCTGAAAGCCATCTGCTTTTCTTCCTGTCATTTCCATCACTCCTGCACAAGTTTTCAGTGAGTAAGGGGATGGGTCACTTTCAATCCCAAACTGATCAAAGAAACTTGACCTCACTAAAGAGTGATTACTCTGATCATCAAGAATTGCGTACACTGTGATTGAGCTTTCAGGCTGCCTACGTGGGTATATCCTTATCAGGCATATCTTGGAGCAAGAACGAGCTGAAAGGCCAGGGTCACATACCCTAGTGCAATGGGAAGTGATAGTGGTTGGAAGATTGAGACTTTTGTTCTCTCGCGCTGTAGGCTCTGGCTCTTGAGTGGGGGCCTTAGAGGTCCAGGGGGCAGGGCCTGGATGCATTGCTGTGATGTGGTGGTCGCTTTTACATTCTCTGCACTTGAGCACTTTCTTACAGTCTTTGGCGAAGTGGGAAGACAAGGAGCAACACCTGAAGCATATGCTGTTCTCCTTAAGGTAGGTTTTACGCTCCTCTATGGGCTTGGCTCTAAAGCCTCTACATTTGGCGAGGGAATGAGGTTGGCCGTGGATGGGGCAAATCTTCGCCGGGTCATTGCTGTGCGTTGTTTTGTCTGTATTGTCTATAACTGTTGTAGCGATGTCAGTCTTGTGTACGTATATGGAGGTTCTTGAATTATCCTGTCTCTGGGTAGGCTTCTCATACTTGGAAGGACTATTGACACTGCTTGAAAAGGCAAAACTTGGGTCGTTTCTAGTTCTTGCCTCTCCACAGATGAACTGCGTGAAGAAGGAGAATGGTGGGAAGCAGGCACTGTGCTCCTCTTTATACCTTGAACCCAACGAGATCCATCTTTCCTGGAGGCCATGGTGGAGTTTCTCCACAATTGTGTTGTTGCCACGGGCCGTGTCCAGGTAAGTCAAAACAGGTAGGTATCCACCTTCTTTAGCAGCCTTCAACTCCATAAGTAAATCTCCGAGTTCTCGAAGTTTGATGTGATCCTTACTAGTTATGCAGGGGAAGCTATCCAACCTTTTAAATAGAGAACTCTCTATTTCCTCTGGAGTGGCGTAACAATCCAGGAGCCTGTCCCATACCGACTGAAGAGCAGCATATGCGCTGAGCGAATTCTTCTAACATGCTCCGACGATTCTTTGCCAAACCACCGTACTAAGAGATCTAGCTATTCGCTAGCAGTGAGATCTAAGCCCCGAATGGCATTAATAAAGGATGATTGCCATGCTCTGAAGCTCTCAGGTCTATCATCGAACTTAGTGAGCCCACTGGTCACGAGTTCTCTTCTTGCTAAGTACTTGGCGAAGACGATCATACCAGCAGGTCTTGTCTCGGGTGCAAGGTGTTGTTTACGATTCAAAGGGTGTTCGTCATCAGCTAGAGGCCTAATAGAGGTTCCTCTTCAGCAAACCAGGCTTTGCGAGAAGGGCCTTGGCCAGCCTGGTGTATACGAGAAGGGGAAGCACGATGCCTCAATGCTTTCTTGGTTTCACCTCGGTAGACCTGAGGGTGTTGGTAACCATCATTGTAGCATGAATGAGTCACCTGGGTAACCTCACGTTTTGCTGGTGGTGGCGAGTCCTCATTGATGCATGGTCTGCCAGGTAAAGAGATGATAGAGTCGACAGTTAGCCATTTACTGTGCTCCTGTACATAGTCTTCTGTTCGTTGCTTTATGACTTGCTGTAAGTGTGACTGACCTTCGCTGTGACGTTCTCTATCTTTCACTTCTGCAGCTGCATCCAAAGCTTCAGCATGTGCTAGAGCAGCAGCAGCCACGTGCTTCAAATGTAAAGCTTCTAAAGTGGCTTCTACTCCTGCTTTCTCTGCCTCTAGTCTTGCTCTCCCTTTTTTTATGTCCAGCTCTCTCTCAGCAAATGATGCTCTTGCACGTGCAGCCTCGGCCTTTGCCCCAGCTTTAGTGGCTGCGCTACTCGAAGAGCTAGAGGAAGAGGCGAGTTGTGAGCATGTACTCTGTTGCGATGCTTTGTCATCATGATCCTTTGTCTTTTCTATGTTTGCGGCTTTATTGCTGTTGCTTGCTTCGCTCATTGTTCTCCTGACGTTTTCACTGTAACTGTCCTCCCTACGTGATTGTTAAGTAGAACGTAGATTGACAGCCAGCCAAACTCGATTCAATAATACAGACGCGAGTCAGGAACTTAGCATCTCTGCTCTTAAGTTTAATGATTTTCCAGTGCAGTCATTCTTAATATTGAAAAACGAGTGAAAAGTATAAAGGAGAAAAAAGGTACACAAATTACTCTCCTTTACAGAAATATACAAATCTTCTAAACCGTGGAATGTATAGGGCAAATATATAATAAACAATCCTATTAACAATCAAAGCAAATCCTATTCCTTGTATGTTAAGGTGTTACAAAATGGCCACCTGCTAACAGTCTAACATTCACAAATGCTATGAAGTCAATGAAATGAGTTAAACATCATCTGCCATAAATATTCTCCAATACAACATTCCAAGCATACAGTGAACTATATAAACTTACAGCCATTACTTTCTTAAGCGTAGCAAGCTAGGATTGGGACGGATTGCTTCTGCTGCTGAGCATGACAGAAAACAAAAGACAGGAGACTACTTCCTGCTTCCTACTTCCTGTGTGCAACTGACCTTCCACAATAAAAGTCCAACAGATGGCACTATTGCACATAAAGTGCAGCAGAGGACAGAATAACTACTATAACTGGGATGATTTAAGGTCCCACAACTGGAAAGGACGTGACACCCTGCTCTCTGTGACATACTGAATCATGCTCAGATTGGGCAGAGGTATGGCTGACTGTGGGCTCCAGTAGAAATCCAACTAAATATTCGCCAGATGTGGTCTTTTGTTCAAACCTGCCCACCTCCTTGTGTCTGATCATTAACCTTACAAACAAAGAAATTCAAGACCTTTTCCCCAATGCACAGGTTCAAATAATTTAAGCTTTTAATTTTAATTTAGTTTAGTTTCGAGATACAGCGTGGAAACAGGTCCCTTGGCCCACCAAGTCCGTGCCGACCAGCGATCCTCGCATGTTAACACTATCATAGACGCACTAGGAACAATTTACATTTAGCCAAGCCAGTTAACCCACAAACCTCAATGTCTTTGGAGTGTGGGAGAAACCCGAAGATCGATAGGGGGTGTGGCCATGAGGGAAGATGGCAGCCCTACCGGCAGTCTGTTGTCTTTTCATTGCTTTTGTTATTTTTTTAGTCTGTTAGAAGTTTGTTTTAAGGTTCCTCTGGTATGTTTTATGTGGGGGGGGACGGGTTTTATGTGGGGGGAGGGATTAGTTTTCGGATCACATTCTCCGGGCTCTGCGGCCTACCATTGCTGGAGCTGGAAGCTTCCTCGGACTGTCGTGAGCCCCACCGCAGGGCGTGGACTTACATCAGAGCAGATCCCTTGCCTGGGATCGCTCCCACCATGACCACCGCGGACTTTATCGCCAAGGGCTCGCAGTCTCGGGGTGAGACTAGTCGGGAGCTCCAACGCCGCGGAAGGCTAGACCTGCCCCGATGCGAGGTTCGTTCGCCCGGCGCGGGGGATCTGACAACCCCCTGATGCGGGAGTGGAATGCCTTGATCGTCCCGTCAACGGGGGCTCAAGGCCCACGACCACGGAAGGGCAATGGGAAGGACTTGAACTATATTTTGCCTTCCACCACAGTGAGGAGTGTGTAGGAGTCACTGTGGTGGATGTTCAATGTTAAAAGGTGTTTTCATTGTTTTGTCTCCAAGATGGCTGCCGAAAGGAAAGTGAACGCTGGCTCGTTAAGCTGCCGCTGCTCTCTCTTTGAATTGTGTGTTGTTGATGTCCCTACTATTTTTTGTTGTTGGTTGTTTTATTCTGCTTATATGTTTTGTAATCTGCTTATTAAATTTTGTAAGGCTTCCTTGAGAGTGTTTGAAAGGCGCCCATAAGTATAATGTTAAGAATAATAATAATAATCTCGGAGAAACCGCACGCAGGTACCGGGGAGAAACCCTGTACAGACAGCACCCGTAGTCTGAATCGAACTCGGGTCTCTGGCGCTGTTAGGCAGCAACTCTACCATTGCGCCTTCGTGTCACTCTATTAATCTCCAGACTCACTTGCCAAAACAAAGAAAAAAAGCCTCAAAAAGCAATGGCAGTTAGATATTCCTTTGAAATGAAATTAAAATTCAACATATTTTAATTTGACTGCAGATACAATATATTGCAAAGCTGCAAAACTACATAATCTGTTCCCTTTGATATAATAAGTGCTAACAAGTTGACTGTTGGTCAATTGTACATCAATAATAATTGTAATTAAAATATCATTTTAACCAAGACCCCTGTTAATTTATAATCACACTTGTCATTTGTTTTCCAGTGGATTCATAAATTGAAGCCACTTTTTTGCAGAACGTCCCTGATCTAACCTGAATTCTGAATACATGAAGAAATATTTTAGATTAATTCTGATAACCTTTGTTCTATTGCCCTACATACTTATAATGTAGCCTGATGAGCAGCATGCTTAATAAATTATTAACACATACCTTGAAACATCTTTGGTTAGTAATGACTGCATATCATTGGTTATAATGGTTAATTCTAAGATACATATGAATAACTATCATGAATAATCCTATGGGTTTTAATTTAATTTATGCACTTTACTCCTTCCTCGTGTCTGAGTCGATTTTCTATTATCCATTCCAACATTAATATTGATGGACGTTGATTATGGATCACAAAATCTTAAAAACTGTAATGAACATTCTGAATTTAACCTCTACTGCAAAATCTTTGTCCCTTACTTCCCAAGCAGCCAATAATAAATATCTTAACCTCCAGAAAACATTTAACTCAATATTCAGAACAAAAACTACACACCTGACTGCCGATGAGCACATAAATAGCAATTTTACTGCAGCACATATTACAATTAAATGGAAAAGTGCAATTTATGTCTGACTGTAGTCCTTCTAAAAGCCTTCAAATAATATAATCAATCTTCAACTTCAGATAAATATTATTCCTTTTATTCTTTCATTTTGTTCAATGATTAATGTTCATTTCCAATCTTCTGTTTACCTAATCAGTTCCTCCTCGTATCCCTTCTTTGTTTTATGCTACATAAAGATAAAATAAAGTTGACGAGGTTAAAAATACGACCTGTTTCAGGAGCTTAAATTAATGATGATGGTTTTCCTGACGGTGATTTATTTTCATTTTCTTATTAATTTTCAGTAATACATTTCAGAATACCATTATTTTCTTAGCTTGGAAAGAATTTCTATTCCAAGCAAAATATAAAATATACCCTTCATTCCTTGGCAATTCTGCTAGATCAAGGCTCCTGGCTGGACATACATGATAGATTGCATCTTTACCATCTGTGTGTTAACCAACTTGGGCAAACCACCAGTGAATATTTTATCAGAAGCATTGATAGTTTCATTCAGAATTTAGTAGATTTTGCTTCTCCTAATTTAAATGGAAGAAAAATCACATGTTCTAATACTAATGTCTGATCTTGCTCCATCATGCAAGATATTTCTCTCAGCAATAATGATGGGCAAATGTTATAGATGTACTGTAAATCTTCTTTATGATCCCTGGTTCTCCACTATCCAATCCCAAGACCTATGTAGAAAATGTTTTATAGTTGTATTTCCTATTAGCTTTCATGTTCATTCTTTGTCCTTTTGAGTGGCAGATGCAGTAAATAATTAATGTGCACTGTGCTAACATCTTCAGCTTGGCCATGTCATTAAAATGATTCATCCCAAAGAATCTACAACTGACTAATAATCAGGCCCAGGGGTTGGTGCTAGTCGTACCTTGTACACCTGTGCTTAGGTAAAATGATTATTGATCATTGCAAAACACCCGAGTTCACCGTGAGTTATAAACATTATAATTAACATTATGGGACATATTTTCTGAAAAGCAAGCATCTTTTAAAATCGGTTGCTTCCGCTTACCGCAGTGCTTTTTTCATATATCTGCCAAGGTTTGACAAGTAGAATTGCATGGCAGCAAAAAAAACATTGCACATTAACCAACTTGGGAGCTGGACTGCAGGCAAACTCGGAGCAGCATCTTCAACATCAGAAAATGCTTATAGCGCCTTGTGAGTAATGCATGCATGTTCAAATATGTGTGTAAAATAATTTCTGGAATCTATAGGAATTGAATGTGAGACGATGTGGGTATATGTCTGGCTGCGTGAGGCTTCCGTTAGGAGCAACTTCATTCAACAACTGCATGGGGGTCCAAATTATAAGGAAGGGTGAACTTTGAGTTCTTGGTGGACAGAGATTTTCTTTTTGCCCCGAAGCCCTTGGTATTTTTTTTGCACAGAGAGTCTGAAATACATATTTGCAGTTTTCTTAAAACAATCCAAATTTATCACCAATTAGCTGTCCCGTAACAAATTAAATGACCTGAGTTCCCTTCAAATATGATTTAAGGTTAGTCTGAACCTTTCTTTTACTTCCTTGCCTTCCTTTGGATGCAGGATTCAATGGCTTCCTACCTTTTGTGCTGGGTGACTGCTTCACCACTGGCTTTATATAGTACACTTTGGGTGCGCTGCCCTTCACTTTTCATTTCTAACGTATCAATCCCCCAGCTGATAACTATCCTGAACCATTTTTATCTGACCCAGCTCTTTTTTGTTCCATCTATAGTTCTCCACTCCCTGTGGGGAAAAGCAAGTGAGTTTTGTCTTTTTGTCAGTTTTTGTGGGTTGCCTTGTGGAACTGCTAAAGCTGAATTTTAATATCATCATTAAAATAACAGCGAGCATAGGTTTTTATAAGTTGCAGACTGTCTGTCCTTCTGACATTGAAGCTAAGTGGGTGGAAAAGGTGCTGGGCAGGTTATTATCTTAAATTATTAGGATAATCCATTACACTCAACTCTTCCACCCCCAAGGTGAAAATGTTCGTTCGCATGAGTTTGAATTAGGTTGTATTTATTACATTTGATTAGTCTGGGTGTCAGAGGTTATGGGGAGAAGGTAGGAGAATGGGGCTGGGAGGGAAAGATAGATCAGCCATGATTGAATGGCGGAGTAGACTTGATGGGCCGAATGAGCAAATTCTGCTCCTAGAACATGAATTGATGAACATATTGTTGGTGTGGAAGATAGAGGGTGGGACCTGTAACTGCTCCTTGATTGCTGTGAGGCTTGAGTGGACAGTATTCCACAAGATGCAGAAGGTGGGGGGCGTGGGGGAAATTTCAGAATAGCACTGGGTTAGGCTGAGATCGGCATAGATGAGGTGGGGACGGGGAGGAATGAAAATGTGGCACCAACAAAACATAGAAACATAGAAAAATAGAAATTAGGTGCAGGAGTAGGCCATTCGGCCCTTCAAGCCGGCACCGCCATTCAATATGATCATGGCTGATCATCCAACTCAGTATCCCGTACCTGCCTTCTCTCCTTACCCTCTGATCCCCTTAGCCACAAGGGCCACATCTAACTCCCTCTTAAATATAGCCAATGAACTGGCCTCAACTACCCTCTGTGGCAGAGAGTTCCAGAGACCCACCACAAAAATTCCTTCTCATCTCGGTCCTAAAGGATTTCCCCCTTATCCTTAAGCTGTGACCCCTTGTCCTGGACCTCCCCAACATCGAGAACAATCTTCCTGCATCTAGCCTGTCCAACCCCTTAAGAATCTTGTAAGTTTCTATAAGATCCCCTCTCAATCTCCTAAATTCTAGAGAGTATAAACCGAGTCTATGCAGTCTTTGTTCATAAGACAGTCCTGACATCCCAGGAATCAGTCTGGTGAACCTTCGCTGCACTCCCTCTATGGCAATAATGTCCTTCCTCAGATTTGGAGACCAGAACTGTACGCAATACTCCAGGTGTGGCCTCACCAAGACCCTATACAACTGAAGTAGAACCTCCTTGCTCCTATACTCAAATCCTTTTGCTATGAAAGCTAACATACCATTGGCTTTCTTCACTGCCTGCTGTACCTGCATGCCTACTTTCAATGACTGGTGTACCATGACACCCAGGTCACGCTGCATCTCCCCTTTTCCTAATCGGCCACCATTTAGATAGTAGTTGGTTTTCCTATTTTTGCCACCAAAGTGGATAACCTCACATTTATCCACATTATACTGCATCTGCCAAACATTTGCCCACTCACCCAGCCTATCCAAGTCACCTTGCATTCTCCTAGCATCCTCCTCACAGCTAACACTGCCCCCCAGCTTAGTGTCATCCGCAAACTTGGAGATATTGCCTTCAATTCCCTCATCCAGATCATTTATGTATATTGTAAATAGCTGGGGTCCTAGTACTGAGCCTTGCGGTACCCCACTAGTCACTGCCTGCCATTGTGAAAACGACCCGTTTACTCCTACTCTTTGCTTCCCGTTTGCCAGCCAGTTCTCTATCCACATCAATACTGAACCCCCAATGCCATATGCTTTAAGTTTATATACTAATCGCTTATGTGGGACTTGTCGAAAGCCTTCTGGAAGTCCAGATACACCACATCCACTGGTTCTCCCCCATCCACGCTACTAGTTACATCCTCGAAAAATTCCACAAGATTCGTCAGACATGATTTACCTTTCGTAAATCCATGCTGACTTTGTCCAATGATTTCACCACTTTCCAAATGTGCTGCTATCCCATCTTTAATAACTGACTCTAGCAGTTTCCCCACTACCGATGTTAGACTAACAGGTCTGTAATTCCCCGTTTTCTCTCTCCCCCCACTTCTTAAAAAGATGGGTTACGTTTGCTACCCGCCAATCCTCAGGAACTACTCCAGAATCTAAAGAGTTTTGAAAGATTATCACTAATGCATCCACTATTTCCGGAGCTACTTCCTGAAGTACTCTGGGATGCAGCCTATCTGGCCCTGGGGATTTATCGGCCTTTAATCCATTCAATTTACCCAACACCACTTCCCGACTAACCTGGATTTCACTCAAGTACTCCTTTGACCTGCGGTCCCCTGCTATTTCCGGCAGATTATTTATGTCTTCCTTAGTGAAGACGGAACCAAAGTAGATATTCAATTGGTCCGCCATATCCTTGTTCCCCATGATCAACTCACCTGTTTCTGACTGCAAGGGACCTACATTTGTTTTAACTAATCTATTTCTCTTCAGATATCTATAAAAACTTTTGCAGTCAGTTTTTATGTTCCCTGCCAGTTTTCTTTCATAATCTATTTTTCCTTTCCTAATCAAGCTCTTTGTCCTTCTCTGCTGGTCTCTGAATTTCTCCCAGTCCTCTGGTATGCTGCTTTTTCTGGCTACTTTGTACGCATCATCCCTTGCTTTGATACTATCCCTGATTTCCCTTGTTATCCACGGATGCACTACCTTCCCTGATCTATTCTTTTGCCAAATTGGGATGAACAATTTTTGTAGTTGATCCATGCAGTCTTTAAATGTCTTCCATTGCGTATCCACCGTCAACCCTTTTAGAATTGATTTCCAGTCAATCTTGGCCAATTCACGTCTCATACCCTCAAAGTTACCTTTCCTTAAGTTCAGAACCATTGTTTCTGAATTAACAATGTCACTCTCCATCCTAATGAAGAACTCGACCATATTATGGTCACTCTTGCCCAAGGGGGCACGCACAATAAGACTGCTAACTAACCCTTCCTCATTACTCAATACCCAGTCTAAAATAGCCTGCTCTCTCGTTGGTTCCTCTGCATGTTGATTTAGATAACTATCCCTCATACTTTCCAAAAAATCCTCTTCCTCAGCGCCCCTGCCAATTTGATTCACCCAATCTATATGTAGATTGAAGTCACCCATTATAACTGTTTTGCCTTTGTCGCACTCATTTCTAATTTCCTGTTTTATACCATCCCCAACTTCACTACTACTGTTAGGTGGCCTGTACACAATTCCCACTAGCGTTTTCTGCCCCTTAGTGTTTCGCAGCTCTACCCATACCGATTCCACATGCTCCAAGCTAATGTCCTTCCTTTCCATTGTGTTAATCTCCTCTCTAACCAGCAACGCTACCCCACCTCCTTTTCCTTTCTCTCTATCCCTCCTGAATATTGAATATCCCTGGATGTTCTGTTCCCAGCCTTGGTCACCCTGGAGCCATGTCTCCGTGATCCCAACTATATCATACTCATTAATAGCTATCTGCATGTTCAACTCATCCACCTTATTACGAATACTCCTTGCATTGAGACACAAGGCCTTCAGGCTTGTTTTTACAACGCTCTTACCCCTTATACAATTTTGTTGAGAAGTGGCCCTTTTTGATTTTTGCCCTGGTTTTGTCTGCCTGCCACTTTTACTTTTCACCTTGTTCCCTATTGCTTCCACCCTCGTTTTACACCCACCTGCCTCTCTGCTCTTGTACCCATCCCCCTGCCACAGATCGAGTATCTTTGAAATCTTTGAAAAGATCGAGTATCTTTGAAATATAATGGGTCAACCAATATATAGTCTGCAAACAGAAATAAAATAAATGACTCTTTTACCCAGAAATAGTCTTTTACCCAGAGTAAGAGAATCAGGAACCAGAGGACATCATTTTAAGGAGAGAGGGGAAAGATAGGATCCTGGGGATCAACTTTTCACACGGAGGGTGGTGGGTGTATGGAATGAGCTGCCAGAGGAGGTAGTTGAGGCATATACAACAACAACATTTTAAGGACATTTGGACAGGTACATGGATGGGAAAGGGTTAGAGGAATATGGGCCAAATGCAGGCAAGTGGGACTAATGTTAATGGTGCTCGGGCAAGTTGGGCTGAAGGATCTGTTGCCATCCTGTATGACTCTATCATCTACTGTCTCTGCTTTTATTTTAGCCTTATTTTCCTATCTCCGCTGGCCTTAGTAGATACCCCCACCAAGTGTGCTGCCACCAATGGCCATGGCCTAATTTAAGCACAACCTCAGGCATCATTTAAGTACAACCTTGTTGTTTATCGGCATAATGGCACAGCGGTAGAGTTGCTGCCTCACAGGGTTTGGTCCTGACTATGAGAGTTGTCTGTAAGAAGTTTGTATTTTCTCCCTGTGACCAGTTGGGTGTTTGCCAGGTGCTCTGGTTTCCACCCACAAACCAAAGACCAAGTTTGTAGATTAATTGGCTTCTGTAAAATGTTCCTAGTGTGCAGGATGTAACATGGAACTGGTCTATGGGTTCTCGACAGTTGGCATGGACACGGTGGGCCGAATGGCTTCTTTCCATGCTGCATCTCTAAACTGAACTAAACTACATTAAAACTAAACTAAAAACTAACGCCCCAAAAAAGTTAGTATGTTTGTGTCCATAACCAGCCTTCCCAAAAATATTGCAATGTTCAATACATCGTGTTATTCATGGTTTTTGATTTCAAATCGCAGTTCTATTTCACAAATTGATAGAAAATAAGTATTCTGTATAAGCAGACCTTTTGACCCATTATAGTTTTATAGGAACTTATACAAACACAAAAACTGCTCTGTTATGAAAATACTAATGGAAAGCAGAGAATAATCACGATTCAAGAGAACATTAGCTATTTTGGGGTCTGTGCTGCCTTCTGTTCCTCTTTCCCAATTTCCCAAAGGCATACGTCAAATCTGCAGGACATCTTAAAGATAAAAATGGAGCTTCTCCAGAGGGATTATTGAGCGAGTGGGAGGAGGAGGGAAAGAACAGAAATTTTAAATGTAAAGTAATACATTGACACTTTGTGGCAAATTAGATTAGTTGGCAGATTGCGTTTAATAATTGCTTAAGGATGGTGCCTGTCGTACTTCTAAAACAAACAAAAGTGATGAGTTAAAATTATTAAAATACATGAGTGTTAATTCTAATTTAAAAATAACATTCAGCGGCTTTTTCCACAAATCTATTAATTTAAACAAATGTTCAATGTTCATATTTGTATATTTCAATGTTATTTAAATAGATTTGGCATGTTACCTGTCACCAGGAATGGTGATTAAAAATATTGTTCTCCACCCTGACATTTAATTGCAAGAAATGCTGCTCATCCTACTTGCAGGATGGGCTGTGTGATAAATCAGAGAGCACGGTGCTGTCAAATGGTGAGTCTGAGCTAGATACACACGAAAAAGCCGATGTTTTGTTTCCCTTTGATGTCACCAAGGAAGAGCAAGTGGATGAGAAATATAAAGATGTGAGGAATGGTGCCCTGGGAAACCATGGAATCCTCCTTCGTGAGTGACTCAGGATTGAAGGTGACGTGTCCATTCTGAGGTGCCTGATGAGGCTGATGTGGGACCCACAGCCGCTGCCATTGGAACAGCAAATTGTGCTTCTGGAGGTGTGAGCGTGAAAACGCACACCTCCAGTTTCAGGGACAGTTTCTTCCTACCTGTTATCAAGCAGCTGAAGCATCTTTCCACAACTAGAGAACAGTCCTGAACTACTATCTACCTCATTGGTGACTCTCGGACTATCTTTGATTGGACTTTACTTACTTTACCTTGCACTAAACGTTATTCCCTTATGTATCTATACGCTGTAAATGGCTCGATTGTAATTGTAATCGTGTATTGGCTTTCCAATGGCTGGTTAGCACGCAACAAAACCTTTTCACTGTAACTCGGTACATGTGACAATAAACTAAACTGATAAACTGAACTGCTTGAAAGCATGGGTGGGTAGTTTGGGAGGTGCTTTACTTCATCTGCTATTTACATGGGGCTTGTATGAGCTTCCAATGAAGGAATTCAAGATTTCAGTGCCATGGCAAACACTCCTACTCCATTACAAGCAGTTGTGATGTGATGTAGCAAGCTTAACAAGGCATGGCTAGGGAGCACTGTAGGTAATTGTGCCACTTGAATCGCCCTGGCTGGCTTGATTAGGTCAGTGAATTTAGAAGAATGAGGGGAAACATCATTGAAACGTACCAAATAGTGAAAGGCGTGGATCGAGTGGATGTGGAGAGGATGTTTCCACTAGTGGGAAAGTCAAGGACTAGAGCTTATAGCCTCAGAATAAAAGGACGTTCTTTTGGGAAGGAGATGAGGTGGAATTTATTTAGTCAGACGGTGGTGAATGTTGTGGAATTCTTTGCCACAGAAGGTTGTAGAGGCCAAGTCAATGGATATTTCTTGATTAATATGGGTGTCTGGAGTTATGGGGAGAAGGCAGGAGAATGGGGTTAGGAGTGAGAGATAGATCAGCCAGGAATGAATGGCGAAGTCAACCTGAAGGGGCAAATGGCCTAATTCTGTTCACATAATTTATGTCCTGCACCTGCATCCTATAGAATGCAGGTCCTACCACTAATCACCTGGACTTTTCCTTCCTCCCATTAATCAAATTAAATTGTCTTAATGCGGGCTACAGCCTTCAATCTTTGGTTACCTTTTATTTCCTTAAACTCTTCAAACTCTCAACTCCATTCTTCCATTGGTCCAGTACGTTATATCCTTAAGTAATAATTGCAACATACAAATCTGCATTGTTCTCTGCACCGTAATCACTGCAAATAAAAGAAACAAAAGGGTTTATTTGGTCAGTTAAAATGCCACAGATAATTATGATGAACTTACCCCATGGTTCCCACCATGGTATCATAACCTGATTTCCTACATACAGTGTGTTAAGGATCCCATTGGAATATTTTAACAACTTGTTTTTCCACACAAAAAATATTTAAATAACTCTAGATTTCTGAATCCTGTACCATATTTAAAACTCCTTCATTTGCTTTATTCTCTTTGTCATTCCTTCCCAGTGCATATGCTTACTTTACAATTCTCGATGTTCCAGCTCACATGCTTAAGCATTTCACTAAGCTGAATGTGTTCTCCTGAAACCCTGTCACTATCCTCTCATTGCTTACCAAATTGTTGTGTTTTGTTTCTTCCATAGAATTTGAAGTCATGTCCTTATTGCCAGGTCCATGACATCAATATTAATCAGAGAGATCAATGGTCCTCACTTTGATCCCGAATATCAAGTTTTAATATCTTTTCAAGGATTAGAATTCAATGGCTATTTACTCACCTTTTGGCACTATGGACTACTCAGCCTCCAATGTAATAATTGAGATATTGTCCCCTCAAAACAAAATGCCAATCATAATTAACGGGTCCTTTTCAGAATGGCACACAGTGACTAGTGGGGAGCTGCAAGGCCTAGTGCTGGGACCCCAGTTATTTACAATATATATTAACGATTTAGATAAAGGAATTAAATGTAACATCTCCAAGTTTGCTGATGACACAAAGCTGGGTGGCAGTGTGAGCTGCGAGGAGGATGCTATGAGACTGCAGGGTGATTTGGACAGGTTGGATAAGTGGGCAGCTGCATGGCAGATGCAGTATAATGTGGATAAATATGACATCCACTTTGGTGGCAAAACCAAACTGGCAGATTATTATCTGAATGATGTCAGGTTAGGAAAGGTGGAGGTGCAACGAGACCTGAGTGTCCTTGGACATCAGTTACTGAACGTAAGCAGGCAGGTAAATTCCTGCATGTGAATTCTTGACCAATAAGCTTATTTATTCATTAATTATTCATTCATTCATTCAGATACAGCAGGCAGTTAAGAAACAAATGGCATGTTGGCCTTCATAGTGAGAGGATTTGAGTTTAGGAGCAAGGAGATCCTACTGCCGTTGTACAGGGCCCTGGTGAGACCACACCTGAAGTATCGTGTGTAGTTTTGGTCTCCTAATTTGTGGAAAGACATTCTTGATATTGAAGGAGTGCTGCGTAGGTTCACCAGGTTAATTCCTGGCATGGCGGGACTGACATATGATGAAAGAATGGGTCGACTGGGCATATATTCACTGTAATTTATAAGGATGAGAAGGGATCTTACAGAAACATATAAAATTCTTAAAGGATTGAACAGGCTAGATGCAGGAAAATTGTTCCCGATGTTGGGGAAGTCCAGAACCAGGGATCACAGTGAATAACAAGAATAAGAGTTAGGCCATTTAGGAGATGAGGAAAAACGTTTTCATCCAGAGAGTTGTGTATCTGTGGTATTCTCTGCCACAGATGACAGTGGAGGCTAATTCACTGGATGTTTTCAAGAGAGAATTAGATTTAGCTCTTAGGGTTAATGGAA
The DNA here is from genome assembly GCA_963514005.1 of Raja brachyura. Next base: position 41,087,361 of record OY740785.1, on the reverse strand, counting down.
TATAGGGATATGGGGGGAACGCAGGAACAGGGTACTGATTTTGGATGATCGCGGTACTGGCTCAAAGGGCCGAATGGCTTACTCCTGCACCTCCTTTCTATATTTCTATGCTTCTAATCCTTTTGCTCAAATCAAGGTTCAATCCCTTTGCACAAAAAAGGCTCATGCCTTCATTTCAACTTGTTTTTTTTACCCTGAGTTAGTTAGAGAACTGATGGTGCACTTTGGAAAACAAATGCATTCCTTAAAATAGCATTCCTTAAGATATCAAAAACAGAAATCTGTTCAGTTCAGTTTAGTTTATTGTCACATGTACCGAGGTACAGTGATTTTTTTTTTGCATGCTAACTAGTCAGCAGAAAGAGAATACATGATTACAATCGAAGATACACACAACAAGCTGGAGTAGCTCAGCAGGCCAGGTAGCATCTCTGGAGAGAAGAAATGGGTGAAGTTATGGGTCGAGACCCTTCAAGGGTCTCGGCCCGAAGCGTCACTCATTCCTTCTCTCCAGAGATGCTGCCTGTCCCACTGAGTTACTCCAGCTTTTTGTCTTTGGTTTAAACCAGTATCTGCAGTTCCTTCCTACACATGATTGCAATCAATCCATTTACAGTGTATAGATACTTGAAAAGGGAAATAAAAAACAATTGGCTCAATAAAGTCCTTTAAGCAATAATACCTGCATGTGACAATATGGTCACAATATGCAAGGTGACAAATGCACACACAATGAAAGGGATGTTAACTGTAACAAAAGAGAGATCTGAGGGGATGGCAGCCAGAGTTTACAATTCTAAAGGTCCAATAAGGATGGGAAAGTAATAGGGAAGATGCCTGCTCAATGTTCTCTCTTTGCACCTGCTGTCTTTCAGGAAAAGGGGCAAGAGGGGCTTAGTAGGAGAATCTTGGCTATTTCTCTTTGATTTTTTTGTTGATATGTTGTTCTCTTGATTGGACACCATGTTCATTTTCAGCCTACCGGTCACCTATGCACACCTTCTCCTTTGACTGCAGTGTACATGAGTGATGTAGAATACCAAGTTCACTTACCATACTTGTCCCTATAACAATATAAGTATTCTTACAATAATATTTTAAATTCTTACAATAACATTTAAAATTACCTGAGAATTTTTAGTTTATGGCTGTATTTGAATAGAATTGGTGATAGGAAACAGTGGGTAGAAATCCCCATTCAAGGATGAAGCTTTAACCTCGAACGATGATTCTGATGGAGGCTGGTACTTAATTAAAATAATTGTATATGCTTTTCATTGAATCCTGGTTATAATTTCTTGGTTTAACAGAAGCACATTTCAAACCATGTGAATTGGTAACTTAATTTGTTTGGTGGAGTGAGCTTTGGTGGGGATTTACATTGCAGCAATTAACATTCTTATGAGACATTAATTAGGTCTTTTTAAATTGAATTTCACTGATCTTCAAATTTATTGTCTTCGACACTGCTTTCCCAAGGCTCATAAATCTCGCCAGTGAAACAGAGATGAGATTGAAACCCAGTTCACGTGAGTATTTAAAGCTGTGATGGTGTCATCTGAATGAAAGCTTGTTTAATGCAGCTGGTGATTTTGTTCTATCCAGCAAACATTCAGGTTTTTTTTCTACTTGTTGGTTCCTTTCAAATCGACCCGATCAGGATGGGGTTGGTGGGTGCAAGTGGGAGAGGAGGGTGTTGGCTTAAATATGCATAACTGCATTGACAACTGTGATTACATGTTATGGTGTGTTCAACACATGAGAAAGGGATGGAGAGAAGGAGGGAGGGAGAGGGAGAGGAAAGATAGGGGGAGAGGAAAAAGGAGAAAGAGAGAGGGAAAAGGGAATTGGAGAGTGAGAGAGAGTGAGGGAGAGAGTGAGCGTGAGAGTGAAAGGTGGCGACAAGAGATGTACTCTGCAGAATACCGTGATCCAACTTTTTCAGATCTAAGGTATGTGGGAGACAAAGAAAATCCTCTTCAAATTCAGCTCATAATATTTGTGAGACACAACACAAACAAGGCTTTAAAGTACATCAAAGAGATCAAAATAAGCACCAAAGGTGATACAGACAGAGCTTCTGGAATATTGATGCCGTTCAATCATGGCTGATCTCTTTTCCCTCTCAACACAATTCTCCTGCCTTCACCCTATAACTTTTGACACCCTTAAGGGCCTGACCTACAAGCATGCAACTCTATGCGATTAGCGCGACCTAATGTGGTCGCTTGAGCCGTCCGGCGTCGCGGGGCCGGTCCCACTTCGATCGCCGGAGCCGTGCGGAATTGTGCAGAGTTCGGCCAGACATCACGCGGGGCTCCGAAAAACTGACTATGTTCAAAAATTCCGCGCGGCAACAGCTTGTCGGCTCGCAGTCGCCTCGACGCATTACACACCACCCCGACATCATGCCTCCGTGAACCTATCTGTAGGTGCCTCCGTGACCCTCTATGTGTGTGGCTCCATGGCCCTGTGTGTGTGTCTGCCTCTGTGCCCCTCTCTTTGTGCCCCTCTCTGTCCTGGCAAACTTACCTTAGACTTTGCTCCAAGTTTGCCTCACTTTGCGCTGCGTTGCGCCACTCACCCGACCTCCGCGCAGCCCTTGCTCCTGTTTGGTCGCGGTTGCCGCATGCAGGCACATGCTGGTGGGAACGGCACTGTACAGGGGATCACCCGACCTCCGCGCGGCCCCTGCTTCTAGTTTGATCGCGTTCATCGCATAGAGTTGCATGCTGGTGGGCAGGCCCTTTACTGATCAAGAACCCATCAATCTCCACTTTAAAATTACCTAATGTCTTGGCCTCCACAGCCACCTGTGGCAATAAATTCCACAGATTCACCACCCTCTGACTAAAGAAATTCCTCATAATGAAGCACTATGTTTATTGATTAAAGCCCCTGTCCCACTTTCACAGCCTAATTCCCGACCTCTGATTACCTTCCACGACTATGTCTACGACCTCCTACGACTCCCCTCGACCACAACTAAGACCAACTACAACCAGCTACGAGTGGAAAATGATCACATGATAAAATGATGTCATGTTTGCATTTTTTTTCTCGGTCCAGTTACCGACCTACGACTACCTACGACTATTTGCAACTACCTACAACTACCATCATGACATACTACGACCTACCTGCGACCTATCTACCAGTAAAAAGTATCGCTTTTTTCCATGCCAAACTTTTTTTTACTCATGAACATTTTTTATCAGGCTGGAAAAAATGCCGCGACCTACTTGATGCCACGAGCACACAAAGACCACTCACGAGCATGAGGAAGACCTCCTACGACCCCGTGGTGACCATGCTGTGAGTATGAGTCAAGGGCAAACTCGGCAGAGGTCGGGAATTAAGTCATGATAGTGGGACAGGGGCTTATAACCCTGTAACCATATAACAATTACAGCACGGAAACAGGCCCTCTCGGCCCTTCCAGTCCGTGGCGACCTTTTTCTCTAGGAATGCTGCCTGACCCGTTGAGCTATTCCAACAATTTGTGTCTTTTCTTGGTAAAACAGTGTCTGCAGTTCCTTGGTTTTTGACACCTGCTCTGTACCTTCACTTAAATCTCCCCAGTTTTCCCAGATTCCATTTTTTCCATCTCCCCTTTAAATAAGTTGCACTTGCGACACACATTGCACCCACTGCACAATTTGGTATTGCGAAATCCTGGTCAAAATTCATCACCTCAGTCAAGCTGAGATCAGAGATTCCAATTTACTGATGTGATTGCCTGGTTTTTGCCCACGCACTTCCAATTCTCATCTCCCCCACTGTCACCCTCTGGGCTTCTCGGAAGCTGCTTCACATTAATACCAGAGCTCTGATATGACCAGATGTCCCGAGATGTAGATTTCCACACAAAATAACAGCCCAAGATGAGTGGTTGCAAAGTCGTTTGTCAAGAAGTCGTTAAGGAATGTCTTTGCAAAATAAAGAATTATGAAACAGTTTCTGAATTAAATACTTTACTATATGGTCACATATGACAAGTTACAGTGAAATTCTTTGCTTGCATATCCAAGGTATACATATAGTTGCCATGTAAAGGGCACTGACAAAGTATCCCACTCTGTGTCCTCCTTTGCGTCCCCCTTCCCCAACCCCCCCTCACGGCGGTCCCACCAAGCTGGTTTCTCCATTGTCCAGACCAGCAAGGCACCGACCCGCGAGGCTCCGACCAGCAAGGTTCTGACCCACGCGGCTCCGCGGATTAGCTTCTCAGTGGCCTCCTGGGAGGCGTCTGCGACTGGGGCTTCCTGGTGTATTATAATAATAGGGTATTATAATAATTAGATATTATAATATATCTGTGCCTTGATCAATATTGATTGCATCAAAGCTGATCTGTGTTCCATCATACATATTTGTTAATTTGCAGGAAATATATCAAAAGCAATGTGATATATATGATTAACAGACACTGTTTCCAACTCTTCACCAAGAGTTCATTTTGTTTCCTCTTCAAAAAAAAACTAAATGAAATCCTAAAACCTGCCTTAGGCTCTATCTTAAAAATCCATTTTTGAAGTTTTTACTTTCATTCGACAATTTGAAGAGATTGGATGATTGCTGAAAATTATTCATTCAGTTATCTTAAAGAGAAAAAAAAACAAATTGGGACATTCATGTGGGACAACCAGGCCAGTTCACGATTTGCATGGAGGTCTGCATGTAACTGGTTCACTCCTTCAAATATTAATGAGATTCTCATCTCATGTATCCTGTTGGCTCTTTGCCACACTGTATCAAAGGAGGGGAAGAGTGGATTTACATGAAGATTTTCACAGCAGTCACTACTAATAATGTCTTTCCATTTGTAGTCTCAATCACAACAACTGTTCAGAAATCCTGTATCATCTATTACATATATTTACAAGACCGGTGGGCTGGTTTGTACATTGCAGAGGAGTATTGATTTGAAAGGTAATGGATAACACATCAGTGGCACTGAAATTCAGTAGCTGACTAATATAAGAAATAAATATAGTTTATTGTGCATTAATCATTATTATTTTTATTATGTGAAAAACATATTTTAATGTGTGTCTGTGTTTCTTTGAGGGCCATGTGGTGTACCTGTGGGAATCAAAGAACTATTGCAAGATTGAGCGCATTTGCATCAGTGCTTTGGGGATGTTACTGCTCTAAATATGTAGTGCATCTGATTAGTAAATAGGGATTAGAGAACTCTGCCTCCACTTCAATATTCAGTGGTCATGATGATCAGAGATCCAGGTCCAAGATCTAAAATTAAACAGACAGATTCAGTTCAAATAAAATAAGATACGACTACTTGGAACAGACTGGTAAGGCATATGTGAGCCGAGTACAGAACAGAAAACTGTCGACAGTAATCAGAGATGGAAAGAAGAGCATGTCTGCTCTTGTGCAGGATTTTAAGGAAACGTCTTCATGGTCGTGTGACATTAGAATGTACTGCAAGAACATGATGTACCAGAGATGACCTAATTTTATACTAGCAGCTGGATGAGTTTTCCATAACTCAATTTAATATTCTTGGCACTGTACAGAATTATTAAGACATATTTTCTGAAACTTTTGTGAGTATTTTTTGTCATTTTCTCTTTGTTAGTAATAAATATTTAAGTGGCTCAATATGTTATCAACATTTGTACAACAAATATGGGCTATTAATAGATGAACTAAGGGACTATGGACAGATTGGATTTGGCAGCAGCCAGGTGTAAGACAAGTTGCCTATGATTTGAGAGGGGGCGAAGAAGACATCTTTCTAGCATCTCCAAAGAAATACTTTGAGACAGGTTGCTTTGCATATAGTTACAAGACTCGTTTTCACATCAGATAAACTCAAAGCTGTCTGTCACACGTGCTTACCTATCACAACTAGATCGTACCGTATTATCATCCTTGCGCACATAGAACACAGAACAGTACGGCACAGGAACAGGACTTCCAGCCTGGTTTAATCTGATCTAATCTAAACTCATCTGAGCTGCCCACCATTTGATACATATCCATGTATCTAAATATTTAATATATTTAGATATTTAATACACATTTAATACTTATTGAGATATTATATACATATCCATGTATTAAATATTTCCCTTCTCACCTTAAACTTATGCCCTCTATTTCTTGATTCCAATACCCTGGGAAATTTCAATATATAATATCATTTCTGAAAATGTAAAACGGTATTAAGGAAGAAAAGAACAAATTGACAAATAGCTGATATGTTAAAATATAGTCAACTAAATAGAGCTGTTCTGTGCACGTAGCATTTCCCCACAGGCTTGGTGATCCTTTTCAATTTAGATTCTGACCCTCTCACCTGCAATGCATTGCCCACCCAGTGCCATCAGTGATGAGCCCAGGGATTGAAGTTGTGTCAACAGTTGAACTCCAGAACACCTCGGACTTCCAATCATCACCACGCATGTGCAGAATCCCGAGTGAATCTGAGCACAAACAGCTGATAGCCGTTGGGAACCATCGCTATCTATCAGCACAATTCAGACCACCATAAACATAAGAAAACTCCAATATTTACAAAAGGATGGATTGTTAGTGAAGAGGTTAAAGAGGTTTTATTATATATTAGTCCCCTTCATAAGTTACTTATCTCTCGATAATGGGCTATCTGAAACTATTTAGGATGCCAATTATTGATTCATAATCCGGGGATCAATGTGTCTTTCATTGTGGTTGCATTGTATTGATTTGTTTTCAGGGTTAGAATTTCTGTGTCAGAAAACAAGCTCCAGCTATGCTTGGACAATTGATCTGACATTTATTGAAATGGCTCAGTGTTTTTCACTATTGTGTAATTTGTGGTGTGGTGATTATCTGGTTTAATAAATAACAATTCCCAAACCTCTAATCACTTCAAAACTGTTATAAAAAATAACTATCTCCCAAGCTAGCTTATAAGAATGTTGTGTTCCTAACTTAATAAATACTCTCCCTGGGCACTCATCCCATCTCTTTCCTGCGATTAGTGGATAAGCTTTCATTTGAAAATCTGAGCAAAATAGGTCAAGAAGACTTGGAACCATTTCAAGCAGGATGATTATAGCCAGTGTGAGATGTGAAAACTCTGAGAGCGACTCGGCAAAATAACTGACATTCAAGAGAGAGAGTCAAGAGCGTTTTATTTCATATGTCCTGAAATAGAACAATGAAATACTTGCAGCAGCAGATACTGTATGTAAACATAGTACTCTGTAAACACTATAATAAACAATACAGATGTGCAGTGTATATATACATATATATATCTATATAGACAAAGTGGTAATGCTGTGGGCACTCTGAGTTCTGAAGAACGCTGTGTTCACATTTTTTTGCTTGGAATCATTAGTTAGTAAAAATCTTTTTGCACTTTTTTGTTCTTTTCTCGTAAATGTTGCTTCTTGTTTACTATGGAAATGTTTAAATTCTGTTAAACTTTCATTGCTTGTTGCTATGTTGTTGTAAAGTGTGTGCACTGTAGCGAAGGGAATCAAAAGTGATCGGGTTCTATATACTGCCATGTATTGTTGAAAGTATGCTCCTGGGGTGGGAGATTGCAACCTTCACATGGTCCACCCTATTTCAATTAATGCAATCAACCCGTGTGCACAAATAAAAGATCAAATAGAAAAAGTTGACTTACAACTTTAGGCTTTGCACACCATAAGCAAGAAGAAGAAGTATGGTCCTGTCTGGCCAGATGCTTTCGGTTCCAGGCTAATTTCAAATAAATTAACATCAAATTCGATGAAAGGATACTATATGCTTTCTCATTTATGTATATATTAATAAAAAAATATAAATAATTATAAATTGCAAATATTTTTTCTTCTCATTTTTTCAGATTTTGAAAGTATTACATTTTGGTCATGTTTTGGTCGATTTTGTCACAAATTATCTCAAAAGGATCATAACTAGTCCCTTTTTAAATGCTGTGGCATTTTGTTATAATTTAATAACTTCAAATGCGGCCACCCATGCCACAGGTTGGTACCCTTATTAACAGAAACACCCATGTGTGAGAGAGATCACACACACACACGCAAGTTTGCTGTTGATACAAAAGTGGGTGGTTTTGCAGATAATGAACATGGTTGTGAATGATTGCAGCAGGATATAGATCTATTGGTGAGGTGGGCAGAGGAATGGTTGATGGGATTTAATACAGAGAAATGTAAGTTGTTGCATTTTGGGACATCTAACAAGGGCATGGCCTACACAGTGAATGTAGGCCTCTGGGTAGTATTGTTGTGCAGAGGGATCTAGGAGTGCAGGTGCATGGTTCTTTGGAGGTCAAGTTGCAGGTAGAAAAGCTGGTCAAAAAGGCTTTTGGCACATTGGCCTTCATCCGTCAGAGTATTGAGTATACACTATTGTGAGTCTGAAGAAGGGTTTTGGCCTGAAACATTGCCTATCTCCCTCACTCCACAGATACTGCTGCACCCGCTGAGTTTCTCCAGCATTTTGTGTATCCTATTGAGTATAGACGTTGGGAGGTCATGTTGCAGTTGTATAAGACGTTGGTGAGACTGCATTTAAAGTAGTGTGTTCAGTTCTGGGCACCATGTTATAGGAAAGATATTGACAAGCTTAAAAGGATTCAGCATGAAAAGGTACAGCGTTAGAGTTGCTGCCTTACAGCGAATGCAGCGCCGGAGACCCGGATTTGATCCCGACTGCAGATGCTGTCTGTATGGAGTTTGTATGTTCCCCCCGTGACCTGCGTGTTTTCTTCGAGATCTTCGGATTCCTCCCACACTCCAAAGATGTGCATGTAAAAATGTTTCCTAGTGGGTGTAAGATAGTGCTGATGTGCGGGGATCGCTGTATGGAACAAGCTGCCAGAGGAAGTAATAGAGGCAGGGATTATCCCAACATTTAAGAAACTGTTAAACAGGTACGTGGATAGAACAAGTTTGGAGGCTTATGGACCAAGTACAGGCAGGTGTGACTAGTGTAGCTGGGACATGTTGGCGTGTTAGGGCAAGATGGGCCGAAGGGCCTGTTTCCACACTGCATCACTCTATGTCTCTCTCACGATATATATACACATTCCTTCTCTCTAAAGATGCTGCCTTACCCGCTGAGATACTCCAGCTTTTTTTGTATATATATATATAAATATATACATATACACGCAAAAATACATACTGTATACACACATGAACACACACAAATTCTGTGTGTGTGAATTTACACATACATATACATATATATATATATAATGATAGTTTCTTTGGAGACATCAGAGGTCTGATGTCTCCAAAGAAACTATCATTGGTCCTCTCCCATTTCTCACATTCTAAATTCTGCATTCTAAATTCCTGTCAGCAATATGTATGTCGATTTTACCTAATCTGAAAAAGGAAGCATTATTTAAATGGTGAAAGATTGCAAAGATCTGAGATGAAGAGATCTGGGTGTTCCAGTACATGATCAGTGAAAATCTATTGTGTGTGTACAAGTAATTAGGACATCTAACAAACAGAGTGTAATTGTTTATTGCTCGAGGAATTGAATCCAAATATTGGATTGCTATGCTTCAGTTAGTTATGGCATTGGTGAAACTGCATGTGGAGCACTGTTAAGGAAGGATATTAATTCACTGGAATCAATTCAGAGAGGGCCTATTAGGCAGATACAGGTTTGGGATGTCTTGTGAGGGAAAGATTGGACAGTACAATGTGAGGTGCCTTGATTGAAACAGATAAGACTTTGGAGGAATTATATCAGTGTGGATGTGGAGATGATTGTGGAAGAACCCCGAGTAAAGCACTTGCTGAGAGCTTCTCTTTGGTGTTATATTTGACCTTATGTGACTTCGCAACCATATATTTGGGCATTGTTTAAGATTAACTTACACAGAAATATTTACATATGTCTTTTAAGTATAATTTGTATGATGAAAGGCATTCCGTGCACACAATAGTGATTACTTCTGGGTCAATTTCTGATCAATGGAAAATTTGCCTGGGCACCTCTGGATATGATCCACAATGCGTCTCTGACATTTGTTTATCGGACGCGTTCCTTTGGACATTGTCCTGTCCATGACAACTAATTCCAACCGAGTTTGGCTGCTAAAGATGGAAGCTATAACCTGTATTTTTCACAGAGAGTAAAATAAGTCGCACAATGCACTGCAATCCAGCAAGAGATGCAAATGAAAGGTCCCCAGTGGGACATTGATGTTTTGCCCAGAGCCACTGCAGGCTCATTTTTCGGAGCTGTGCCTTTGTCCATGAGCATCAGTGACAAAGAGCACAGCATTCCTATATTGTTCAAGCTGCTGCAAATATCAGCCCTATTACACTGCACTGTGGCACAGAGTCACTCATGGTACAGAGGTCGAAGGGGTCACGGTATTACATGGGTTTTGCCCATACACCATAGCACTATTCTCTTCTGTTGACCCACATCTGAACTTTATGCAAACAACCCACAGTATTGCTAATCTGGGAAAGTGTGAGGCATTGTGTTGCGAGATATCAAATGTAAGAGGAAAGTCTACTGTTAATGGCAAGACCATTACTGAGACCAAGGGGGATATGGGCCAAACGCAGGCAGGTGGGATCAGTGTAGATGGGACATGTTGGTCGGTGTGGACATGTTGGGCCAAAAGGCCTGTTTCCATGCTCTATGATTATATGCAGGCAAAAGAGACTAGTTAAATTTGGTATCGTGTTGGGCACAAACACCGTGGGCTGAAGGGTCTGTTCCTTGTTGTAGTGTTCTTGGTTCTTTACTTTTTCTTTAATCTTACTTTACATTACTGTGCTCCTGGGAACCATCTCATAATCATAGAGTCATAGAGTGATACAGTGTGGAGACAGGCCCTTCGGCCCAACTTGCCCACACCGGCCAACATGTCCCAGCTCCACTAGTCCTGCTAGCCCAAATTTGATACATATCCCTCCAAACCTGTCCTATCAATGTACCTGTCTAACTGTTTCTTAAACAATGGGATTGTCCCAGCCTCAACTACCTCCTCTGACAGCTTGTTCCATACACCCAACACCCTTTGTGTGAAGGGACCTTCACATATTCTTTGACTTTGCCTGTCGCTGTTCCTGTTTTTTTTTAAATTATTTTAAAATTCTATCCAGTTGTTTGTTTTTCTTCTGAGTCTTCTTTTGCATCACTTCTTTAATTCTATTACATTGCTAATTCTATTAGTTTTCCATTCTGTTGATACGAATCAGTGATAATGTGAATAAAAATGAGCTGAGTGAAGGGTTGGCTTTTCAGGAAGTCATTTGAATTCTAAATGCGTTCCTGCACACAGACTATAATATGTAGAAACTGTAGAAACAAGGAACAGCAGATGCTGGTCATAGAGTCATAGAGTGAAACAGTGCGGAAACAGGCCCTTTGGCCCAACTTGTCCTTACCGGCCAACATGTCCCAGCTGCACTAGTCCCACATGCCTGCGCTTGGTCCATATCCCTCCAAACCTGTCCTACCCATGTAACTGTCCAACTGCTTCTTAAATGATGGGATAGTCCCAGCCTCAACTACCTCCTCTGGCAGCTTGTTCCATACACCCACCACCCTCTGTGTGAAAAAGTCACCCCTCAGATTCTTACTAAATCTTTTCCCTTCACCTTGAACCTATGGCCTCTGGTCCTCGATTCCCCAACTCTGGGCAAGAGACTATGTGCATCTACCCAATCTATTCCTCTCATGGATTTTATACACACTCTAAAAGATCACCCCTCATCCTTCTGCGCTCCAAGGAATAGAGACCCAGCCTATCCAACCTCTCCCAATAGCTCACACCCTCTAGTCCTGGCAACATCCTCGTAAATCTTTTCTGAACCATTTCAAGCTTAACAATATTGTAATGATGTGACCCGAACACACGTTAAGATACAACACATATTTATTAAATCACTTATAGCATAGGATTTGCAGTACGTTGCAGCTCTGAGCTGCTACATCTTCTGGCTGGCGTAGGCGAGCTCTATACCATAAAGCACGTACTAGGCGGAGCTACTACTAACAAACACTATAATTGGTAAAGCATGCAATAGCCAATCGACATCTCTTCTTGTAGTAAGCAATTTAAGCGGAATATTAAGAACATACTAGCAAAGTTATACAAAATCGCCATATCTAATGGGTGGCCTACAAACCCGTCCGGCCCTCATGCGATAGAAGACCGCCTCACCTCTTTTCGCGGGAGAAAAGACCGGGGAGGGGAGTGGGGAAACAACCGGCGACCCGACAGGCATGGTGGGAGACGAAGTAGGCGAGCTAGGCACCAAACGATGCAGGGAGACCGCGGTAGGAATGACGGTTGGTGGTGGGAGTGAGCACGAGACGCGGGGCATCAGGATAGGGAGTCGCAGGACGCGGTTCCTTCACCGGAAGGATGTGTTGACGGTTGCATCTGTAGATGACTCCATCCACTTCAATCAGGTATGAACGTGGTTCTTTGGCAGGGCTGTGGATGTGTCCCAGTCGTGCATGGCCCTTGTCGGTTTGCAGACGAACTTCCTGTCCACGTGCAAATGTTTAAGTGGCTTGCTAGACTTATCGAAGAACCGCTTCTACGTGTCACGTTTAATTTGCAGTTGTTTCTGAGCCGCAGGCGGGGAATGAACTTGTGGCTGCAACAGCTGCTGGGAGACAGGCAGGTGAGCACAGGTTTGGCGAGACATCAGTCGTTGCGCTGGAGTAGTATGGGATGGGATCCTAGTATGGGATCTCGTGCAATGTTCCATAGATTGAGTAGGTCCAGGAATACATCAGATTTGGCAAGGTATGATCGTTCCATGAGTTGTTTTGCACTCCAAACGGCATGTTCGACGAGTCCGTTAGACTGCGGGAACTCAGGACTGCTCGTAACGTGTTGAAAGTCCCATCGTTGAGCAAAGTTTTTTAAATCTTGGCTGGGGAACTGTCTGCCGTTGTCAGACTGAATACGAGCAGGAAAGCCATGCACGGAGAGGTGTCGTTGCAGCTTCTCAATCACTGCCTCCGAAGAAATTGTTTGGAGTAGGTCTATTTCGAACCAGCCTGAGTAAGAATCAACAAGAACCAGATAGTGTTTCCTGTGCCACTCGAAGATTTCATTGGCTTACGAGGACCATGGGAGAGGAGGGACTGGTTGTGGCAGTAAAGGCTGCTTCTGCTGATGTGGCATCAGGCTTTTGCAGGCAGCGCACGTTTCGGTTCATTCGCGTATGTATTTGTTCATACCGGGCCAGTAAAGCATGCTTTGCGCCCTTTGGAGGGATGCCTCCATGCCGGGGTGGCCCCTGTGGATGTCGTTACAGTATTCATCCCGGAGGGCAGCTGGGACCACTGCCTTGTGGCCCTTGACTATGATTCCGTCCTGTAGCACTAGTTCGGCACAAACGAGGAAGTAGGGGCGTATTTCGAGCGGGGTGTTCTTGGTTCTTGGTTACTTGGTCCTCCAAAATATTCCAACTGGAATTTAAACTGGAGGTGGTGAAGGGAGGGGTTTAGCCAGAGAGGGTTATTGGGAAGAAAGTGCCACTTTAAATTTAGTTGCATCTGGCTGGGCAACCGTGGCTTGGTGGAGATTCCATGCTTTAATAATGCGTGGAAAGAACGAATTGCTGTACACATCTGTCTTTGTGGCTGTGACCACAAATTGGATCGAATGCCCTCGCCTGCTCCTAATTGGTTTGGGGTTGGTGTAGGTCTTGTGATCTATGTCTAGCTGACCATTTAACATTTTGTAAAAACAGGTCAAACGGTGAGCTTCACGTCTGTCTTGAAGGTTCCACCCCAGAGAATTCAGAAGCTTGGTGACACTCGCTTCTCTCTCGTAGGTGTTAGTAACGTAGGCATTAGTGTTGGAATGTTTGTCGGGCCAGCCGCGCCGGATGACTGTAGACAGCAATTGTAAATTCTCATCAGCAGCCGTGTGTCCAGCTATGCTGCTTAAAAGATCAGTTGGCACAAACGAGACATTCATGAATGTGAATTTGTCCTGTTCGGAGAGTTGTTGTTCGTTGGTTCTGCGCGGGTCTCTGGATAGCGTGTCTGCTATGTACATGTCTTTACCTTTCTTATAAACAATGTTGAAATCAAATCGCTGCAGTTGCATCATCATTCGCTGTAGTCGTGCTGGGACAGCATGGATCGGTTTGTTCAAAATGGTGATCAGCTGCTGGTGATCAGTCTCGATGGTCACGGTTTTACCAAAGATGAAGTCCTTGAATTTAATGCAGGTGAAAACCACTGCGAGCAGTTCCTTTTCGATCTGGGTGTAGCACTGTTCAGTGTCAGTTAGCGTACGGGATGCATATGACATGGGCTTGAAATTGCCGTCAGTAGTGGCCTGCAGGCATGCCGCACCTAGCCCGTACTGGGATGCATCGCAGATGAGCGTTACCAGTAACTCCATATCGAAATAGGAGAGTGTAGGAGCGCTAGCCAGCTGCAGTTTGAGTGTGTCGAAAGCCCTTTGGAGCTGTGGGTACCAGGACCATGCCACGTCCTTGTGTGTCAGTACTCGCAACGGGGCCAATATGTCGCTGAGGTTGGGAATACATTTTCCCAGGTAGTTAACCATATCGAGGAATCGTTGTAAACTCACAGCATCAGTAAGAACCGGCAATTAATTGATAGCTACAGTTTTCAGCGGATCTGGTCTGAGACCGTCGCTGGTAAAAACATGTCCGACGTAAATGACATCAGGTACTCAAAACCTGCACTTTAGTGGATTGAGTTTAAGCTGAATTTCTTTGGCATGGTCAAGTACTCGCTTCAGATTGGCATCATGTTCAGCCAAGTCGCGACCGTAGACGAGAATATAATCAACAATCATGGTGCACGGGTAGTCTGCAAACAATTGTTCCATATTGCGCTGGAAGACTTCACTGGCGGAGTTGATGCCGAAAGGCATTCTTAGAAATTTGAAGTGGCCAAAGGGTGTGCCGAACGTAGTGAGGTTGGATGAGTCAGGGTCTAGTGGAATCTGCCAAAAGGAGTTCTTGGCATCCAGGACCGAGAAAACTGCTGTGTTGCAGCGACATCTTCTGTGGTTCGCATTGGGTAATGTGGGCACTTGATGGCAGTGTTCAGATCTCTGGGGTCGATACAGATATGGATCTCGTCCTTGTTTTTCTTAGTTGCAATGACCATGGTGGAAACCCAGTCAGACGGGTCAGTTACCTCAGCAATAACACCCATTGAGACCATGCATTTAAGTTCAGCGTGTATTCTGTCAGGCATTGTATGTGGGACACGATGTGGCGCTCGGATCACTTGTGTGACTTTGGGATCAACAGTAATGCGGTATTTGACAGGCAACTTGCCAAGTTCATCATTAAACAGGTCTTTGTATTGAGAGAGCTGTTGCTGAGTGGGCTCATCAGTGAGGAAGAGTTTGTGGGCTGCGCATCCAAAGCACACCAGGCTTAGATCGTGGCATGCATTGATACCGAGCAAAGTCTTTGAATTTGCTTAAACAATGTAAAACTGTAAGGTGCGGGTCTGTTCATCTACAGTGCACTTTAAATCAGCTTTTCCGAGTGGGTGCAGAAACTCTCCCCTGTATGCCTGAAGTATTTCGGAGGCCTTATCAATACATAGAAACATAGAAACATAGAAAAATAGGTGCAGGAGTAGGCCATTCGGCCCTTCGAGCCTGCACCGCCATTCAATGTGATCATGGCTGATCATCCAACTCAGTATCCCATACCTGCCTTCTCTCCATACCCCCTGATCCCTTTAGCCACAAGTGCCACATCTAACGCCCTCTTAAATACAGCCAATGAACTGGCCTCAACTACCTTCTGTGGCAGAGAATAGTAAGATTGAACGAGAACTTACCAGTTCGAAGGTTGATCTTTATTTTATGAGGAGTCGAAGTGAGGGATTTCGTGAAGAGCCCGCCGGCGCGCATGCTCGACATACTTCAAAGTAGCGGCGTGGAATCACAGAAACCAACAAAGAAATGACTTCGCATAGTAAGATTAAAGTGACTAAGATTACCAGATGAAGGTGATTGAGGGTTGGGCGAGGAGGGCACGAAATCCCTCACTTCGACTCCTCATAAAATAAAGATCAACCTTCGAACTGGTAAGTTCTCGTTCAATCTTACTATTTCATTTCGGAGTCACGTGAGTGACTTCGTGAAGACTTCAAAGCTTCTGTGATTACACGCCCTGGACCACGTCCATGCTGACACACCACTACCAGGGATGGATGGGAGGAACAAACTTGCTCAATAGTTCATACTGCAAAACAAGAGCAGAGTTATTAACAACAAATCAAAACCCCTCATGCGGGGACATCTCCACGTTCGTGACCTGCATTCAGCACGGCTTCTGCGAACTGTAGAGGAGCAGCAACAGGCTTGTTATAAAAACGCTGGAACACAGCTTCATTAGCCCATCCTGCTGTGGCGAGAATTTGGTCCATGGGCACCTCCATGACCCTCGCCCTTGACGTCGATGCAGCCCTGGTGGAAAGAGACTTGAACACATTAGTGTCGATACCTGACTTACCCAAGACGACTGGAAGCCACATGGATATCGTCTGGACTGTCACTCGATGATGAGGTCTCTTATGAGTGACAAGCAGGTATCTCTCCATTCCTCTGATGCGTGCCGTCACCTTGACATAGTGGCGGATATGTGAGGCTACACATAGCCTAGCATCTGCGGGGTATGCCGGGAACTTCAGCTGCAGCCCTGTGCACCCAGGTCTATGCTGCTTTAGTAGCTCGTCAATGAAAAAGACTACTTCTGTGGGGGTAGACGTCATTCTGTCGACACGAAGTTTGTGTAGTGTCTGTACCCTCTGAGCTGAAGTCAGCGCTAGTAACATCACCAGCTTCATGGTGCGTTGGTCCAGTTGGAGCCCTTCCATGGGTGACCACGTCCTGAGCAGGGTTAATACGTCCCTGACATCCCAGGTGATATTATAGCGTGGTGTAGGCGGATTCATATTGAATATACCCCGCATGAGTCTGGACACTAGCCTGTTGGATCCTACCTCCAACTGAGGTAGAATGATAGCGCACTTCTGGCGCTGTTGATGGCACTGTAACTTAAGTGTTCATCATGGTGCAACCCCGCGAAGAATTCCAGGACGTCGGTTGTTGTCACGTCATCGTACGTGATGCGAGAGCGACTGCAGTAGGCTTCCCACTTCTTAATATGCGAGCGGTATCTTCGCCTTGTAGACTCTCGACATGACGCCCCGGTGGTATCCATGGTCCGAGCCGAGAGGCCGTATTGGACTAACGGCCTGTTCAGAACCTGCAAGCCAACAAATTTAAATAGCCATGGCAGGGATGCGGCTCCCCTGAGACAGGGTGAGTAACCAATTGTGGGCAACCCTTCAAAAGGACCCAAGGTTCGTTGAGCATGTCAAAGACCACCGGATACCAAGGCTGTGTGGGCCAGTCGGATATAATAAGGATGCCCTTGGCAGCATCTGCCTGAATCTTTCCCAATACCCGACTGATGAGGCAAAATGGGGGGAAGGCATAGAAAAACCACTTCCCCCAGTCCAGCGAGAATGCATCTAGCGCTATTGCCCCAGGATCTGGTTCCCATGAAATGTAGGTTGGTACCTGATGGTTCCACCGTGACGCAAAGAGGTCAATGTCCGGTTTACCAAATTTGGCTGTGACTTTAGAAAAGATCTCAGGATGCAACATCCATTCAATATTGTCATTAAATTTGCGTGACCTGGTGTCCGCCACAGTATTAAGCTCACCTGGCAAATAGGTAGCTGAAATCCAAATGTCTCTTTGAACACACCAGAGCCAAATTGAGTTTGCCAATTTGTCACACGAAACTGGCCTGGTACCACCCATATGGTTTAAATATGCTACTGCTGTGGTGTTGTCTATTTGGAGACGGACATGTGCTCCAACAAGCTTGGAACAATACGCACGAAGTCCGTGGAATGCTGCCAGCAACTCCAAATAGTTAATCCCTTGAGTTAACAACATCGTTGATTCAAGGGTGTCCCATCTGCCACCACAACTAGAGCAATTATTCGTGGATCCCCAACCATTGGAGCTTGCATCAGTTTGCAAATATACCACCGGATTAGCCTCCCTAATAGGCTTGAATGAGTTGCTAATGTGACACACCCACCATTGCAACTCATTTATCGCTTCGGGCGGCAGCTGCATGGACCGATCATAATGACCAGCGTTCTGTTTTAACGCAGCAATTTTAGCTCTTTGCAAATTCTGATAATGCAAAGGTCCATATCGCGCTGCCGAAAACAAAGCTACCAGCTTCCCAATTATTGTAGCTAAGTGCCGAATCGATGGTATATTGGTGCAGATTAAATCTTGACACACCTGGGTAACCTCCTCAATCTTGTTAATTGGAATGGTAACCCTCATGCTTATAGAGTTCACCGTGAACCCTAGGTAATTAATCACCTGGGCAGGGTAGAACTTTGATTTCTCTGGATGGACAATAAACCCCAATTGTTGAAATATATTGACAGCAGCTGCAACACCCTGTTCAGCCAATTCCAGGGTGTGGCCCACAATTAAGACATCATCTAAATAGGCCATACTATATGGTGTCGTTGTCTCAAATAAGCCATAATTGGCTTCACTAATTTAGTGAACAATCTAGGGCTGTGGTGAACCCATTAGGCAAAGCCTTGTACTGCCAGAGTTGCCCCATCCAGATGAATTTTAAAACCTTCTGTCACATTTCTGGACGGATACGGAATAATATGCGTCTTTTAAATCGATGCATGCCATAAAGCAACCATGAGAAATCAATGATTTGGTTGTTTCAACGTATCCATTTTAAAATGAGAATATGTTACAAAAGTATTCAAACAGGTTAGATCAATAATGACACGACAACTTCCATCCTTCTTAGGTCTGGTGAATATGTTCGAAACAAATTCATGCACCACTCTCTTAATCACTCCTTTGCTCAAGACTTAACAATTCCTTATAGCCGGCTGCCTGTTCTGCAGCAGATAATTTTAAATGTTCGAGCGGGCATGTGCTGGGATGGAGGAATGTCGCCATTAATAAACTCAATTTTATGCCCCTGACTATTCTGCAACACATACTCGTCACCAGTGAAATTACCTCATGCACCCAAAAACCACCGAAGGTGACCACCAACATGTGAAGTTAAACAGAGAGAAAAGAGAGAACCAGACCCCCTCACCTCCGTGGTTACCGGCGGTCCTTGACACGCGTGTGTGGACGTGGAGGTGCTGGGTTGGCTTGAGGGCGCGGCGTCTTCGTTTTCCACCAGGGTCTCTGCCGACCCTGTCCTAAAAAAGACCCCTGGTGCTGGGTCTGATGTTGCTGTCGTTGTGGAGCTTGAGGGTGGGTCCTCGTCGAGGTACTGGCAGACCCTCGTGATCGAATGTATGGAGACTTTGAGCCTGACGGTGTGGGGCCACTCTGAGGGCGCATGATCCCCACCGTTTTGGCTTGCTCGTCAAGCTCTTTGACTCTCTTCGAGAGGTCCTTCCCAAAGAGCTGACGGGGCGGGGGCGGCGGCGGTGGTTTGCACACTCCTGCAAACTTTGGATTGAGCGCTGGGCGGATGCTGGTTTTGCGAAACCCGTTAATTTCAAATTCAATTCGTCCCCGTCCACCGACCGCACAAAGGCGGTAATACCGGCCGTGAGGAGCTTCAGGATCCGCTGCAGTTTTACCTCCTGTTGACGGATAGCCGCACTGATGTTGCCCCATATCGGCGTATTGACCACAGGCACGTTGAGGGAGTTGCAATTGGATGGAGCCTTGTGACGGCTCATTGCCTGGATGAGGACTTCTTCCTGCTGCTCCAGGCTGATAGTAGATGTTTGTGAAGACGCCCTGTGCCTGTTGCTGCCCTGCTGGTGTTGACGTTGAAGCAGGAGCTCCAGCAGCCGCTCCATACGGTCAATACGCCCTTCACCCTGAACACTCAGGTGGTCGGAGTCCTCCGGCTCTGAAAAGAAAACCGGGCTCCTGTCATCGGCCCGCACCTCGTCGAGGCCCTGCCGGTGCCGGTAGTTGTCGCTAACAGCCGCCGAGGCGAACTGCGCGATTCCTGCGCGGGCGTGGTCAACCGCCTCCGTTTAGCGGGAGCTGAAGCCGCTGCCACTAAGGGCACTTGCGGTGAGGTGTCGGCACCAGCCGAAGCATGGCTGCCTGGGGCCCGCGCACTCTTGCCGGCTGCCCACATCGTGGACGTTGCCGACGCATGGTCTCGCCCACCCATCCATGGGGGGCTCGGCGACCGTGACGAGACCCGACTCAACCGACCCGTCCCGGCGTCGAGAGTCGGGGTGTGCCGGCTGGACCTCACAGCCGCCCCGGGTCTCTCCCTGGAACCTGACCGCTCCTCCGTGTCAGGCAATGCCTTAGCCCTGGTAGGGTTAGGCTTCTGGGCTCCTGCCCTTCCCCTACTCGGAGGGCTGAGTGGAACGGGCCGTGCAGCCGCACGCACCCTGCTTGAGGTCACCAGCGAGCTCACTGACGACCTGACTGCCATGGCAGGGTCCCCCTGCTCTGGCGGCACACCACACTCCTCCTCGTCGAACTCCTCCGAGCTGTGGTGTGCTGGCAGATCTGGACCTGTGAACACAGGGCTTACCCACATCTCCGCCTGAGTCCCGGCCTGCGATGCAGGTACTGCCGATGGTAAAGGCCCCGGAACTGTTGACCGGCGAACTCGTCCTGACGTCCTCCGGCCCTTGGAACTCCCATCCATGTCCTTGCTGCAAGACAAAACCAACAACAAGGACCACCAACTAAAGGTAGAATACTTACCTCCGTGGCCCCTTCTGAAGGGCTGGCGAGGAGCGCGCTCCACCGCCAGCCGTCGCAGCAACGCGGTACGACGATATGTCGAGCATGCGCGCCGGCGGGCTCTTCACGAAGTCACTCACGTGACTCCGAAATGAAATTCCAGAGACTCACAACTCTCTGTGTAAAGAATGCTTTCCTCATCTCGGTCCTAAAGGAATTCCCCCTTATCCTTAGACTGTGACCCCTTGTTCTGGACTCCCCCAACATCGGGAACAATCTTCCAGCATCTAGCTTGTCCAACTCCTTAAGAATTTTGTAAGTTTCTATAAGATCCCCCCTCAATCTTCTAAATTCCAGCGAGTACAAGCCGAGTCTATCCAGTCTTTCCTCATATGAAAGTCCTGACATCCCAAGACATAATGAGGAATACGTTCAGCATTGAGAATTTTCTTCAACTCCCTTAATGATATGACATTAACTTTCACGCCAGTGTACACCTTGGTGAGAAGAGGCCTGTTATTCACGAACATAGTTACTTCAGGGTCAAGTAGCTCATTAGACGAAAGGAAGAGGGAGTGGATGGCAGAACTGTTATCTACAATTTCTGAGAGTGAAGCGGGGAACGACAACTCACGCTGTTGGGAGTCAGTATCAGTGAACTCCTGCTGAAGCTGGTGCAGGGTTGTCCTCAAAGCATTAGGAGTCACACGGGAATGACAGCATCGAGCAAAATGGTTTAATTTCTTACAGAAATTGCAAGCTTTTCCGTAGGCAACACAGAACTGACGGAAAATAGTTACAATTCTGACAGTGAGCAGTAGACCTAGTAGGGAGTTTGCGAGAGGAGAGGTCTGTAAGATTAATGCTATGTTGCTGGAGTGGACTCAAAGGCACTGGATCAGTGTGGAGAGACGTTATCTCAGAAATACGGCAGGCATGATCTGCTTGGTCAAGGGTCAATTCAGTGTTTCAAAGCTCTCAGCTTGCTATCAAGCATTCCACCTACCAGTTTATCGCGTACGAGCTCATCTTGTATATCACGAAATCGACAGCGTGCTGCCATGTGCTTCATACTGCTGATAAATCGTTCATTAGGCTCATCGACCTGTTGTAAACGAGCATAGAACTTGTTTTTTTCAATAATATGGTTTGAAGGCATATCACACAGTTCTCTGAACTTTCTTAGCAAAACCACAGGGTCGTCAATTGTTTCTGCAGGTATATGGACCTGAATATTATCCAAAACAGCAGGAGCAAAAGTGAAGTTGTCGGCATGATTCATTGCCTCAGGTCCCGCAAGATTGAGCAAAACAGATGCACACACTTCTGGGGGGGTCATTCTAATGAACGATGCGAGCATAATGAGTGTAGTCATGTTCGAAAAGACGCCATCTTTCAGCAATGTCCGAATCAAAGATCAAAGGGGTTGGGCGACGACATGACTTAGCCATAACAGAGATAGTAAAGGAACAAACTAATCGAAAGAAAATAAAACCCAATAAACTTGAACGGAGTGGGTAAGACTTACTGTTTGACATGATGTAACGATGTAACCCGAACACATGTTAAAATACAACACATGTTTATTAAATTACTTACAGCATAGGATCTGCAGTACGTTACAGCTCCGAGCCGCTACATCTACTGGCTGGCGTAGGCGAGCTCTTGATATTATAAAGCACGTACTAGGCGGAGCTACTACTAACAAACACTATAATTGGCCAGCATGCAATAGCCAATCTACAAATATATTTTCTATAATATGGTGCCCTGAACTAAACACAATATTCTAAATGCAGTTTCACCAATGCCTTATACAACTGCAACATAACCTCCCAACTTCTATACCCTGGTTTGCTGGTTTAGCAAAGAAACACACAAAGTGCTGAAGTAACTCAGCAGGTCAGGTAGCATCCCTAGAGAACATAGATGTTACATGTACAGTGTTTCAGGTCGAGAGCTTCTTCAGACATTTCCTTTCTCTGATATAAATAACAGATTTAGTTTGGAAAGGTAGACCTAGAGGGAGCTAGTCAATTGGATTCAACATTGGCTTGAAGGTAATTAAATAGAAAATGGTACTAAAGGTGGACCCAAAGTGACAGAGTAGCCCAACGCGTCAGGAAGCATCTCTGGGGAAAAACAATGTGACATTTCAGCTGAGGACCCTGAGATCCTTAGAATTCGGCATTGCAGAAGTGAGAGCAAAAAAGGAAACAAGGAAGACAAGGGAGGCAAAGAGAGGATGTGAACAGTTAAAATCAAGGAAAATCCTGAGCTATGCTTAATAGTACGTGAATTAAAGAAGTACGACAAGGGAACCATTAGGTCCCATCAGGGACCAAAAACAATAGCCTGGAGGTGCAAGATCTGCATAATTCTACAGCCAGTCTGATATTTGCATCTGTTTTCAAAGAAGGAACAAACTATATACATGGCGACATTGAGCAAATAGATTGTAGAGAATAGGGAATGATAATTAGAGAAAATAAGTATATACTAAAAGGTTCAACATCTTCCATATTGGATATATTAAGAGATCCAGGTAAAAAATATCCCACGGTTTACAATGAAGCAAAGAATAAAATAGCAATGGTGCAGTCTAATATATTCCAGGAGCAGTACTGGAGAACTGGGAAACATCAGCTGAGGTGGTGCAACAGAAAATAGAGAAAATGTGTAGACCAAAAAACTGTGGTTCATCTAACCTAATTGGTGGAAGGCAAATAACTTGAAACCATTTGGATGGACAAAATAAATCCAGTTTACAAAGGCACTAGTTAATCAAGGACAATCAGCATGGATTTGTTATCAAGAAGCCAAGTGTTGAATTAACGTTTCGAGCAGGTAATAGCGAATATCAATCTGGCTAACCTATTTGATTGTGTCTTCATGGATTTTTAACATGCATTTGAAAGTCCAATTGAGCAGATTGGGATCTGAAGGAAAGTAGTAAATTCAATTGATAATTAGTTTTGTGGGAAAATGCAAAGACCAAATTTCATTAGGTGTTCAAAGAAAGGATGCTGCTCGGCTGAAGAGTAGTCCACCACTTCTCTTGATGCACATTGATGACAGACCAAAATAGAACAATATAAAACGTTTGCTAAACTGATGTCAAAATTGAAAGCATAGATGATAGTGACATTTCTAGACTATAGGAAAATATTGATGGACTTACAAAAAAAAAGTGTGAATTCAGTCTAGATAACTGTTTGATTATAGAGTATCATTACTATCGGCTGAGAACGCATATCGGTCTGAGAATGCAATGGATAATCAAGATAAAAAGAATGGAAAACAAAATATTTATCCTTTTGAAAATAATCACAGGGGGTTTTAAGTAACACAAGTACTATGGTACTTTTGGAGTTATATATTCCTTCAATTCCTCCAAGCTTTTGCAGCGTCCCGGCATTTAAGCAAACTGTATTTGCTAATGCTTGGGGGAACTGCAGTATCTCACCGGATTAATACAGGTTGTATTAATATGCAGTACATCAGATTTATGCAGTAAAATTTGACTCACCGGAGGGTTTCTTATTCTATAATCTTGCAGAAAATAGAAAGAAAAGATATTGCAAACTGGAAAATACGAAACTGAATAGAGTTTTTTGTGGAAGAAGTAGCGACAAGAGTTCATTGTTTGGTTGAAAGCACAGTTAATCAAATTGTTCAACAATTCACTGGCTCCGATATTTAATAGTTGTGCAGAAAATGTGGGCTTGAATCCTGTTATACCTCCATGTGCCGTATTAAGTAAAATGTTCAGAGTAAGAATCATGAGGCTGCACAGTGACGTGAATGATGTTTCGCAGAATGCAGGAATAATGTACAGAATTACAAAGGCATGCCTGGGCATGTGTAGTGTCAAAGTAAATGCTATAATATTGGTTTATAACTTAGGACCAAACTCAGAGAGACACAGCATCACATTGAGGATTCAACCTGTTCTCCCTTCAACTCCCTTCCTCACATACAATAAAAAATCGCAATATATCTTCTTATTTGCTTGTATTCCAAAATAGGATATTAAATATTATCAAAAATATTTTTCATTAAATCTTAGTTGTAACTCACACAAAATTGGTTTATCGTGAAGAACATTCAAAATTTATCCCTAAAAGTCAAAAGACCAGATGACATAGATTTAAGGTGAAGGGGGAATCTGAGGGGCAACTTTTTCACACAAAGGGTGGTGGGTATATGGAACAAGCTGCCAGATGAGGTAATTGAGTCAGGGACTATTGCAACATTTAAGAAACAATTAGACAGGTACATGGTTTAGACGAATATGGGCCAAATGCAAGCAGGTGGGTCTAGTGTAGATGGAACATGTTGGTTGGTGTGGGCAAGTTGGGCCGAAGAGCCTGTTTCCATGCTGTATGACTCAATGCCTCTATATTCAAAATGCCACACTCCTCAATATCATTTTGTGCTAACTTTGACATTTTGGCAGCCAAGAGTGAAGCATTTTGCTGATGTTAGATCTTAAAATTGCTTCTTGAAATAATGTTAGGTCTCTGCAGGTTAATGATGGATCCTCCTGAACTGCTGACAGAGTTTTGGGCCAATGTCGTAGCTTTGGGATAAACCAGAGCAAGAACATCCTCATTAATAGGATAAAGAACTTGAGGTTATGGGTAATTGGCAAATGATCCAAAACCAAATTGTGCTTAAAAAAAACTCTTGGGCCATTGAATGATTGGAGTCTGGAATGTACTGCCAGAGATTGTGGAGCAGAGAGATTTAGTTTCCATAATAAAGTTGAGTTACTATCTGAACGAAAATAAACTGCATGTCTCAGGAAAAGGGTTGAGGAGTGGGATTCTCCAACATGGTCTTTATGGGCTGCATTCAATGATTCAATTATATGTTATTGCACATGAACCTAGGTAGAGTGAAATGTTTTGTTGTGCAAGTGGTAAAAATAAACAGCAGACCTCATCTAGGCAGTACACAAGAGTCGCCACATTTCTGGCTTTGTCCATGCTGTGACTATTCTGTGATTCACTGGGATGATGTTGCTGTCACTTGGGCCATTTGTCAAAGCTCTGGAATTTGATCGAGCTATAATCTGATAATATAGTTTTATGGCCAATATTGGCCCTGGCTGAAGATGGAGCACTGTGGATTGGTGCTGTGGGCTAATGTCGACTTTTTATGTGCTGATGCAGGAGTTCTTTAGCTGATGAAGGAATAATGTGACTGATGTAAAGACGTTATGGTTGAGGTTTGGGCTCTTTGGACTGATGTCGAGGCCCACTACACTGACATCGAGGCATTGTGAGTTGATATTGTGTCTTTGCAGGTTGATATTGGGGGTTGAAGGGGGTGGGGGGGAGGGGGAGGGGGGTGTTATATTCTCCCCATAATCCCTGGCATGCTTACTAATCAAAAATTGGTCTAAGCAATTCATTCTTGACATTCTGCTAGGTAATATTATGTCTGTGGGTTGATATTGATTACGGTTGATGTTGAGTCTCTGGTTAGGTATTGGGTTGCTGTGTGCTGATGCTGAAACACTCTGTGTTGAATTTTGGATCTCTGTAGACTGTTGTGACCTGATGGTGACTGTATAATAACTTTAATTGGATTTTTGAATGTTGACTTTCCATGCACCGACATGGAGTGTCTGTGGGCTGATGCTAAGAATCTGTGTGGAAAGTGGCTTTCAGAAATGACAGGCTCTGGGAAACTTCTCTCAACTCTATGATTAGGCAAGATGTTTGCTCATTAATCTTTGTTATGCCCCTGAGTACTTTTCTCTTTGCAATTCATCAAGTCATGAATTTCATCATGTCTGCTTTGTGCGTAGCTGCCTCCTTATTCCTAATGGTTCCGTAATTGTTCTGGTGTTGTGGAGGGAGAGGGATGTGGCGGGGGAGGGCGGGGGGGGGGGGGGGGGGGGGGAGGGAGATGGGGGTCTGTGCAAGGGTTTGTAATAATGATGGATTGTTGGAATAGGATCATGGACCTGTGAGTGGAGCCCACAATAGGATAGATTAAAAAACATATTTTGCAGTGCAATTATATGGAAAGGTAAGATTTGATCCACAAAATGGTGGCAACAATGTCTCATAATACACAATGGATTTAGCCTTAGATAACTAATTATAAATAAACTGAATTATGAAATGCAAAAATACCAGTAAATATCTCAGTAACTTGCTTATACATAGAACATCAGTTATTGAACTATCTGTTCTCAACTTTAGTTTTGATGTTTACTTTGCTGGTTAATCAGAAATTTGACTATGTAACACATTAATTATATAAATAATTAGAATAAAATTGTCTTGTTTTAAAACCAAACCATTGATATTTGGCTTATATTTTGGACATTCCCAGGCAGCGTATTTAAAATGTCTAGTCTAAAACTAAATGGCAGAATACCCTTGAACGGCTATGAATAAAATCACAAATATATGAAGTATTTCTATTTTCATAATTTTCAAGATGATTTAAAAATAATATAAATGAAATTAAATACGTTAACATTCATTTTGCATTCCAGCTCTATCCCCTAAAGTGCTCAACAAAGAAACATTGCAGTTGCAAACTCACTATTTCTGTCAAAGTAAGTAAAACATCTACTGAATGCATTCCTAAGACATTCGTCATTGATTTGGTCCTTGGCCTCAACATATTGATTTCTCTGCTTTGTTTTGTTGTTTAGATCCAGATCTGCCGATACCCTATTGATCACCTTGCAGTGTATCAATCATTACTGTGCACTTCAGAGCTTGTGAGAACTTAAAACTATTCCTTAAAATGCTGGTACTTCATTTCCACAACTTTTCGCCAAAGATACTTGATGAGCCTTAAGTTGGAAGAGATCAAAATGGCATAGCTATTGACGCACAAAAGAAATGATCAGCTTAACTTCAGTGTGACCCATAAGCTTGGAATTGATTACCTTTAGTAGCCTGACAACAGGCAACTATATAGCAACAACCAGGGAATGTCTTTGAAAGGTGTATCCTATAATCCAAGGCTCTTGATTTAATCGGATCATTCTGGCAGGAACTGATGAGTAAATAGTTAAAGTAACTCTAATTAAGTTGTAATTTGAACTGGCAAGCTGAAATGTGTGCAAAAGACACCTACTGTATAAAGGTGGGTAATTCAGAAATAAAAGCCCATCTTGACATCTATTTACTTTAACTGGATGAGGTTAAATTCCCGCCGAGCAGCCAAACTGTTGAGTAAAATGTGATCAATCTAAATAGAAGCCACATAGAAGGGAACTCGCAAGGATGCTCAGATCATTTGGATTTATGCACTATTGTAACTGGTGGATTTACAATGCAGTTTTCAACTTGAATGGAATATTCTATCTTTCCCACGATGGCTTTAACAGCATGTTAGGACTGTCCTAGATTTCCAGTCAGGCTAAAAGTGTAGAAAGGTATAGACAATCAAAGTCCTTACCCATAGCACTGGTGCAAGTTTTATGGGCATCATGGGAAAGGTGGACAGAGAGTATTTTAAATCACTTATCTATATATCTAATATGTTGATGGATAGCCCAGTAACCTGCATAAAATGTGGGTGAGTTGATTTAGCATTTTCACATATTCCAAAGTGACTTACAGTGTTACCTAACCATCAGTGGCTATTTTATTCATAAAGAGGGTTTAGTTTTTGATTAATAATTTTTCACATTTATTTCACAGATTATATGATCCTTAGTCATGTTTGGATTTAACATCCGCATAATGATCAGAGCATAATGCCTTGCCATTTAACTTTTCAAATTATTTCATGAAATTACTTGGCTCTGCATAGATATACAATGGTTAATCAAGCTGAAACAGCCGGAATATTTTTGAATATTTGCAAATGTCTAATCTGTCTAATCTGACAAATCAACTTGATATAATTTAGCTTGAGGAAACTTTTCTGCAATTCACAATGTACCGTTTTATTGTTTTATCCTGTTACAGTGCAGTGCTCCATGGTTACACAAAAATGAAGCATTACACATAATTATAATCAATTAAGGCATCATTTTGCATCACATTGTTCAACTGAAGTCATTATGTTCTTTTTCTGTCATTTTCTGTCATTTGTATTTGGATTTATATGCCTAACTATATGTTTTCTTAGCTGCTTCCTTTGCATTACATTCCTTTCATTTAAATTCTCACAGTAAATTTCATTTTTTTCCTAAACTGCACTCTGTGGAAGCATTTTAATTTCATGGAGCATGGTTATATTTACATTGCGCATCATCCAAGTGCCTGTCTTTCGTGTTCCAAGTCTCATTCAATGCTGAATTTATATAGGTGTCATGCTGTCCTCAGTTGAGTACACAGTACTTGCTTAAATATTGTGAAATCAGTCTCTGAGATCAACCTCTTGGAAAAGAATCAGAAGGAGCTCTGATTTATTCCCCTTGTGGTGAAGAGGTCAATTGTAATGTCCTATTACTACTTGATCCAAAATGAGTTGACTGCATAGACACTAGATCTGCGTGGATGTAGGGATGTAATATTGAGGCTGTATAAGGTGCTGGCAAAGCTGCATTTGGAATATTGTGAGCAATTTTGGGCACCATATCTGAGGAAGGATGTGCTGGCTCTGGAGAGGGTCCAGTGGAGATTTACAAGAATTATCCCAGAAATGAGTAGGTTAACCTATGATGAGCGTTTGTCGGCACTGGGAATGTACTTGCTGGAGTTTAGAAGAATGAGGGGGGAGAGGGGACCTCATTGGAACATACAGAATAGTGAAATGCTTAAAATAGTGAATAGAGTGGATGTGTAGAGGATGTTTCCACTGGTGGGAGAGTCTAGGACTGGAGGTCATAGGTTCAGAATTAAAGGATGTTCTTTTAGGAAGGAGATGAGGAGAAATTTCTTTAGTCAGAAGGTGGTGAATCTGTGGAATTCTTTGCCACAGAAGGCTGTGGAGGCCAAGTCAGTGGATATTTTTAAGGCAGAGATAGATGGATTCTTGATTAGTATGGATGTCAGAGATTATGGGGAGAAGGTAGGAGAATGGGGTTAGGAGGGAGAGATAGATCAGCCATGATTGAATGGTGGAGTAGACTTGATGGGCCGAAAGGCCTAATTCAATCACATGACCTTGTGACTTATGTAGTGTCTTCCCAACAGAAAAATCTTGGTTTGTCACTGAGAAACTAACTAAATCATTGCGAGCGACTTGTTATTCGTCTGTTGCAGTTACCCCTCCAGTAAAACTAGAAGTAATAATTCCCTTTTGCGTGATTGCATTAAATCTGGGGCAACGTTTTTATTTAATTTTCTTTCAACTTGATCCAAAGAATTGAACAGAGGATTAATGACGTAAATCATGCCATGGCTTTAGGGTTTTTTAATTTAAATTTTCATTTCCTTCTGTAGATATGTATAATGGAGTTATGGAGTCAACTTTATCTGAATGTGATAAGAGAGCTATTCACTGGATAGCAATGTCACCTGGCTCACTTGATAGTTCTCTTGTTACATTTCAACATTATAAGTTCAATCCCAGTTAAAGGGATTGAGTTTACACTCTTAAAATAAGATTCAAATTGGTATTAAACGGATGGTGAACTATTGAAGGCAGGTAGATGAGTTGCAATTCTAGCTTTGAAATTAATAAATTATATGAAAAAGAAATTACATTTGATTGTAAAATTACAACATGAATCTGATTGTGTGTAAATATGCAAAACGTTCAGATTTGGTGATAAAACTGTTGATAAATAAAAGAATGACAAAATAATTGTTATATTTTAAGCTTTTCTCAGAGAGTGAGCACACACTTAGCACAATCTGGTGCATGATTTTACACATTCCATGTAGTTTTGAAGCATTCCTCGTGACTCAGAAGGGCAATTGTATTACAGTGTTTGATATAGACACAAGAGAGAAGGAATGGGTGACGTTTCAGGTCGAGACCCTTCTTCAGACCCGAAACGTCACCCATTCCTTCTCTTCAGAGGTGCTGCCTGTCCTGTTGAGTTACTTCAGCATTTTGTGTCTATCTTCGATTTAAAGCAGTATCTGCAGTTGTTTCCTACACACTGTGTTGATATATTGGATATGACTACATTATTTTGACATTTCCAGATGCTGACAAGTGAATGCCAAATAAGTTTTGTAAAAATTAATAGCCTAGTTCAAGATACTTCCAGTCAAAAAGTCAAGAGTGTTTTATTGTCATATGTACCGAAATTAAACAATGAAATTCTTACTTGCAGCAGCACAGCAGTAGGCATCACAATTGCAACATTTTCTCTTCTCTTCAATCCCAACGACGTGCAGGTTTGTAGGTTTATTGACCTCTGTAAATTGCCCCTAGTGTGTGGGGAGTGGATGAGAAAGTGGGATAATTTAGAACTAGTGTGAATGGGTGATTGATGGTTGGCGTGGACTCGGTGGGACGAAGGACCTGTTTCCACGCTGTATCTCTTTGAACAAAATTACAAAAACAGTGAAATATGAAAGCTGTTTACCTGATTTATAGCAGTAATCCTGGATGAATATCCGTGCTGTGGATCCAACACAATGATCCCAGATCCACAAGACTCCCATGAGCTGGGATACAAGGACAGAGAAGAGCCATCCAACCTATGATCGTAGAAGACTATTTGATCATCAATCACTAACATACACATACACATTTGAACAGGTACAAAGATTGCAGATTCTTGCAGTAATAATTCATTGCTGAATGAAAAATCCAAAACATTTGAGGAAGGCTAATGTTTGTGAAGTGTTGAACAAATCCCTCTTGGACCTATATTTGTAGATAGTTGTAACATCATAACTGCAAGGCATGATAGGGAACTTGGCTAAATAAGTTAATGATCAAAATAGTGGGAAAATTGATATATAAATTATAATGCAAACATGTGTACATGATTCTTTCAAATGTGATGTTCTTTGGGTTTATGATTACCTGCATATAAATGCTGTAAAATCAGTAATCTGATGGGATCTATCCTAGGTTACTGAAAGAGGCAAGAGAGGCGATTGCAGGAGCAATGAAGAAGATCTTTGCATCTTCTTTAGTTTAGAGATACTACATGGAAACAGGCCCTTTGGCCCACCAAGGCCACTCTGACCATCGATCCACTCATACACTAGTTCTATGTTATCCCACTTTCACATCCTACACACTAGGGGTAATTTACAGAAGCCAATTAATCTGCAAACCTGCCGTCTTTGGAATGAGGGAGGAAGCTGGAGGACCCGGAGAAAGCCCATGCGGCCACAGAATATACAAACTCCACATAGACAGCATCCATAGTCAGGATTAAACCCGAGTTTGTTATATGCTGTGCCACTGTACCACTCCTTTTATTTTGGAAAGGCAAATAAAATAACCCAAAAAGCCATAGGCGAGGTCCTGGATGACTGGAGAATAGCCAGTGTTTGTCCTTTGTTTAAGAGGGGACGAGTTTTGGGAAACAAGGAGAAAAAAGCAGAATATACGAAACAGAAAATTAGAAACATTTTTATTTTCCCTGTCCTCTGGGCTCCCTTACCAATCTAGGATAATTTTGTTGATTTTTACCGAAGCATTCATGATGTCTCGTTATAACATTTTTAATCATCCATTGTTGCTTCTTAAAAGTTTCCTAATCCTTTGGGCTATTGATTTATCTGCAAGGATTGTACCAATTTGATGCCATCCTTAACTACCTTAGTTAGCCAAAGATGGTGCATTATTTTTATTAAAAAGTATTTCTTCTTCTCTGAAATATACCTTTCCGGAGATTTATGAAATATCTCCATGAATGTCTGCAGCTGCTAATCTACCATTTTACACTTTAATCTATTTTCTCATTTCACTGCAGAAAAGTCTATCCTTTCAGCATTGTAATTGTCTTTATTTAAATTACATTAGATAAGTTTATTATCATTTTCCAGGTGCAATGAAATATTTTATTCACATAAAGCACACAGTATAAACAGTGAAATATACTGTGATGATAAATTTCAATAAATTTCTCATCATCAAACCATATTTGAAATTCTGATATGATATGATCACTCTTACATAGGTAATCCTTCACCATGAGATCATTAATTAATTATATTTGCAGACTATCAGATGTAAAATCACCTATTCCCTAGTTGCCTCGTCAATGCATTGATCTAGGAAGACATCCTGAAGGACTTTATTCCTTGGAGCTCTGGGGGCTGAGGAGTGATCTTATAGAGGCGTATACAATCATGAGGGAAATAGATAGGGCGAATGCACAGTATTCTACCCAGAACAGGGCAAACAATAACCAGAGGATGTAGGTTTAAGATGAGCGGGGAGGCAAGTTTTTTAAACAGAAGATGGTGGGTAAATGGAATGAGCTGCCAGGGAAGGAAATTGAGGCACGTACCATATCAACATTTAATAGGCATTTGGACAGGTACATGGATAGGAAAGGTTTGGAGGGATATGGCCCAAATGCAGGCAGATGGGACTAGCGTAGATGGGGCATCTTGGGTGGCATGGGCAAATTGGGCAGAAGGGCCTGTTTCCACGCTGTATGACTCTATGAAGGATTTCAATAAACTACTTTTAGCAATGTAAATGACAATTCAAATTGCCCATGCTTATTACAGTACCATTTTTTAACCAACCCCCATCCCACTTCGAGGTTAATACTAGACGAAGTGGGTCCCGTTGGGTCCCAGTTTCACACGGGAGGGCTGGTACCCCAATGCAATATTCCACCTCTCCATCAATTCTGGTGACCAGTGGGGGGGGGGGGGGGGGGGGTGCTTTCTGGAGCGCTAGTATGGGTGCTGTGGGCTGAAGGGATTGGTTTCCAGAGGGCTAATATGGACATTATGGGCCGAATGGATTCTTGGGCTGGCGGCTCAGTCACTCAAGCCTGGTGTGCTGGCAGTTCACTCACTCACTGGTGGGCTGGCAGTTGACTCACGGCTATTCCTTGAAATTCCATTTCAAGCAGGGTTCAAGTCCACCAAATTTAAGTGCAGTTTCATACCACTTCAAGCAGGGTGCAAGGCCACCAAATTCAAATGCAGTTTCATACCACTTCAAGCAGGGTGCAAGGCCACCAAATTCAAGTGCAGTTTCATGCCATTTCAAGCAGGGTGCAAGGCCACCAAATTCAAGTGCAGTTTCATACCACTTCAAGCAGGGTGCAAGGCCACAAAATTCAAGTGCAGTTTCCTACCATTTCAAGCAAGGTGCAAAGACAGTCATGACCTCTCCCTCCCTCATCTTGCAGAGATTATCCACACCCACACTTTCGGGTAGCATTTTCAAAGCAAGCAACACTTTTAAATTTTCCATAAGGCAAAAACCACTTTTCCATTTCCCATAAGACAAAAAACACTTTTCCATTTTCCATAAAGCAAAAGCCACTTTTCCATTTTCCATAAGGCAAGAAACAATTTTCCATTTTTCATAAGGCAAAATACACTTTTCCATTTCCCATAAGGCAAAAACCACTTTTCCATTTCCCATAAGGCAAAAACCACTTTTCCATTTCCCATAAGGCAAAAACCAGTTTTCCCTTTCCCATAAGACAAAAAACATTTTCCATTTCCCATAAGGCAAAAAACCACTTTAGCATTTTCAAAGCAAGCAACACTTTAGCATTTTCAAAGCAACCAACACATAAACTGGCACATCTATGGGATGTGAGAGGAAACCGGAGCACCTAGAGGAAACCCATGCAGTCACAAGAAGAACGTTTAAACTCTGCACACAAAGCACCCGAGGGCAGGATCGAGCCCAGGTCTCCTGCACTATAAAGCAATGGTCTATCAGCTACGTTATTGTACCACTCTTTCTCAGTATGCCTGCTGCTGCTGTTGAAATGCATTCTGACATAACATTGCCTGTCAATGACAAATGCTAGTTCATTCCCTTTGCACATATCAGCATCAAAGTAAACAATAGAGGGACTAGCTATGTTTGTAAAATGAGCTTATATCCAATTCTTTGCCATGACTAATATATTATGTGTATATAATACATCTTTGTTTAAACAGATATTACTTCTGTATTCCATGAATTAGTAAGAATGGGATTGAAATAATGAATGCTCTCAGTTGTCGAAGAACTAAATGTATGAAGTGCAGTCTCTTGCGAGGGTCTTTTACTGGAACCAAAACTTTTTAAAATACATTGGATTTCAACGCATATGCTCTTTGGTTTGTTTGTTAATGCTTCTATGAAGCACATTGGAGTGTTTGAGTACTAAGAGGGTGATTTGGTTTAAAAAAACTCCACGAAGGTGGTCAAATCCATGAGTGGGAATACCTTCCTTCTTGTGGATGCTCTTTGTGTGTGAGCCTAGCTAGTGGTGGCAGATGTGCATCCTTCGAGTCTGTATTGGCAATCTTGGTCCCCTCCTCTAACATCCAAACTAATACATTTTCCTGCAAAGGTCATAGGATACTGAGGTGATTTGCCTCTTCCTTGCCAGTTCACCTTTACTGATGCCTGGAAGAGATCAGTTAACACACTGCAGTTAATTTAGGCCCACTGAAATATCCTTTGAAAGGGCACAAGACGAGGGAAGACACAAACCAGCAATAGAATTACTCATACTCCCATCAATATGTTCAAAGTCCATATGTTTAAGGCCATCAACTCAAATATCACAACAAAGGACTGAGGTATTTGGATCAAAGTGAAAGATGACTGTTTTTGGTCTCTGCGAATAATCAGATGGTCTGTGGAAATTAAATATTATATCATATACTGTAGTACAGCAGTGTGACAGATGCCCGATTTGAAGTCTATAAACAAAGGAGGACTCCGCGTTTGAAAAGGGTCTGACATGTCAGACAGCATCAAAGCTGGCTGCTTCAAAATGTAATTGTTTTAACATTGTCATTTGAGGCATATCAGGAACAAATCCCTAATTTCAATTAAATAATTGTCATCTCCGCATATGTCTCTTTGTGTTTCTTTTTATTCAAGCTCCTGGATCCAGGCCAGTAAAACACTTCACTGTTTAAATGAATACCAGGATCAGACCCTTGCAGAGTTACAGAGTGCTTACCTTTCTGTTTAAAAAAGAAAGTAGTGCCAAATGGTCTTTGCAAAATAATCCTACATAATCCTTTGTGTTTTCCTCTAAAAGTAGAGATAAGTCCGGTAGTTCCATTGACATGTCCCCAGGCATCCAACCCAAATAGAGCTTGAGGAATTAACTGCACAATTTGTAATTTCCACAGAATGAAGTAGATAGTACACATTAATTGTGTATTTAAATTAAAATGAATGTGTGAAGATTTAAACATATTTTGCAACATCTTGGATTTTTTTTTTCAATTATTAATTCTCCCTAATTTAATTTAGTTTAGTTTAGTTTAGAGCTACAATATGGAAGCAGGATCTTCAGCCCACATCATGTCCACGCCGACCAACGGTCACCAGGACACCAGTTCTATCCTATGCATTAGGGACAATTTACAGAAGCCAATTATCCTACAAACCTGCATGTCCTTGGAATATGGGAGGAAACAGGAGCACCTGGAGAAAATCCACACAGTCACAGGGCGAACTCCGTGCAGACAGCACCCATGGTCAGGATCAAACCAGGGTCTCTGGAGCAGCAAGGCTGCAAGGCAGCAACTCTACCGATGCATCACTGTTTGTTTCATTGTTCTGTCCCATTAACTAATTACTGGCCATTCTCTCAGCAGGTAAAGGCACTGTCTGGTGTATTATGTCAAGGAGGGACTATCTAGTCTGTACTGAGTTATTTGGTCTTAAGCAATCTCAGAGCTTTGAGTTGAGAAAGAGGAAGATCATGGGATGATTTAGTGTGTGAAGTGGCAGCTGAAAGTATTTTGCCATGATTTGGCATGTTGGAGTTAATGATTAAGGGAGCATACCGAGTAATCACCGGTATAGGCACGGCACTGAAGCGGTTTCACTCAGAGTTTGATCACTTGATAACTTTGACAAAGCCATGGGCTTGGGTGTCCTGTTAAGCACAGTAGTTGAATTTTGTAGGGACTACCATTGAAATTCTTGCATTTTGGGAGCAGGAAAACTATTAGAGCTTGTGGCAGGGCTGGAGGAGTAGTGTGACGGGGGTTGGTCAGAGGAGGCAGTGAAAATTCAGGCCATCTCACAACTTGGGCTGAAAGGCGGGTTTGCTGTAGTTTGTCATGGGAAACCCACATTTCCTGAAAAAAAGGACATTTCAGATGTTGTGGAGTGGAAACCCTCATCTTAACAGCAGATGGGAGCCAGTGGGTTTATAGTTGATAAGTTCATCGGAGCAAAATAAGGCCATTCGGCCTATCAAGTCTACGCCACCATTCAACCATGGCTGATCGATCTTTCCCTCTCCACCCCATTCTCCTGCCTTCTCCCCATAACCCCTGACACCCTTGCCAATCAGGAATCTGTCAATCTCTGCCTTAAAAGTATCCATTGACTTTGCCTCCACACCTGTCTGTGGCAATGAATTCCATGTTTCACTACCCTCTGACTAAAGAAATTCCTTCTCATCACCTTTCTAAAATAACGTCCTTTTATTCTGAGGCTATGGCCTCTGGTCCTAGACTCTCCCATTAGTGGAAACAACATTGCCACATTAGCTCTATCCAAGCCTATCCATTATCCAGAGTAAATGTATGTGGATAGTTGGTCCCCTGTAATGGAGGTAAAGAAATCTAAAAGGTGGTGAGAAATGTCAGAAATAGTCCAAGTAAATTTGAGGACAGGGTGGAGGTTCATAGCACAGTAGATAACATTGACAAGTTCTGCATGGATGCAGGAGGCAACACCAAGGCAGTTGTTGATATACAATAGTGGAGAAAGGGTTGTGGAGTGGTGTCAGAGTAGTGGAACAAGGACTGGTCCATGCAGCCAACAAAAAGTTGGGTATAGGTAGGACCCATAGAAATGTCCATGGCTAGATCTTTGATTTGTAGAAAGTGAGAGGAATCAAAAGAGTAAAAATTCGGTCAGGCAGAGAAGAGTGTTTAGTGGAAGGGAACTGGTTGAAACATGGTTCCAGAAATAAACAGAGGATCTTAAAGCATTCCTGATGGGCAATGGAAGTGTATAAGATCTGGACATCACTGGTGAAGATGAGGAGGTGGGGTCCTGGGAATTAGATGTTGTTAAAATAGCATGGAAAGTGTGTGAGGTGGCCAAGATTAATTATTTGTGTCTCAATTTTAAGTCTAGCAATTGATGAAGCACCAACCGAATAATGCTTAAGTGGATTCAAACATTTTCCAACCTGGTTGGAACCCATAGACATTTTAATCGTTAAAGGTAGAACTTTGTTTTCAGATTTTGGTTGCAGATTTGGCTGCAAGGCCATACAAAGATCAGCCAAATCACGTTTACTAAAACAGTCACTAGAATCAGAACTCCACTAAGTGAAAGCGCTCCTGGGCTAAACATCCAATTCATGGGTAATTATGGCAAGACGTGACTGTCTCCTGATATTCTGTGAATACTTTGCATATGGCTTCCACCGATGGATCACATGGATCATATAGAACCATAGAAACATAGAAAAATAGGTGCAGGAGTAGGCCATTCGGCCCTTCGAGCCTGCACCGCCATTCAATATGATCATGGATGATCATCCAACTCAATATCCCGTACCTGCCTTCTCTCCATACCCCCTGATCCCTTTAGCCACAAGTGCCACATCTAACGCCGTCTTAAATATAGCCAATGAACTGGCCTCAACTACCTTCTGTGGCAGAGAATTCCAGAGACTCACCACTCTCTGTGTAAAGAATGTTTTCCTCATCTCGGTCCTAAAGGAATTCCCCCTTATCCTTAGACTGTGACCCCTTGTTCTGGACTCCCCCAACATCGGGAACAATCTTCCAGCATCTAGCTTGTCCAACCCCTTAAGAATTTTGTAAGTTTCTATAAGATCCCCCCTCAATCTTCTAAATTCCAGCGAGTACAAGCCGAGTCTATCCAATCTTTCCTCATATGAAAGTCCTGACATCCCAGGAATCAATCTGGTGAATCTTCTCTGTAGTCCCTCTATGGCAAGGATGTCTTTCCTCAGATTTGGAGACCATCAGGGTCTTATTGTGCTGCCTGTGACTGATGAAATAAATTATTTTTCTAGAAGGCAGAAGGCAGAAAAAAGTTATTTGAGGTTAAAATTATTTTTTTACCGCATTATAGAACATTTCTGAAGTTCTTGCTTTTACTATCCCTTCAGGCAATGAGTTCCAGACCCCTATGACTGGGAGAAAATTTGTCATTTTCTCCCCAATGCTTGCAGCAATTAGTTGAATTGCATGCCTCCTGGGCATTAATACTTTGCTAATGGATATACATAATTTACATTATATTTTGTCCCTTCATCTATATATTACTAAAACACCCATCTATGTATTACTATAACTCCCCGAAACTACGCCAAAACAGTACACAATAGCGCTACAGCTTTTGGCCAACCTTACTCACCATTGTCCTGTGATGTAAATTAAAAAAGTTTCAGTCAGATTGATGTTATATTTTACAGGTTATTGACAATTTCGCGCTCTCAATTGGTGACCGCGCCTGCGCAGTTGGGGGAGGGTTTGCCATGACTCGCATCACAACGGGGATCTCTGGTGTCACAACGAGAACCCGTCAGCTGCGTATGCGCAGTTGGTGGCTATGGGTCAATTGTGGAATATTGCCTTGGGCCCAACAGGTCCGCACCTGGTCTAGTATCTTTATGCATTCTGTTAAGTCTCCCCTCAGCCTCCTTTATCCTAAAGAAAACAATCGCCAGCCTAACAAATCCTCTTCCAAAAAATACTATCCTAGTGTTTTTTTATGTCAGTATGTTGCCTGAAAATTGCCCATTAGTTTCTCTCAGAATGCTTGTGTTAGACTCTCCAAACAGTGTGAGCACTTCTTTTTTGTTGTTCAGTCCGAGCTGCAAATCATTATTTGATAATCCTCTCAGCAACCTTTCTCGATATTACCAATGTTATCACGCCCTTGCTTTTGTATCCCCCTCTGCTACTCATCATGTAAACAGAAACGCTGGACTGTCATTCCCCTCCTTCATGATCCCATATTTCCATAATATCGTACCTCTATATGTCTATTTAGATAATTTGGTCTATGCATTATACTTTTACACTTCCTATAGTTTGACCTTCTCCTGCACCAAACCTGAAGTAAGTCCCAGGATCTGGCCAAATTCACGCACACTGTTTAGTCCATTTGGGTTCAAGAGTGAATATTTCACCTCATATCTCACATTGATGAATGAATCCATATAAAGTGTAGGGTAAATTCTAAAGGCCAGATTAATTTAGTTTAGTTTAGAGATAAAGCATGGAAAAAGAACCTTCGGCCCATCACGTCCACACCAGCCAGTGATCACCGTATACTAGTGC
Source organism: Raja brachyura (assembly GCA_963514005.1). The sequence goes on along the minus strand of OY740785.1, from coordinate 41,047,293 downwards.
TACGTTATCCCAGGTTTGCATCCTACACATTAGGGACAATTTACAGAAGTCAATTAACCTACAAACCTGCACGTCATTTGAATACAGGAGGAAACCAGGGCACCAGGAGAAAACCCACACAGTCACAGGGAGAATGTAAAAACTCGCTTGAGGACAGGATCGAACCAGGTATCTGGCGCTATGAGGCAGTAACTCTATTGAGGCGCCACTGTGTCACCCTGGATACAAACGTGAAAGTCCCAGGATCTATAAGGAGTGAGATTATCCCTTCCTAGCTTTGTACCATCTGCCACTTAGGGAAATAAGCACATAAAAGGCAGTGTTTTTAAACTGAGAAAATATCGCCTATAAATTATTCGTAGATCTTCAACTTTTGAAATGGGCTTTCTCTTGAACTAAACATTTTCCAACCTACAAATGACAATCTTTTTTTGCTGTTGCATTTTTTTGTGACTAGCAAAATAAGTCCTAAAATTTATCGCTTGATAAAAGTGTTCATGTTTTATACAATTAAGCCTAAATTATAGATACCCATTCAGGGGAGCCAGGCAGACTTGGGATGTTCCTGGGTTGCACCTGATCATCATATGTGCTCCCCAATCTCGATTGAGAAACCACAATTAACCTCAATGTCCCTGGAGTCAGGAGTGAAAACATGAGCCGATAATTGTTATTTCCTAATTTCTGGAGCCTCTGCTTGAAAATATATGCACGCAAATATTGGATTTCTGCAGGATGAACCTCAGGCATGACCCCCTGTGGCTGAACGATTTGCCAATATCTGCTAGCTAACTGCAAGTGAAGGAGATTCAGTTTTTAATGAAGAACAATGAGAGCCACACCCACTTTAAGGCAATAGCTACAGATAATAACATTTTAGGCAAAAGACACAAATTCTTGTCTATTATGCATCACGACACACGTGATGCGCGCATGGCGTGCATTACGCGCGCATGGTGCATGGTGACGTAGGCAGTGACACGATGTTATGCACGGCACTCCAGGATTTTGGGATTCACAAAATCTTCGCGCGCCACCTGCGCGACGTGCAAATGGCGCCCAAGTGGGACAGGCCCTTTAGCGTGTCACAATTACTTTTATGAAATCTGTCAGTGTGAGTTAGTTGCTGAAATAACACAGCAAATGGGAAAAAATACTTTTAATGATTTTAAATTGACTGACAAGACATCAGTGAATATCAATAATGTCACAAACTTCACACGTTTCAACAATATAGTCTAAAGTAATAAAACGCTTTGCTACTGGCACTCCATTACTTTAATATGACTTTCATGACAGCACACAAAACAGTGAATTATTGTTCTAAGATCACAATAAAAAAAAAACCTCTCCAGAAAATATTGTTGCAATATTAAATATTAAAGGAAATGTGTCAAATTTGTAGTTGATTTATAATCAGTTGTCAATAACTTTTTTCCAATGGCCATTATAGTTGGTCTGGAAACTCATCAGCTAATTAAACAAATTACAAATTCAATTAATATGACATTGTTGCCTATAAATCCATAGGTAACTGGGACACAGGAAATTATCAAACTATCAAACATTACAATAATGTTTACCTTTTAATGTATGACATAATTTATTCTATTTAAATTGTGGTTCTTCCAAGGAGAGCAAGATTTAAAAGAGGTTATCAATTTTTGAAAGAGAAAACAACAATAGACAATAGACAATAGACAGTAGGTGCAGGAGTTGGCCATTCGGCCCTTCAAGCCAGCACTGTCATTCAATGTGATCATGGCTGATCATTTACAAACAAGACCCAGTTCCTGCCTTCTCCCCATATCATTTGGCTCCTCTATCTTTAAGAGCTCTGTCTAGTTCTCTCTTGAAAGCATCCAGAGAACCGGCCTCCACCGCCCTCGGGGGCAGAGAATTCCACGGACACACAACTCTCTGAGTGGGAAAGTGTTTCCTCATCACCGTTCTAAATGGCTTACCCCTTATTCTTAAACTGTGGCTCCTGGTTCTGGACTCCCTCAACAACAGAAACATGTTTCCTGCCTCTAGCGTGTCCAATCCCTTACTAATCTTATATGTTTCAATAAGATCCCCTCTCATCCTTCTAAATTCCAGTATACAAGCCCAGCTGCTCCATTCTTTCAACATATGACAGTCCTGCCGTCCCGGGAATTAACCTCGTGAACCTATGCTTCACCCCCTCAATAGCAAGAATGTCCTTCCTCAAATTGGGAAACCAAAACTGCACACAATACTCCAGGTGTGGTCTCACTAGGGCCCTGTACAACTGCAGAAGCCCTGTACAACATATTCTATAATTATACCAACAAGTAAAGATTGCTAAATAGGAGGTGGAGATTTGAGATTGAAGATCACACAGTGGTTTAGTAAAGAAAGAGTGAGAAATTATTGGCAAGCTGCACGTTGTCAGTTTCAGGATTTTTAAAAGAGAAGCCTAAACGAGAGTTTTGAAAAATAAACTGAGATGGAGGATATGTTGGCGAGACGAGTCAGCTGAGTTAAGTATAATTACTTATTTTAATCGATAACAAAGCATTTAACTCAACCGTGTTTTAGATCAGCCAAATTATACAAAGCTCCTTCTAACAGGGTGGAGCTTGAATGAAGACTATACAAAAACCTGCCGAAATACCCCCGCGATCACATGACTTTGCCAGCCAATAGCGAGGGTTTATGATGCCCCAAGCCACTACTAGGTGCCGCTACAGGACCCTCCCACCCCCCCCCCCCCCAGAACCCGAGGTATGGGGCCGAGCAGGAGGCCGGATGATGCGACCGGACCGAGTGGAAACAAGGGGCGGGACGGGCAATACAAGTGGGACTGGCGGAACAGAGCCAGGAAACGGTAACGGTGCTGGGGAAACAGGCACAACAGGTGCCACTGGAATGACCAGCGGACGACCTCTACGCCGGGGTTGAAGCACCACGACCGGGCTATCGACATCCAGGTGGGCGGGCTTGAGGCGAGTGACCGAGACGATCTCCTCCTTGCCCCCGACATCCAACCGGAAAGTTGCGACACCGGGGCGCAAGTCCCTGAAAGGACCCTCATAAACCCGTTGCAGCCCCTGCGGAGGAATACAAACAGGCAGTTCATAAGCTCCGGCGGCACATATACCGGAGGTTGGAACAAGGCCAGGCCACTCACTTTCTCCCAAAGACTCCCCAGAACAGCTGAGGAGGGTTCCGGCTGCCCTCGAGCTGCAGGAAGGAAATCCCCGGGTACCCGCAGAGGACAACGTGTCCAGGTTCGCTTTTGGGGCTATAGGGATGCCCAACAACACTCAACTGGTCGACTCAGTCCGGGCCAATGAGCCGTGCCTTCAGCACCGATTTCAGATGCCGGTGGAAATGCTCCACTAACCCGTTGCCCTGAGGGTGATAGGCAGTGGGGTGGTGCAACTGCGCCCAGTAGAACTGCGCCAGAGCTGCCCACAAAGCTGAAGTGAACTGGGCCCGCGGTCGGTGGAAATGTCTGCAGGCACACCAAAACGAGCAATCCAATGAGCCGCAAGAGCTCGAGAACAAGATGCGGCAGAGGTGTCGGTCAGCGGAATTGCCTCAGGCCACCTCGTAAAATTATCCACGACTGTGAGTAGATGCATGGCAACGCGAGATGGCGGCAGTGGACCCACCAAATCTACATTGATGTGCCGGAAATGGCCAGAGGGAACTGCAAAATCTTTCAATGTTGCCCGCACATGTCACTGGACCTTCAATGTCTGGCAGGGAATGCCGGCTCTGGCCCAAGCCGTGACTTGTTTACGAAGGACCTGCCAGACAAACGTGTTTGCTACCAGCGCAGATGTCGCACAGATTGAGGAGTGGGCCAGGCCATGGATGGTGTTGAAAACCCGACGCCGCCAACCCACGGGGATTTGGTGTGGTCTCCCGGTGGACACATCACAGAGGACCGACACTCCTCCTGAGCCGAAAGGGACATCAGCCAACCTCAACCTGGAGGCAGCTGTCCTATAACTGTCCATCTCACCACCCTCGTGGTGCGCTTCTGCGAACCCCGCATAATCCACTCCAGGGTCTATGGCCGCCACAGCCGGGAGAGCAGGGCGAGACAAAGCATCTGCAACCAGGTTGAGCCTGCCGGCCACATGCTGAACGTCCATGATGAATTTGTACATGAACGCCAGGTGCCGCTGTTGCCGGGCAGACCAGGGGGTCGGACACCTTAGCCAAGGTGAACATCAGGGGCTTGTGGTCCGTGAAGGGCCTGCCCTCCAGAAAATACCAAAAATGCCGTACGGGCAGGTAAAGGGCGAGGAGCTCCCGGTCGAAGGCGCTGAAGCTGCGCTCCAGGGGCCGTAGATGATGGCTAAAAAAAGCCAGGCTGCCAGCGGCCGTCCACTGTGAGGGCGATAGGGGCAGCGACCCGCGGGTGCACCAGCATGGTGGCCTTGACCAACGCCTCCTTCGCGCCATCGAACGCAGCCAGTGCCTCGTCAGTCCACACAAAATCCCGTAGTTTACCGGCGAGGCACTGAAACAGAGGGTGCATGATCCTGGCCGGCACGAAGTAGTAAAAGTTCAACATGCCAACAAACTCCTGCAGCCCCTTGATGGTGAGCGGCCGAGGGAACTGCCGACTTGCCTCCACCTTAGTGGGCAGTGGGGCCGTGCCCTGCGAGATGACATGATGCCCCGCACATCCACCAGTAACGAAAAGGCCCAGAGGAAATCGGCGCCCAGCAACGGTTGGGCCACGTCTGCGACGGTAAAAGTCCAGGAATATGGGCGATGTCAAAGATGAGGGAAAGAGTCCGCATGCCGTTCGTGCGGATGGGCTACAGTTGACGGCGAACAGGACGGAGCCTCGCTTACTGGCACGGGTGTCCAGTCCATTCAGGGGAAGGATGCTCATGACGGACCCGGAGTCCACAAGGAAACGAAGTCCGGAACAGCGATCCCGAACGTAGAGACGGTGATTCTGGCCGATCGCGATAGCCTCTACTGACGATCGGCTGAGGCATTTCACGCAAACGAGCAGGGGGCGCGGCATCGGCTGGGCATCAGCACCCCAGCGTTGGTGGTAGTAGCACCACTGGCGCTTACCACGGTCTCCGGCGGTCAGCTGCGGCGTGGCGATGGCAGCAGAGGGTTGGACGTTTGGTGCATGGGCACGGATACCAGATTGAAGGACCCGCCGTCTTGCTGCATGTCGAGCCAAAGTTCGTCAGCCCATTCAGCGAGCTGCAGGGGATCGGCGAAGTCAAACCCAGCGAGGAGCAGGCAGATGTTGTCGGGCATCTGCTCCAGGAAGGCCTGCTCGAACAGCAGGCAGGGTCAGTGGCCGTCCATCAGGGCAAGCATCTGGCTCATCAGCGCGGACGGGTTTTGATCGCCGAGGCCGTCCATATGGAGCAGGCGGCGCGATCGCGGTGGCTGAGCCCAAAAGTGCGTACCAGCAGCGCCTTGAGGCCCTCGTACTTGCACATAGAAATATCGTGTGGCGTCCGCGATGATATTTCTAAGTTGGAATTGGGCCTCAATGTGGGTGAACGCACTTGAGGCTGCTCCGCCCATAAAAAGGGCAGTTTGAGGCCCACGGCATTTTGCTGGGTAGGCTGGGTGTCGGAGTTAGCGGCGGCATTCATGATCAAAGTTGGAATAAACGAGCGGACTGACGGGGTCACCACTTTGGCAAGATGAGTCAGTTGAGTTAAGTAAAATTCTTTATTTTAAAGGATAACAAAGTGTTTAACTCAACCGCATTTCGATCAGCCAAATTATACGAAGCTCCTTCTAACAGGGTGCAGCTTGAATTAAGACTATACAAAAACCCGCAAAAACACTCCCATGATCATGTGAGCGTGCCAGCCAATAGCGAGGGTTCGTGATGCCCCAAGCCACCACTAGGTGCCGCTACAATATAACAATTATTGTAATGTTTTAAGTAAAGAAGAAAATGCAAGGAATTTAACTACATCTAAAGATTCCCAATGTAGTGATCAAACACAATGTCCAGTCCATTGGGAATCTTATCTTTTCAGTTAGATTTAAAGGGTACTCTCAGGCTTGAATGAAGAGATTCATAAAAAAGTGAAGAAACAAGATAAGGTACTGATGAATGCTTCTCGTAATATTCAATGAAAGTCAATGAAATATCTATTTTTACAAAAGATAGAACTACCCCAGACAAATAGAGACAACAACAATGCTATTCAACATATTGGAACATATAATTAAACATGAAATTTGTAAATTGCTAATTGATGATAAAGTAATTAAATACATTTAATTTATTAAAGGAAAACATAATTGACAAACTATGCATGACAGATCCTTTGCCTTAATTGCTGACACATGGTGCAGATTGTAATAAAGGCTCTGTTTAGTTCTCCAAAAACGAACTCCAATTGATTTGAACTGGAAGGAGAGTAGAAAAGGTAGCTGGTGCTATATTATTTAATGCAACTGACCAAAGAGGAATTTGTATTCCATACCAGTACTATAACGTCAGGATGACTATCATGGTTGACACATGCGACTTGAATTAATTCTGCAGAGTTTTAAATCAAAATATTGCACAGGAGACACTGGAAGAAGATAAATCAGTTTGAGGAAGGGATCCAACCCAAAAAATTGCCTATCCAAGTCTGTCAGGGATGCTGCCTGACCCGTTGAATCACCCAAGTACATTGTGGTGTTTTCATAAACAGCATCTGCAGTACCTTGTGTCTACATTAAAGGAATATTATTGCATTGATTTCTCTCAACGTAAAACTTGGATTAAAAAATACTGCGGAGACTAAAAGTTAAGGATAGGTTTTAAGTGGCTGAAGTGGAGTAGAGATGTTTCACATGATTCCGATCTGGGGCTATTTTGATTCAATATCATCATAGAGGGGCCAAACATTAAGATGATATTCAAGGAAAATAATCCTATCAGGACTACAGGAGCAAATAACATACATTTGGCTTTATTGGAATAATTTTAATTTAGAAATATATATTAAGCAGAAAACCAGTGTTACAGGGTTATAGCAGTTAGTGCTGTTATCACAGCTCCAGTCAACCTGGTTTAATCCACACTATAGCTGCTGCCAAATATTATTCTGGTCAACTCCAGAAAGGATGTTTTCTTCAAACCAGCAGATACCTATTTATTTTCTATTCTCTGCAGTTAACATTTTGTTATTTTGAGTATCTCAGTAACCTATTTCACAATGTAGAATTTCAATGTACAATTTCACATGAATTGTAGATTTTATATTTCCAAAAAAACACAGAAACAACGTCAACTAAATTGTTGTACCATTACATTTAAAACATCCTTGAAAGAAACCACTTTTACCCATTTAATTAATTCCTACTACATTACATATCTGTCAGCTATATATACATTGGAGGAAAGCAGATTTAAAAGTAATTCTAACACCATATCTTGTGTTAACAAAGATAGAATGGCACATACCTGTCAGTAGCATTGAAGCTAAGACAACTTTTTGCTTTCTTTCACTTTATATGTTCATTTCCTTTAAATATATTGATAATATTTAGGAGCATGAGGATTGAGTGATCTTTATTCAAAACATCACAATCAGCAAAATGAAACCTGCATCAAATATCAATTGAGACACAGGTTGCAATGTTTCCAGGGAAAACCTGCTTCAACAATGTGAAATAGCAATATGATTTTGTTTCATATTGAAAATCAAACAAGAAATAAATGTGGGCTAAAAGTGAACCATTATCCAATAAGACACAAAATGCTGAGTACCTCAGCAGGTCAGGCAGCATCTTTGGAGAAAATGGGGAGGTGACATTTCGGGTCGTATGTTCACAGTATGTTGTATACAATTTATATTTGTTCTATAGTGCATTAAATCGCAACTAAATATATTCTCAAAGATGAAGATATTATTTTAAAAGAGCAAAATACCAAATTTGTATTAGATTTAAGATAAATACAAATTTGTGCATCTTTCTCCATTTCTACAATTAGCTAAGGACCACAAAAGGCCAGACCAGGTTAGAAAGCTGAAGCCACAGGTGCTCAAACCTGCTGCGTCCAGAAGTACATTCAGGAGAAACGTGATGTCCAGAAGCGCTCCTATGACAGGTCGAGCAAGCAACTTAACCCGTTACTGCAAGGCCAAGTGGTCCGCGTGCAGACTGCAGTTCGACACACCCGACTGGGTTTCGTTGAGGGGCCAGCCAAGGAACTTCATTCCTACCTTGTCAACGTTGATGGTGTTCTGTACCGGCGCAGCCGTCAACATCTTCTGCCCGTGAACGAACTGCGACCAGCTCCTCCTGGTCCCCATGCACCACCTCTGTTGTTCAAGACAACTGCTGCTATTGTTCATCCCAGACCCCCTGACCCCAGCATGCACTCTCCGCGTTGTTTGGTTCCCACATCCCTAAGTGCCCCTAGTCCTGCATGCTCGCCCTCCCGTTCCTCCCCAGGCTCCCCGCTGCGTTCTCTTTCTCGGGTTCCTTCCCACCCAGCCCTACTAACCTTTCCGGTACAGAATGGGAAGGGTTTGTCCGAACACATTCGGGTCGGGTTAGCAGACCGCCTGACAGGTACGGTGAGTATGTTTAACCGCATGTGTTTTAACATCTGTTTAACTCTTTTCTCTACAGGGAAGGATGTAGATTGGCTAGTGCATGTGAACCAATCAGAGTAATGTACTACCACTAACTCCACCTTACAGTACACTTTATATTAACACCCATCTCCCATATTATGTAGTTACACTGGCGGTAGAGATGAACTAACAACGTATTATACTGCACCACCATGACTGATGATTAAAGATGATTTAAACACCAGACTGTGTCTGTACAGCTGTTTACACTGATCCTTGCCATTTTTACTGGTTTCTTATAAGAATAAAATCAGTTGCAATTTTTAATCTCTGCAGGGCAGAGTGGTCACAAGAACCTGATTCCAGTGCATGGAATATGCTGTATTGTTATATTAAATATTAATCTTATATTAATTCTGGACAAATTTAAATATGTATGCTCCCTGTGGCAAGTTTTTACATCACTTGTTAACAGACTGCTAAGTTGAGCAACAAACCCCTGTAGTATGTTCAGTCAAAAGCTGTAGGTCATTAAGGAAATAGCTGAACACTTTGAATGTGTGCTGCAGATGATACCTATTGATTTACCTGTCTTATGGAGAAAGTAACGCTCTCTTGCACAAATATTCAATTGTTTACATCAATGTGAAAATCGAAACATAATTAATGCCTCCTTCTTGTCTCTACATTGTGTAATGCAAAGCTAATTGAGCAATTAGGAGGTAACATATAACCATATAACCATATAACAATTACAGCACGGAAACAGGCCATCTCGGCCATTAAAGCCCGTGCCGAACAACTTGTTTCCCTTAGTCCCACCTGCCTGCACTCATACCATAACCCTCCATACCCTTCTCATCCATATGCCTATCCAATTTATTTTTAAATGATACCAACGAACCTGCCGCCACCACTTCCACTGGAAGCTCATTCCACACCGCTACCACTCTCTGAGTAAAGAAGTTCCCCCTCATGTTACCCCTAAACCTCTGTCCCTTAATTCTAAAGTCATGTCCTCTTGTTTGAATCTTCCCTACCCTCAATGGGAAAAGCTTGTCCACATCAACTCTGTCCATCCCTCTCATCATTTTAAAGACCTCTATCAAGTCCCCCCTTAACCTTCTGCGCTCCAGAGAATAAAGACCTAACTTATTCAACCTATCTCTGTAACTTAGCTGTTGAAACCCAGGCAACATTCTAGTAAATCTCCTCTGCACCCTCTCTATTTTGTTGACATCCTTCCTATAATTGGGCAACCAAAATTGTACACCATACTCCAGATTTGGTCTCACCAATGCCTTGTACAATTTTAACATTACATCCCAGCTTCTATACTCAATGCTCTGATTTATAAAGGCTAGCATACCAAAAGCTTTCTTTACCACCCTATCTATATGAGATTCCACCTTCAAGGAACTATGCACGGTTATTCCCAGATCCCTCTGTTCAACTGTATTCTTCAATTCCCTACCGTTTACCATGTGCGTCCTATTTTGATTTGTCCTGCCAAGGTGTAGCACCTCACATTTTAGAACCCTTTTTAAACAATGGAACAACATGCGCAGTACGCCAATCCTCGGGGACTATTCCCGTTTCTAATGACACTTGAAATATTTCTGTCATAGCCCCGGCTATTTCTACACTATCTTCCCTCAATGTCCTAGGGAATATCCTGTCAGGACCTGGAGACTTATCCACTTTTATATTTTTCAAAAGTGTCAGTACTTCTTTTACTTTGAAACTCATAGTATCCATAGCTACTCTACTAGTTTGCCTTACCTCACATAATTCAATATCCTTCTCCTTGGTGAATATCGAAGAAAAGAAATTGTTCAATATCTCCCCCATCTCTTTTGGCTCTGCAGATAGCTGTCCACTCGGTCTCTCCAATGGACCAATTTTATCCCTTGTTATCCTTTTGCTATTAATATAGCTGTAGAAACCCTTTGGATTTACTTTCACCTTACTTGCCAAAGCAACCTCATATCTTCTTTTAGCTTTTCTAATTTCTTTCTTAAGATTCTTTCTACATTCCTTATACTTCTCAAGCACCTCATTTACTTCATGCTGCCTATAATTATTGTAGATCTCCCTCTTTTTCCTAACAAGATGTCCAATTTCCCTTGAAAACCTGGGCTCTTTCCAATTTTTACTGGTTCCTTTCAACCAAACAGGAACATAAAGATTCTGTACTCTTAAAATTTCCCCTTTAAATGTCTTCCATTTCTCCTCTACATCTTTCCCATAAAACAAAATGTCCCTTTCACTCCTTTTAAATCATCTCGCATCTCGTTAAAGTTAGCCTTTCTCCAAACAAAAATCTCAACCCTAGGCCCAGTTCTGTCCTTCTCCATAATTATATTGAAACTAATGGTATTGTGATCACTGGACCCGAAGTGCTCCCCTACGCATACCTCCACCACCTGTCCCGTCTCATTTCCTAACAGGAGGTCCAGCACTGCCCCTCCTCTAGTAGGCACCTCTATGTATTGCTGCAAAAAACTATCCTGCACACATTTTACAAACTCCAAACCATCCAGCCCATTTACAGAATGTGTTTCCCAGTCTATGTGTGGAAAGTTGAAATCTCCCACAATCACTACCTTGTGCTTACTACTAATATCTGCTATCTCTTTACATATTTGCTCTTCCAATTCTCGTTCCCCATTTGGCGGTCTATAATATACCCCTATAAGTGTTGCTACACCTTTCCCACTTCTCAGTTCCACCCAAAAACCTCCCTAGATGAGCCCTCCAATCTATCCTACCAAAGCACTGCTGTAATATCTTCCCTGACCAGCAATGCAACACCTCCACCTCTTGCCCCTCCAATTCTATCACACCTGAAGCAACGAAATCCTGGAATATTTAGTTTCCAATCACAGCCCTCCTGCAACCATGTTTCACTGATCGCCACAACATCATACTTCCAGGTGTCTATCCAGACTCTAAGCTCATCCACCTTTCTTACAATGCTCCTAGCATAAAAATATGCACATTTAAGAAACCCCCCACCTCTTATTCTCTGTTTGTTTCCTTTTTTTTTCTTTCTCCTCTTGTGTCCGAGTGCTTCCCTTTTCTGCTTCCTGCCTCCCATTCTGTCTACTAGCTTTTGCTATTTGTATCCCTCGCCCCAACCATTCTAGTTTAAAGTCTCCCCAGTGGCCTTTGCAAATTTCCCCGCCAGGATATTGGTCCCCCTCGGGTACAAGTGCAACCCATCCTTTCTGTACAGGTCCCACCTACCCCAAAAGAAGTCCCAATGATCCAGAAACTTGAATCCCTGCCCTCTGCACCAGTCTTTCAGCCAAGCATTTAACCTCCACCTTGCTCCATTTCTACTCTCACTGTCATGTGGCACAGGCAGTAATCCTGAGATTGTTACCTTTTTGGTCCTTTTCCTCAACTCTCCTCCCAAGTCCTTAAATCCTCCCTTCAGGACCTCTTCCCTTTTTTTACCTATGTCATTGGTACCTATATGTACCATGACCTCAGGCTCCTCTCCCTCTGATTTGAGGATATCTTGGACACGTTTAGACACGTCCAAGACCTTGGCACCAGGGAGGCAGACCATCATCCTGGTCTCCCGACTGCGTCCACAGAATCGCCTATCCAACCCCCTAACAATAGAGTCCCCAATTACTATTGCCCTCCTCTTTTTTCCCCTACCTTTCGGAGCAACAGGGCCGGTCTCTGTGCTGAAGGCCCATCCGCTGTCGCTACCCCCGGGTAGGCTGTCACCCCCATCCGTACTCAAACAGGAGTACTTATTTGCCAGGTGTACTGACATTGGAGTACTCACTCGTTCATGCCTCTGCCCCTTGCCCTTCCTTAGCGTGACCCACATGTCTCTCTCCTGTGGTTTTGGAGTGACCACCTCCCTATAACTCTCCTCTATCACCTTTTCACTCTCCCTGACCAGGCAGAGGTCATCGAGCTGCTGTTCCAGGATCCTAATACGGTCCCTTAGGAGCCCCATCTCTCTGCACCTGATGCAGATGTGGACGTCAAGAGGGCCATCCGACGCCATGACCTCCCACATCTGACATGCAGTACAGTACACTGCTCTGGCTGACATTCTCTTGCCTTATCCTGGATCCGATACCAGTATAATATAATAGAAACTGCTGTGAGAAATCAGCAGGTATCTGACTCAAACAGCTGCTCCCTCTTGACCTTTAACCTACACCTTTATTATACAAACCAAAAGCACTGTACCTTTACTCACCCACTGTACCTTTACTCACCCACTGTACCTTTACTCACCCACTGTACCTTTACTCAAACACTGTACCTTTACTAAAACACTGTACCTTTACTAAAACACTGTACCTTTACTAAAACACTGTTTAGCATAAATGTTACAACTGTGTAAAAGCAGAACTGCAGATGAATGAAATTTAAAATCAACACAGCAAATTCTGAAAATACTCAGCAAGTCAGTTAATATCTGTGTTGAGAGAAATTGAGTTAATATTTCAGGATGATTATCTTTCTTCAGAACTGGGAAATATGTAGAAGATATTCATATTTAAAATGCAGTGAAATTGCTGGAATAGGAAGAACTAACAAAATGTCTGTGCGAGGGTGGAGATGAAAAGACTATGGCTGAAACAGATAAGGGTCAAACTGAGAGCATGCAGACCTTGGAGCAGTTGTCATAAAGTCATAGAGTGATGCAGTGTGGAAACAGGCCCTTTGGTCCACACTGGCTAACATGTCCCAGCTACACTAGTCCCACCTGCCCATGTTTGGTCCATATCCTTCCAAACCTGTCCTATCCATGTACCTGTCTGTTTCTTAAATGGTAGGATAGTCCCTGCCACAACTACCTCCTCTGGCAGCTTGTTCCATACACCTACCACCCTTTGTGTGAAAAACGTACCCCTCAGGTTCCTATTGAATCTTTCCCCCCTCAACTTAAACCTATGTCCTCTGGTCCTTGATTCACCTACTCTGGGCAAGAGACTCTGTGCATCTACCCGATCTATTCCTCTCATGATTTTATACACCTCAATAAGATCACCCCTCATCCTCCTGCGCTCCCAAGATTAGTGTTCAATTTCTACTTTTATTTCAGCTTTTTAGCATCTCCAATTTTTTGTTTTTCAATCCCTGGCCAGTTTTTTTTTTTTTCTCTCCACAGATGGTGTCTGACCTGCAGGACCTTCGTATGATTTCCTTATTTTGGAATTCAAGGAATTGCTGTGTTCTGCATCTCACAGTTTGAGCAAGACTTTTCACTCTTCTCTGTTCACCCTCTATTTACACGTCTGGCACAATGATGAGCCTCCACTAACAATTCATCAGCACCCTCTCCTCGTCAATCCTTATCATCTACCTTCTTTTGGACTGCTCTATAACATATATGTTTCTTATTCTTATACTGTCATTCTGCAAACATATACATGTCAGCTTTTGAGATTACCCCAATTCTGACAATGTGAATTTGGTTTCCCTCTCCACAGATGCTGTTTGACTTGCTGAGTATTTTGAAAATGTTTCATTGTTACAACAGAAATGGACTATCAGAGGTTGTGTAGCTCAAATCGTGAAAAGGTAGTGAAAGGATTTTAATAATTATCTTTACCTCTATTCCTCAATATGTGCTAAATTATAGATATACATATAGAATTGTTACAAATTGATGTCAACCATATTAAACAGTGCCCTGGGAAAACTGAAATATCAGGGGATAGAGCAGCAAAAGCTATTTCTTTGTTATAACTAAAAATGTTATATGTAAATATGTAATAAGAAGATTATCTAGAATCATATTATAGGTATCAAATATTTTTTTAGTTTAGTTTAGAGATACGCCGTGGAAACAGGTCCTGTTGCCCACCATGTCCGCGCCAACCAGTGATTCCTGCACATTAACGGTAGACGAGGAGAAATGTAGTTAGTCAAAGGGTGGTGAATCTGTGGAATTCTTTGCCACAGAAGGCTGTGGAGGCTAAGTCAGTGAATATTTTTAAGAGCGATAGATAGATTATTACAGGTGTCAGAGGTTATGGAGAGGAGGGAGGAGAATGGAGTTAGAATAGAATGATTGATCAGCCATGATTGAAAGGCAGCATAGACTTGATGGGCTGAATGGCCTACTCCTATCACTTATGACCTTTAAACTTATGAACACTATCCTACACACTAGGGACAATTTTACATTTATATCAAGCCAATTAACCTACAAATCTGAGTGGAGGGAAACCGAAGGTCTCAGCGAAAATCCATGAATGTCACAGGGAGAACGTACAAGCTCTGCACAGACAGCAACCCATAGTCAGGATCGAACCTGGCTCTGTAAGGCAGCAACTCTACTGCTAAGCCATCGTGGCACCCAAATGTAAAATTAATTTGTACTGCATATTGTGCTCACCACTGGCATTAGTGAATAGACATGAGCTTACTGCTGAATATAAAGATTGCAAGATACCTTAGGAGAACAGCAAAATGATCACTGAGAATGTAACCACAGTTTTTGAAGTTAAAGATTATTCAGGGTTGTGGTGGGATTGAATGAATATTGGTGTCATTACATGGAAACATCGAAAATAGGTGGATGAGTAGGCCATCCGAGGCCTTCGAGCCAGCACCGCCGTTCAATGTGATCATGGCTGATCATCCACAATCAATACCCCGTTCCTGCCTTCTCCCCATTTCCCTTGATTCTGCTAGCTCTAAGAGCTCTATCTCATTCCATTTTGAATGCATTGCCTTCTGAGGCAGAGAATTCCACAAATTTACAACTCTGAGTGAAAATGTTTTTCCTCACCTCAGTTCGAAATGGTCTACCCCTTATTCTTAAACTGTGTCCCCAGGTGCTGGACTCCCCCAACATTGGAAACATGTTTCCTGCATCTGGCTTGTCCAATCCCTCAATAATTCTATACTAGACTAAGTGGGACCCGTTGGGTCCCAGCTTCACATGGGAGGGCTGGTGCCCCAACGCAATATTCCACCTCTCCACCAATTCCAATATACACACACAGACTCACACACACACAGACTCACACGCACATACACGCACACTCACACAAACACACACACACACACACACACACACACACATACACACACACACACACACACACACACACACACACACACACACACACACACACACACACACACACACACACCCTCCACCTCACACACACACACTCACACACACACATACACTCACACATACACACACACACACTCACCCACTCATTCACACACATACTCACTCACACGCTCACTCACTCACACACACTCACTCAAACACACACACTCTCACACACTCACACACTCACACATACACACACTCACACATACACTCACACACACTCACACTCATACACATATACATTCACACACACATACACTCACACACAGACTCACACATACATACACTCACACACACACATACACTCACAAACACACTCACACTGTCACACACAGACTCACACACACAAATACACTCACACACTCACTCACACACACACATACACTCACACATATACTCATACATACACACACACACACTCACGCACACACTCACACACACACACACACACACACACACACTCACATACACACTCACACTCACACACACTGACTCACACACCATATATATGACAGTAAACCTTCTTGAATCTACTCATACAGCTGAGTGTGGCCTCTCCACTATGGGGCTTCCACAGTCAGCGGCACTTCTGCAATCAGCGTGACCTCTGCACTTACCGGAAATTACGTAATCAGCGCGACATCTGCACTCACCGGAAATTACGCAATCAGCACAACCTGTCCATTAAGCGGAAGTCACGAAATGAGCAGGACTTTTGGACTAAACATAGTCGGACCTAATAAAGCATGTATTCCTTCCAAACACAGTTGGACCTAATAAAACATTTATTCCTTCCAAACATAGTCGGATCTATAAACCATTTATTCCTTCCAAACATAGTCGGACCTAATAAAGAATTGTTGTTTCAAGCACAGGCAGGGCAGCAGGCCAAACAGCTCATGGCATTGTCATTTCATTTCATTTCATTTCCAATTAAGCATCGCACTTTCAAGCACAGGCAGGGCAGCAGACCAAACAACTCATGGCATTGTCATTAAGGGCCAACAAATCTCACCTTTATCCACATTATACTACATCTGCCATGCATCTGACCACTCACCCAACCTATCCAAGTCACCCTGCATCCTCATAGCATCTTCTTCACAGTTCACCCTGTCACCCAGCTTTTTGTCATCTGCAAATTTGCTAATGTCCATCATCTAAATCATTAATATATATTGTAGCTGCGGTCCGAGCACCGAGCCTTGCGGCACCCCACTAGTCACTTCCTGCCATTCTGAAAGGCACCCGTTAATTCCTACTCTGTTTCCTGTCTGCCAACCAATTTTCTATCCATGTTAATACTCTACCCCCAATACCAATGTGCTCTAATTTTGCCCACTAATGATTAGCAATGCATCCATGATTTCTAGAGCCACCTCCTTGAGTACCCTGGGATGCAGACGATCAGGCCCTGGGATTCAGACCCATCAGTCTACCCAACACCATTTCCTGACTAATGTGAATTTCCTTCAAATCCTCCGTCACCCTAGATCCTTTGCTCCCTAGTATATCTGGGAGATTATTTGTGTCTTCCTTAGTGAAGACAGAACCAAAGTACCTGTTCAACCATTTCCTTGTTCTCTACTAGAAATTCACCTGTTTCTGTCTTCGAGGGGCCCACATTTGTCTTAACTATTTTTTTCCCCTTCACATACCTAAAGAAGCTTTTACTATCCTCCTTTATATTTTTGACTAGTTTACCTTCGTACTTCATCTTTTCTCCTCGTATTGCCTTTCTGTTGTCCATTAAAGGTTTCCCAATCCTCTGACTTCCTACTCATCTTTGCTATGTTATACATCTTCTCTTTTAGTTTTGTACTACCCTTGACTTCTCTTGTCAGCCACGGTCGCCTCTTACTCCCCTTAGAATCTTTCTTCCTCTTTGGAATGAAATGATCCTGCATCTTCTGGATTATTCCCAGAAATTCCTGCCATTGCTGTTCCACCGTCATCTGTGCTAGGGTCCCTTTCCAGTCAACTTTGGTCAGGTCCTCCCTCATGCCTCCATAGTGCCCTTTGTTCTGATGCAATACTGACACTTCTGATTTTACCTTCTCGCTCTCAAATTGAAGATTAAAACTTATCATACTATGGTCACTACCTCCTAATTGCTCCTTCATCTTGAGTTCCCTTATCAGATCCAGTTTATTACACATCACTCAATCCAGAATTGCCTTCTCCCTGGTAGGCTACAGTACAAGCTGCTCTAAGAATCCATCTGGGAGGCACTCTACAAACTCCCTTTCTTGGGGTTCAGTGCAACCTGATTTTCCCAGTCTACCTGCATGTTGAAATGTCCCGTAACCACTATAGCATTACCTTTGTTACATGCTAATTTGAACTCCTGATTCAACTTGCACCCTATCTCCAGGCTACTGTTTGGGGGCCTGTAGACAACTCCCATTAGGGTATTTTTACCCTTACAATTTTTCAGTTCTATCCACAATGACTCTACATGTTCTGATTCTATGTCATCCTTTGCAAAGGACAGAATTTCATTCCTTACCAACAAAGCCACCCCATCCCCTCTGCCCAGCTGTCTGTCTTTCCGATAGGACGTATAACGCTGAATATTCAGGCCCCATCTCTGATCCTCTTGCAGCCATATCGCTGTAATTCCCACAACATCGTGCCTACCAATCTCTAACTGAGCTTCAAGCTCATCCACTTTATTTCTTATACTTCACACATTCATATATAACACTTTTAGTTCGGCATTCACCTCACCTTTCACACCGATTCCTATTTCTCCTGACCTGACTCTCTTAACCCTTCTTGAACTTTCCTTCCCATTAATTTGGGTGTCTTTCGTAACTTTTCCTGTACTCTCTTTCCCTTTAACTCCATACTTGTACTTCCAATCTGTTGACCCCACATGTATGTTATAGAGCAGTCCAAAAGAAGGTAGATGATAAGGATTGACGAGGAGAGGGTGCTGATGAATTGTTAGTGGAGGCTCATCATTGCGCCAGACGTGTAAATAGAGGGTGAACAGAGAAGAGTGAAAAGTCTTGCTCAAACCTGGGGAACAAACCTAATGTTGTTTGTTCCCCAGGTTTACTTGAAATGCCTTTAATTTTCAATCTATGTTTATCACATGTGCGAAGGGTATGTGAATCTAGTAACAATGGGTGGTGACTATCATCTTATATGACCACCAAGTGCTGAATGTCCTAATTCTGCTACTCTGATTTATGGGCTTATGAAGAGTGCTTTGTTTCCCTTTTGCAATATAGTGTTTATCTTAAATTGAATTGAATTGACTACTTTATTGTCACATGTGACAAGTCAAAGTGAAATTCTTTGCTTGCATACCATGCCACGATATGCAAATAGGCGCCCATAAAGGGCACTTAAAAAGTTACAAATTCACCCCCATGCCAGTCCCCCCTTGTTCTGCCCCCCTCCCTCATTGTAATCCCCCAGCACCAGTCCTCCATTGTACACTGTTTTTCCCCCTCCCTCAAGTAGGCACCCCCCACCCCCCCCCCCCAAGCTGGGTCCTCCTTTGTTCCTTCCCACAGCACTGGCATCCTTACTTCCAAGAAAATCAAGAAAGCTGAAATGAAGACTGGCTAAATTAGAACATGCATGGGTTCTGCACTAAATGCAGACTATCTTCAATGCATAGCCATACATCCAACAAATATATACGCTAAATGAATGATTCTTAGTTCTGGTGATATTTTTTAATTGGAGCCTGTGTTAGGAAGATTTTTTTTATAATGGAGCAAAAGAAATTGCCAGTCTTCATGAGATATCTTCTATTTCCTGACGTGGTAATTTTTGCATTGAATAAACTTCAAGATCAGAAAGTGGGGGAACATTTTCTCTTCTCAATACTCCAGTTTTGTCAAATTGTCAATTAAAAATAAAGGTCAGTGCTTTATCTTCTGATAAAACAATGGTTCAGGAGATTATGGAAAGATTTTGCAATGAAGGTTGGGCCCTTGTGGGACTACACCTTGAATATTGCCCACGGATTCCATCTCGAGTGAGGACTGATGAGGGGCCTTGACCATTCTGAAAGTCCCTCAGAATGGTCAAGGTCCTGACCATTCTGAGGGACCTTCAGAATGGTCAAGGCCCCTCATCAGTCCTGACCCAAAACGCCGCCTATCCATTTGCTACACAGAGGCTGGCTGACCTGCTGAGTTACTCCAGTAGTTTGCGTTTTACAGAGGGCTGACTCCTGGGATGAGTGGAATATCTTATGAGGAGACATTAATCGGATTGGATTTACACTCTCTAGAATTTAGAAGAATGAGAGGTAATCGCATCAAAAAACTGTGCAGGAAAGGGACACTGAAGTGGAAAATCAACCATGATCTTATTGAATGCAAGAGGAGGAATGGGGGATTAAATGGCCTCCTCCAGCTTCTGTTTTATGTATTCATCTGTTCTAACTTAAGGTTATTTCTATATTGACACAGTCTCCAACAGTGTGTGAAAAGAGGATTTTTAAACAGCGTCATTTTTGAAGAATTAGATGAATGAGGGCTGCACAGTTCAAAATCCTCAAACACTATTATCAAAACAAAATCAGTACCATCACCACTCTTCTCACACCAAAGGAAGTGTGACACTGTGGTTTGAACTGAGCAGTGATTTCTAGTGATGCATAGAATTACTAATAAGGAAAAGACATCCAACAGATATTATATATAAAATAATGGGTATACATTGTTAAACATAAATTCTGGGTGATGGTTCTTTTGAGTATATTGGAAAATGTGTGAGTGTGTACAAATCATCAAAATGGATGTTAATACTTGGGATCAAGAAAATAGTCTGTTAAACGTTGGCCCAGTAATATATTTCATCATGTCTCAACAGCACATTTCTAAATTATGTGACTGGATTTTTTTTTTTGTGTCATTTCTTCATATTAATGATAGTATTTTCTATGTACCATTTCCTGGATTAACGTAATGAATAAAATGTATTTCCATCAAGGTAGTTTACAAAGCTTTTGGCAATGTTACAAAGCACTGATGGATAATAAAAGCCTTTATCATTTTACTGTTGGTGTGAGGCCACAATAAAATAATAAAGCAGTTGTGTGAAGAGTCTGAAGAAGGGCCTCGACCTGAAACGTCACGCATTCCTTCTCTCCAGTGATGCTGCCTGTCCCGCTGAGTTACTCCATCTATCTTTGGCTTAAACGAGCATCTGCAGTTCCTTCCTACACAAAGCAGTTGGCTAAATCTGCACTGGTTGGACTTTGCAGATTTTTCAGACCATCATTGATTGATCATTTCAATGTTCATTTTGTCATCAAGCAGCAATTGAACAAACTCCTGAAATGTCAACCACTCCATAATTCCAAAAGAAAACAAGATATGTCGGACATCTATTCAACAAATTTAATTCAGTACCCGGTATACACAATTTCTATCATGGAGTATAAAGATATATTTTTTAAATGACCTAGTCTCCAATAAATAATGAGTTCATGCCAATTACCAGATGCGACTAAATGACTTCTCATTACTTATGCAACAGGATATAAAGTGTAAATCAGCGCTATCAGTATATAAAGAAAGACGAGGTAAAGATTTTGATTGTAATGGCCATGTATCAGTTATTGTGAAAGCAATCCACTTCTTATTAATATGTCATGGATAAACCCAAAGAAAATTACCATCATTATCTGTCATCTGTGATGTTAAATCTATCCCAACTCCAATACACAGTTGCAAAAACTTAATTCTCCATGGAGAATTAGAAGTGCAATCAAACTGGCTTCAGCTGAGCAAGTAGACCACTAATCTCCTTAGCACACAGGACAAGGCCACCGGCAGCCTTAATTGATTTAAAACAGGCTGTATCTGAGAGTGTGTAGGAAATTAGAGAGTTCAGATTCCCATGTGGACCTCAATAAAAAAAGGCAGGATGTAAGCCTGGTGCTAGAATGGATTTCAAAATGAAAATCTGATAAGCTGCTTAAAATTGTCATTAAGTCAGAAAATGATATTAATGCCATTGCTGTCGGTACATCATGTATTGTCACCTGGTTAATTATCTTTTGAGCAAAAGCTGGGGTGGCCTTTCATGACTAATCTCATCACATATTTATTAAATCCCTTTTGGCAGAAAGAAAGAGCTTATAGGGGTTAGTCTCATCTGTGTGTCCACTGTTCAGGCACTCCTGACAGCTTCACTGATTATTGAAAAGGACATTTCTAAGCTCACAACAAACTTTTCTGCCAACTGGTTTATTACAATTCTTAGTAAACTTGCAATGGTATTTTTTTTTTAAATAAATCATTACCTATCATTTATATTGAACTTTGGAGGAAAGAATATACAAAAAATATGTTGTGGTTCATAAAATGCCATTTTGTTTTGCAAATTTAACAGACTAAACCATGGTAACATATGTTGTTGGTTCCACAAAATACTTAAATGCTCTGGAGATCAGATAGTGGCAAATTTAATCGCCTCCTCTGATGTTGGATAATGCCATTACTCCAGAAGTGTTTGTATTATGCACTTATTAGATGTTTGAGATGCATTTTGTATTTGGCCTCTGAGCTTTAGGCCTGCTACCTAGACTGACCTTATTAATTTTTAGTGGGATCAGCAACCTTTACTAAGTGAAATGTAGACCTAAGGAACTGCAGATCCCCTGCAGTTTACAAACAAAGATGCTGAGTGCTGGAGTCCATGAATGACTGCTAGATCTGGTGCATACCACTCCCTTTCCCATTCCCATACTGACATTACTGTCCTGTATCTCTTACATGACCAGTTAGGCTATACACAAACTGAAGGAATGGCTTTAGTTTACAGCCCAACAGTATGAACATTGGATTTTCCAATTTTAGATAACTCATCTACAAATATGCCCTTTTCCCTCCCTCTATATGCCATACCTGAATGCAAACCCATTTTCCCAGTCCCCTTCCTCCCTGTCACCTTCCATTTATTTTCAGTCTTCTAACTTCACATTTCACACCCCTTCTCTCACTACCCTTTGTCTTTCATCTCTGGGCTTTGTCGAACCATCTGCCAATGGACATAACGATCATTTCTATCCATTGGCCATCTATGACTTGCCAGGCTTTGTCCTGCTCACCACCTCTCTTTCAGCATTCTCCCTCTTACTGCATTGTCTGAAGAAGGGTCCCGATCAGTAAACATCTATCCACCTTCTCCAGAGACGCTGCCTGACCCGTTGAGAAACATCAGTACTTTGTGTCTTCACTAAGTATTTGTAATATATTTTAATTAACGTTAATATTTTCAATTAATCTATATGTTGAAGGTTGAACGTTTTATTCTTTTTTTAATATTTTATTTGTATTTTATCATTTTTTAATTGTACAAATGATTTTCAGCTTTTCCTACAAGTCACTAATTTATGGTAGTGTTTAGAGTGAAAAAGACTTCCCTACAGTTCCTGAAATTATTTCCATGAAGAAATTTGTTAGATATTTTACTTCTTTGAGCAGGAAAGCAAAGTAGATAATCTCTGCATTATATGATGCAGGAAACCTTTTCTTCTGCTTTATTGTTTTTTTTAAAATTACATTAAATCTGAGGAAAATAGGAAACCAGTCCCTCGAGTGGTTCCTCAATTCAGTTAGAGCATGTACATTTACTTGTGTTTCTTCTAACCTTTCATATTATTGCTCAATAAAAGTGTCTTAAAAATGGCAATTGATCCTTCAAGCACAGTCTTTTGAGTGAGTTCTTAATTTCCACTAGGATTTGTGTGAAGAACTGTGAATGTTCACTCTTAAATGACCTAGTTCTAGTTTTACCATTTGTCTGGAATTTCTGCAGTTAACCACAAACAATGGTGCTCACAGATGACTAAAAAGCAACCCTTCAAAGAATTGAAATCTGTGACAAGAATTCCCATTTCCAGCCCCTGTTGCTGACAACGGGAGCCCTTGTGTGTCGCACCTGTGATGTCATCAATAGCCAAACAGCAAATGGCATTTAATAAACCCCACAGATAGCACACCAGAAAAGAAAACCATTATTCACTATTTAAACATTATTTGGAGTATTAAACAAAGAATGATTCAGGAAAAATACAAGTTTTTGAGATTTCATTTCGATTATAGTTTAGTTTAGTTTAGAGATACAGCGTTGACCAGCTATCTCCGCACATTCAACACTATCCTACACACTGGGGACAATTTGCAATCTTTACCGAAGCCAATTAATCTACAAACCTGTAAATCTTTGGAGTGTGGGAGGAAACCGGAGCAACTGCGCAAAAACCATGCATCGACAGGGAGAATAGAAACATAGAAACATAGAAATTAGGTGCAGGAGTAGGCCGTTCGGCCCTTCGAGCCTGCACCGCCATTCAATATGATCATGGCTGATCATCCAACTCAGTATCCTGTACCTGCCTTCTCTCCATACCCTCTGATCCCCTTAGCCACAAGGGCCACATCTAACTCCCTCTTAAATATAGCCAATGAACTGGCCTCAACTACCCTCTGTGGCAGAGAGTTCCTGAGACCCACCACTCTCTGTGTGAAAAAAGTCCTTCTTATCTCGGTCCTAAAGGATTTCCCCCTTATCCTTAAGCTGTGACCCCTTGTCCTGGACCTCCCCAACATCGGGAACAATCTTCCTGCATCTAGCCTGTCCAACCCCTTAAGAATTTTGTAAGTTTTTATAAGATCCCCTCTCAATCTCCTAAATTCTAGAGAGTATAAACCGAGTCTATGCAGTCTTTGTTCATAAGACAGTCCTGACATCCCAGGAATCAGTCTGGTGACCCTTCTCTGCACTCCCACTATGGCAATAATGTCCTTCCTCAGATTTGGAGACCAGAACTGCACGCAATACTCCAGGTGTGGTCTCACCAAGACCCTATACAACTGAAGTAGAACCTCCCTGCTCCTATACTCAAATCCTTTTGCTATGAAAGCTAACATACCATTTGCTTTCTTCACTGCCTGCTGCACCTGCATGCCTACTTTCAATGACTGGTGTACCAGGACACCCAGGTCACGCTGCATCTCCCCTTTTCCTAATCGGCCTCCATTAGATAATAGTCTGCTTTCCTATTTTTGCCACCAAAGTGGATAACCTCACATTTATCCACATTATACTGCATCTGCCAAACATTTGCCCACTCACCCAGCCTATCCAAGTCACCTTGCAGTCTCCTGGCATCCTCCTCACAGCTAACACTGCCCCCCAGCTTAGTGTCATCCGCAAACTTGGAGATATTGCCTTGAATTCCCTCATCCAGATCATTAATGTATATTGTAAATAGCTGGGGTCCCAGCACTGAGCCTTGCGGTACCCCACTAGTCACTGCCTGCCATTGTGAAAATGACCCGTTTACTCCTACTCTTTGCTTCCTGTTTGCCAGCCAGTTCTCTATCCACATCAATACTGAACCCCCAATGCTGTATGCTTTAAGTTTATATACTAATCTCTTATGTGGGACCTTGTCAAAAGCCTTCTGGAAGTCCAGATACACCACATCCACTGGTTCTCCCCTATCCACGCTACTAGTTACATCCTCGAAAAATTCCACAAGATTTGTCAGACATGATTTACCTTTCGCAAATCCATGCTGACTTTGTCCAATGATTTCACCACTTTCCAAATGTGCTGCTATCCCATCTTTAATAACTGACTCTAGCAGTTTCCCCACTACCGATGTTAGACTAACTGGTCTGTAATTCCCCGTTTTCTCTCTCCCCCCCTTCTTAAAAAGAGGGGTTACGTTTGCTACCCGCCAATCCTCAGGAACTACTCCAGAATCTAAAGAGTTTTGAAAGATTATCACTAATGCATCCACTATTTCCGAAGCTACTTCCTTAAGTACTCTGGGATGCAGCCTATCTGGCCCTGGGGATTTATCGGCCTTTAATCCATTCAATTTACCCAACACCACTTCCCGACTAACCTGGATTTCACTCAAGTCCTCCTTTGTCCTACGGTCCCCTGCTATTTCCGGCAGATTATTTATGTCTTCCTTAGTGAAGACGGAACCAAAGTAGTTATTCAATTGGTCCGCCATATCCTTGTTCCCCATGATCAACTCACCTGTTTCTGACTGCAAAGGACCTACATTTGTTTTAACTAATCTCTTTCTCTTCACATATCTTCTTTCTCTTCACATATGTGTACAAACTCCGTACAGAAAGCACCCGTAGTAAGGATTGAATTCGGGTCTCTGGCACTGTACAGCAGCAGCTCTACTGCTGTGACACCATAATGCCCTTGCTCTTTACTTCATGAGAAATAATTTTGAAATATAACCTGAAAAATATCATACATTTCGAAATACATATAATGCAAATATACAAAATAGTTTTTGTTACACCAGATGTATTGTATCAATAATTATAAATTAGTGTGTCATTAAAAACTGTCGGACCTCGTGACAAACAGTAAGAGTTTCTGGGTATTTTACAGTGGGACTAGTTTACAAATAGCATAAATTCATGACAGTTGAAGTGAACTCCTGAGTTTCCATTGCCAAAATGTTGCAAACATCGAGCCAGTGAAGAGCACTGAATCACTGACAGCAACTTGGGGATTCACAGAAGAAATTTCAAAGTAGTTGACAGCTCCATAAAGTAATGATTGATGAATGCTGATAGTTTTACTGTTATTCTTACCACAAAATCTGGACAATTAAACCTCGTCCTCTGGATTCCCCTAGCAGAGGAAATAACTCCAATGTAATGATCCTATCATATCTCTTTATCACGTCAACATCTCAATTAGATAATCCCTCCACCCCCAAAAGAAATGCAAGCTAAGCTTATAAAATCTGACTTCATATTTTAACTGTTTTGTGAAAAATAATTTATATATTCTATCCATTAGCCTTTGTAACTATTATTTATCTTTAATATAATGTTGGATTTCCATGGTTCCTCATATACAGATTTCTAGGATCGAACATTGACAAGATCAAGCATCAACATATTATCATGTATTGTCCATCGCACATCTGTCACAATTTTTCGAATTCACTGAGTCTTGTTCCATCCCTTTGCAATTTCCTGCTTCCATCAATACTGCTTGCAATGCCTCTTAACATTGTCATCTGCATTCTGGCTGTTGCAACTGAGTCATTGATACGAATGATGAAAAGCTAAGACCTCAACACATAATTCTGGAGAACATCACCTCAGGAGGGAGGACTTAGTTCTCTTAGCCAAAAGACCAACAACTAGGAGACATAGATTTAAAGTAGAGATACAACAAACTGCAGATACTGGCATCAATGAACTACAGGGAGAGACTGGACAGACTTGGTTTGTTTTCTCTGGAATGCCAGAGATTGCGGGGTGACATGATGGAAGTATGTAAAATTATGATAGATAGGGTAGACAGAACATTTTTCTCAGGATGGAAAAATCAAATACTAGAGGGTACAGCATTAAGGTGAGAAGGGCAAAGTTTTTAAAGGAGATGTGCAGGGCAAGTTTTTACATAGAAGATGGTGAGTGCCTAAAACACCCGATGGGAGCGATGATTGAAGCAGATACATTAGTGGCATTTAAAATACTTTTGGATAGGCATATGGATACGCAGGAAAAGTAGGGATGTGATTGACTTTAAACTGCCCTTTGAAGCAACCTAGCCTGTCATTCTTTTATCATTATAGTTCCTTGGGAACTTTTTAAAATTCAGAATATGTTAAGCGTCTGGAAGATATCACATATAAAAATTAACTGGATGTGCTACAAAACTACAGACTGAGTTCTAGGAAGTAAAGTTAATAAGAATAAATCTTTTTTTGGATATTGGGCTAAACGGCGCAAGATATGAATTTCTATGATAGCATAATTCTATCATGGTTTGGATAATTTTGAATGCTAAGGTCTGTATTTTGCTGAATAATAATAATAATAATAATAATAATAATAATAATAATAATAATAATAATAATAATAATAATAATTCCAAGGTTCCCCAATATTGACCTTTGTATGTGTGATTTGCTGGCAAGGCCACCATTCATTGTCAATCCCAGGGAACTATAATGATAAAAGAATGACAGGCTAGGTTGCTTCAAAGTACTCCTGACCGACATCCACTATAAACCTACTGACTCCCACGGCTATCTAGACTACTCTTCCTCCCACCCTGCTTCCTGTAAGGACTCCATCCCCTATTCCCAATTCCTCCGTCTACGCCGCATCTGCTCCCAGGATGAGGTGTTCCACACCAGGGCATCACAAATGTCCTCATTCTTCAGGGAACGGGGATTCCCCTCCCCCACCATAGATGAGGCTCGCACCAGGGTCTCCTCCATACCCTGTAACACTGCCCTCTCTCCCCATCCCTCCACTCGCAACAATGGCAGAATCCCCCTGGTCCTCACCTTTCACCCCACCAGCCGGCACATACAACACATAGTCCTCCGCCAGTTTTGCCACCTCCAATGTGACCCCACCACTCGCCACATCTTCCCATCTCCCCCCCTGTCTGCCTTCCGCAAAGACCATTCCCTCTGCAACTCCCTTGTCAATTCTTCCCTTCCCTCCCGCTCTACCCCTTCCCCGGGCACTTGTCGCTACACTTGTCGCTTTACCTCCCCCCTCCACTCCATTTAAGCACCCAAGCAGTCATTCCAGGTCCGACAGAGGTTCACCTGCACCTCCTCCAACCTCATCTCTTGCATCCGCTGCTCTAGATGTCAGCTGATCTATATCGGTGAGACCAAGCGGAGGCTTGGCGATCGTTTCGTCGAACACCTCCGCTCGGTCCGCATTAACCAACCCGACCTCCCGGTGGCTCAGCACTTCAACTCCCCCTCCCATTCCGTATCCGACCTCTCTGTCTTGGGCCTCCTCCACGGCCAGAGTGAGCAACACCGCAAATTGGAGGAACAGCACCTCATATTCCGCTTGGGGAGTCTGCATCCTCTTGGCATGAACATCAAATTCTCTCAATTCTGTTAACCCTGGTTGTCTCCTCCCCTTCCTACCTCTACCTCAGCCCTCGGGCTCCTCCTGCTCCTTTTCCCTTTCTTCCCCCCGCCTCCCCCCACCCCCCATCAGTCTGAAGAAGAGTTTCGGCCCAAAACGTTGCCTATCTCCTTTGCCCCATAGATGCTGCTGCATTTTGTGTACCCCTGAGTGAATCAATTGCATTTTTACATCAATCCCGTGGTTTTATGGTCACCACTTGCATGTTAAAATCCATATTTATTTAATTAATTGAGCTTAAAACACAGTGCTGTCATTATGAGATGTGTACATGTGTCTGGATCATTAAGACAGGTTTCTAGAATATTTGTCCTACAAGATATTCACTGTATCCATGATTTTTAAGATATGTTGTGCTGCCGGCATTTTTGGCAGATTAATTCATTGTGAAACTGAATGCAAAATAATCAACTCACAGTCTGTAAAATGTAAAACCTCTGATAATTAACATAGTGTCAAAGAGTCTTACAGCATGGAAGCAGGCACTTCGGCCCAACTTGCCCACACTGGCCAACAGGTCCCAGCTACACTAGTCCCACTTGCCTGCGTTTGGCCCATCTATATTACTAAAAGTCTGATCTTGACCGCTTTTGGCTCACTGTGGTGTGATTTCCAAGAGAACGCTGCCACCTATGGCCTTCACTTTTGGATAGCTCACTCATTGCCCCCCTCTGCCTTCCTGGACCAGAGGATTTTTCCCATTGATGAAAAATCAGAGAGATATTAATGTTTTTTAATAATTTGCCATTCTCTCTGCTGCCCCTGCTGGAGGAAGGGGGAGGGACTATAAAACCAGGAAGTGGTGTGCCTCACTCAGTCTCTGCAAGATGGAGGAAGCCAGAGGTTCTCGTCTCTCTGAATAGCACTGAACACACGTCTACTCAACTGTGAGTGCCCTTAATGTGGTTTGAAAATGAGAATATGGTTGGTTTGAAGTAAAAAGGCACTGCCTGCAAATGTTTGTTTGGGTGCTTTGGGTTGAAGTTAAAAGGCACTACTACAAATGGTGGCTTGGGTGCTTTGGGTTGAAGTTAAAAGGCACTACTGCAAATGGTGGCTTGGGTGTTTTTGGTGGAAGTTAAAAGGCACTACTGCAAATAGTGGCTTGGGTGCTTTGGGCTGAAGTTAAAAGGCACTACTGCAAATGGTGGCTTGGGTGCTTTGGTTTGAAGTGAAAAGGCACTACTGCAAATGGTGGCTTGGGTGCTTTGGGTTGAAGTGAAAAGGCACTACTGCCAATGGTGGCTTGGTTGCTTTGGGTTGAAGTGAAAAGGCACTACTGCCAATGGTGGCTTGGGTGCTTTGGGTTGAAGTTAAAAGACACTACTGCTAATGGTGGCTTGGGTGCTTTTGGTTGAAGTTAAAAGGCACTACTGCCAATGGTGGCTTTGGTGCTTTGGGTAACTTCCTGTTTGCACTGCATATTGATTTTAGATAGAATGCTACCACTTACGGCTGTGATTTTTTGGCCATCTTACTCAGTCCCCCTCTGCTCAGCAGGTGCAGAGGATTCTTCCCATCAATGAAAAATAAAAGTTTTAGTTGTGTTTAAAAAATGTTGAGAATCTCTCTCCTGTCAATCACACCATGAAGGCCACACCTTTTCGGGGGGGAGGGGTTATACAACCCGGAAGTGTGGGCGTGGCTCAGTCTCTGCATGATGGGGGAGGGAGACGTCACGACTCGGTCTTAGCTGTGAATCAACTGAACACACTGAATGTCTACTTCTTCTTCTTCTTCTTCTTGCGTATGGTGTGCACAGCCTGAAGTTGTAAGACAACTTGTTCTGTTTGATCTTCTGTTTGTGCACGCCAGGTTGATTGCATTCGTCGAAACAGGGTGGACCACGTGAAGGGTGCAATCTCCCACTCCGAATGTCTACGAACTGTGAGTTTTGTGTTTTATGTGGTTTTATGGTGGTTTCACCCTGCTTGAAATGGTATGAAACTGCATTTGAATGTGGTGGCCTTGCACCCTGCATGGAATGGTATGAAACTGCCCTTGAATGTGATGGCGTCGCACCCTGCATGAAATGGTATGAAGCTGCATTTCAATTTGGTGGCCTTGCACCCTGCTTGAAGTGGTACAAAACTGCACTGAATGTGGTGGCCTTGTACCCTGCTGAAAGTGGTATGAAACTGCACTTGAATTTGGTGGCCTTGCACCCTGCTTAAAGTGGTATGAAACTGAACTTGAATTTGGTGGCCTTGCACCCTGCTTGAAGTGGTTAGAAACTGCACTTGAATTCAGTGGCCTTGCACCCTGCTTGAAGTGGTAGGAAACTGCTCTTGAATTCGATGGCCTTGCACCCTGCTTGAAGTGGTAGGAGACTGCACTTGAATTTGGTGGCCATGCACCTTGCTCGAAGTGGTAAGAAACTGCACTTGAATTTGGTGGCTTTGCACCCTGCTTGAAATGGTCGGAAAATGGATTTGAATTTGGTGACCTTGCACCCTGCTTGAAATGGAATTCCAAGGAATAGCCATAAGTCAACTGCCAGCCCACCAGCCATGAGTGAGCTGTCAGCACATCAGGCCTGAGGGACTGAGCTGCCACCCTAAGAACCCATATCAGCGCTCCAGAAAGCCCCCCCACTGGCCACCAATATTGGAATTGGTGGAGAGGTGGAATATTGCGTCGGGGGTCCAGCCCTCCCGTGTGAACTTAGTCTAGTATCCCTCTAAACCTGTCCTATCAATGTAGCTGTCTAAATGTTTCTTAAACATTGTGATAGTACTTGCCTCACCCACTTCCTCAGGCAGATCGTTCCATACCCTTTGCATGAAAATGTTACCCCATAGGTTGCTATTTAATCTTCCCCCCCCCACCCCCACCTTAAACCTAAGCTATAAACCTATGATATGTTGTAGTTCCCCAATTACCCTGTTCATACACACAATTTGAAGTTTGGGAAGATTGCCAAAGAGGTCTGTAAGAACACTTATCCCAATGTCAAACAGAAGTTAAAATATTATGTTTGATCTTTTTATCACTGTTTCCCCACATCCCTTTTAGGAACACTATCTCAAGTCTATTTATACACTGTGCAGAAAGCAGGTTGTGAACTGTGCTGTGCTGACTGCCAGGTTTGGCTGAGCAAAGCGTTTGTGGTCATTATATCCAGCATCATTAAAATTGTAACAAGATAGAAATTAGATCAATTCATTTTTATTTACAGGGTTTCTGCTCGAGTCTGATGACTACTTGAATCACTTAAGAAAACAGGTGTTAAGATTGCCCCAGAGTAATAGAAGAACACAAATTTAGATTTTAATTCCTATTCCATCAGGCTTTTGACAGATGACTGGCTTTAAAATTCTTTGTCAAGATTTATTTGTACAGTAATCTGCTAAAGGGTCTTTCCCACTTAAGCGATTTTTCAACGGTTGCCGGCACTCGCATGAAAAACTGGGAAATGGAACGGCGACTGTCAGAGTCACACACACACACACACACACACACACACACACACACACACACACACACACACACACACACACACACACACACACACACACACACACCCCCCCCCCCCCCCCCCCCCCCGCATAAGCGGGAGCCAGGGCAAGCGAGGGGAGCGCTGTCTGAAATTCACACGGTGCAAAGCCAAGGTGATACAGGCACACCGCGATGAACAGGAAGGTTAAGACGGCTCGCACAGTGTATGGTAAGTCCTTTAAAAGAGGGTGGAGAAGGGGTGGAGACACTTTTAAGAAGCCCGACAACTTTTAATAAGCCAGAGACACACAGCTGTGAAGTTCGGCGGGCATTTAACATTACCGGTCGGTTATCCTTGGTGCTGAAAACGCGTGCTTACGTTTTTTTTCCCCCAATGAGCCAATGAAAATGACCGGTCAGCAAAGGCGATTAACTAAAACTACCTACGGCTACCTTGACTACGTATAGCTACATGGCTACCCCACTAAACTGCACCTATGACTACAGGATTATCGATTTTCTCCGTGGCGACCAACTTTTTGTCGCAGAAAATGTTTCAACATGTTGAAAGTTTGCAGCGACCAGACCGAGGCCACGACTAGTTCCCAGAATGCGGAAACTCCTCGCGACCATGAAGGAGACTCCCCAGAGACCACCAGCGAACATGTGGCGACAGTGTGGAGATCATGTGGCGAGTGCATAGTCTCCTGCACTCACCTAAAAAGTCGCCTAAGTGGGACAGGCCCTTAACTATCACTTCAGAAATCCCAATGATTCGACAAGGGCTCATCGGCTGCTGATTCCTGCACTCCCCTTCATGCACTGGGTTCCCTGTTCGCCTGCATCTTTTCCCACACCAGGGCCCCAGCCTCTTAAACACACCCAGATCTCTTGTTCCTTTGAAATCTGGTTCTCTTCCCTGTACTCCCTTGAAACTCACGAGGGCCTTGTTTCCTACACTCCTTTTAAAATTGCCAGTTTCACTGGAATATCTATTATTTTACTATGTAACATGTAAAAAGTGAATTGAAAGTGTGTTGGAGTATTAATATGAATGGCAGGCGATAGTCCAGACATGTGCTAGTCTCACATAACTGGAGTCTTGAGTATGCTAGATTATTGGAGTTCTATTATATACTGAATTAGACTCCAATTGTTCCTTGAATAATATGACCTAAAGCGCTGGAGTAATTCTATGGGTCAGGCAGCGCCTTTGGAGAACATGGATAGGTAACATTTTGGGTTGGAAAACTTCTTCAGATTAAGGGCAGGACACTGGTGTAACGGGTAGAGCTGATGTCTTACCATGCCGGAGACCCGAGTTCAATCCTGACTATGGATGCTGTCTGTACATAGTTTGTACATTCTCCCTTTTGTATCTGTGTACATTTGTGATCTGCGTGGGTTTTCTCCGTGAGCTCCGCTTTTCTCCCACACTCCAAAGATGTACAGGTTTGTAGGTTGATTGGCTTTCGTAAAAAATTATAAGTTGACCCTTGTGTATAGGATAGTGTTAAGCCCCTGTCCCACTTGGGAAACCTGAATGGAAACCTCTGGAGACTGTGTGTCCCACCCAAGGTTTCCGTGATGTTCCCGGGGGTTCCGGTCACTCTCCACGAGTTCTGGTCAATTGCCTGGAGAGCCTCAACTGAAGCGTGAGCTGCATCTAATGACCAAAGATCCTATAGGATCTTTGCTGCCGACCACGCACACACACATCGCCAAGGTGGGGGGCACACACACATCGCCAAGGTGGGGGCCAGGGACAGCGGAGGAGCGCTTACTGCGTGTTGAAGAGGAAAGTTAATGGCTGCCACAAAGCATGGTAAGTCCTTTAGAGAGCATGGGAGGGAGAGAAGGAGAGAGTATGGAGCAGAAGGGGGGAGAAGGGGAGAGAATGGGGGGCAGAAACAATGGAGATAGTTTTCCCCCGTCTCCCCCCCCCGTCTCCCCCCCCCCCCGTCTCCCCCCCCCCGTCTCCCCCCCCCCGTCTCCCCCCCCCCGTCTCCCCCCCCCCGTCTCCCCCCCCCCCGTCTCCCCCCCCCCGTCTCCCCCCCCGTCTCCGCCCCCGTCTCCCCCCCCGTCTCCCCCCCCCGTCTCCCCCCCCCGTCTCCCCCCCCCGTCTCCCCCCCCGTCTCCCCCCCCCCGTCTCCCCCCCCCCCGTCTCCCCCCCCCGTCTCCCCCCCCCCCGTCTCCCCCCCCCCCGTCTCCCCCCCCCCCCCGTCTCCCCCCCCCCCCGTCTCCCCCCCCCCCCCCC
This sequence comes from Raja brachyura, assembly GCA_963514005.1. The sequence goes on along the minus strand of OY740785.1, from coordinate 41,012,991 downwards.
GTCTCCCCCCCCCCCCCACGTCTCCCCCCCCCCGTCTCCCCCCCCCCCCCGTCTCCCCCCCCCCCCGTCTCCCCCCCCCCCCGTCTCCCCCCGTCTCCCCCCCCCGTCTCCCCCCCGTCTCCCCCCCGTCTCCCCCCCCGTCTCCCCCCCCGTCTCCCCCCCCGTCTCCCCCCCCGTCTCCCCCCCCGTCTCCCCCCCGTCTCCCCCCCGTCTCCCCCCGTCTCCCCCCCGTCTCCCCCCCGTCTCCCCCCCCGTCTCCCCCCCCGTCTCCCCCCCCGTCTCCCCCCCCGTCTCCCCCCCGTCTCCCCCCCCGTCTCCCCCCCCGTCTCCCCCCCGTCTCCCCCCCCGTCTCCCCCCCGTCTCCCCCCCCGTCTCCCCCCCCCCGTCTCCCCCCCCGTCTCCCCCCCCCCGTCTCCCCCCCCCCGTCTCCCCCCCCCCGTCTCCCCCCCCCCGTCTCCCCCCCCCGTCTCCCCCCCCCCGTCTCCCCCCCCGTCTCCCCCCCCGTCTCCCCCCCCCGTCTCCCCCCCCCGTCTCCCCCCCCGTCTCCCCCCCCCGTCTCCCCCCCCCGTCTCCCCCCCCCGTCTCCCCCCCCGTCTCCCCCCCCCGTCTCCCCCCCCCGTCTCCCCCCCCGTCTCCCCCCCCGTCTCCCCCCCCGTCTCCCCCCCCCCGTCTCCCCCCCCCGTCTCCCCCCCCGTCTCCCCCCCCGTCTCCCCCCCCCGTCTCCCCCCCCCGTCTCCCCCCCCCCGTCTCCCCCCCCCGTCTCCCCCCCCCGTCTCCCCCCCCCCGTCTCCCCCCCCCGTCTCCCCCCCCCCGTCTCCCCCCCCCCCGTCTCTCCCCCCCCCGTCTCTCCCCCCCCCCGTCTCTCCCCCCCCCCCGTCTCTCCCCCCCCCGTCTCTCCCCCCCCGTGTCTCCCCCCCCCCGTGTCTCCCCCCCCCCGTGTCTCCCCCCCCCCGTGTCTCCCCCCCCCGTGTCTCCCCCCCCCCCGTGTCTCCCCCCCCCCCGTGTCTCCCCCCCCCCGTGTCTCCCCCCCCCCGTGTCTCCCCCCCCCGTGTCTCCCCCCCCCCCCGTGTCTCCCCCCCCCCGTGTCTCCCCCCCCCCCGTGTCTCCCCCCCCCCCCGTGTCTCCCCCCCCCCCGTGTCTCCCCCCCCCCCGTGTCTCCCCCCCCCCGTGTCTCCCCCCCCCCGTGTCTCCCCCCCCCCCGTGTCTCCCCCCCCCCCCGTGTCTCCCCCCCCCCCGTGTCTCCCCCCCCCGTGTCTCCCCCCCCCCCCGTCTCCCCCCCCCCCCGTCTCCCCCCCCCCCGTCTCCCCCCCCCCCGTCTCCCCCCCCCCCCGTCTCCCCCCCCCCCCGTCTCCCCCCCCCCGTCTCCCCCCCCCCCGTCTCCCCCCCCCCCGTCTCCCCCCCCCCCCGTCTCCCCCCCCCCGTCTCCCCCCCCCCGTCTCCCCCCCCCCCGTCTCCCCCCCCCCCGTCTCCCCCCCCCCCCGTCTCCCCCCCCCCCCGTCTCCCCCCCCCCCCCGTCTCCCCCCCCCCGTCTCCCCCCCCCCGTCTCCCCCCCCCCCCCGTCTCCCCCCCCCCCCGTCTCCCCCCCCCCCGTCTCCCCCCCCCCCCGTCTCCCCCCCCCCCGTCTCCCCCCCCCCCGTCTCCCCCCCCCCCCGTCTCCCCCCCCCACCCCCCCCCCTCCCCCCCCCCCCTCCCCCCCCCCCCCTCCCCCCCCCCCCCGTCTCCCCCCCCCCGTCTCCCCCCCCCGTCTCCCCCCCCCGTCTCCCCCCCCCCGTCTCCCCCCCCCCCGTCTCCCCCCCCCCGTCTCCCCCCCCCGTCTCCCCCCCCGTCTCCCCCCCCCCGTCTCCCCCCCCCCGTCTCCCCCCCCCGTCTCCCCCCCCCGTCTCCCCCCCCCGTCTCCCCCCCCCCCGTCTCCCCCCCCCGTCTCCCCCCCCCCGTCTCCCCCCCGTCTCCCCCCCCGTCTCCCCCCCGTCTCCCCCCCCCGTCTCCCCCCCGTCTCCCCCCCCCGTCTCCCCCCCCCGTCTCCCCCCCCCCGTCTCCCCCCCCGTCTCCCCCCCCCCGTCTCCCCCCCGTCTCCCCCCCCGTCTCCCCCCCCCGTCTCCCCCCCCCGTCTCCCCCCCCCCCCCGTCTCCCCCCCCCCCCCGTCTCCCCCCCCCCCCCGTCTCCCCCCCCCCCGTCTCCCCCCCCCCGTCTCCCCCCCCCGTCTCCCCCCCCCGTCTCCCCCCCCCGTCTCCCCCCCCCCCCCGTCTCCCCCCCCCCCCGTCTCCCCCCCCCCCCCGTCCTCCCCCCCCCCCCCCGTCTCCCCCCCCCCCCCCCCCCCGTCTCCCCGGAGAGTGACTGGGAACCTCACGGAAACCTTGGGTGGGGCACACAGTCTCCAGAGGTTTCCGTTCAGGTTTCCTAAGTGGGACGGGGGCATTAGTCTATAGGGTCTCATGTGGACTCAGTAGGGATAAGGGCCTGGTTCTGCACTGTATCTCTGAAGCCTGAGCCTGAAGTCCAATCAAGAGGGGTCCCAACCCAAAACGTCACCAATTCATGTTCTCCAAAGATGCTGCCTGACCCACTGAGTTATTCCAGCACTTTATGCCCTTTTATTTAAACCAGCATCTGCAGTTCCTTGTTTTTACATCTTTAATTGAATAATCATCGTTTCATTATAATTTTATTTTTTAAATATTCCCCTTTAGATCCCAGAAAATGCAACATTCCTTACCTGAGAGTTTATTTAGATGACTTAATTTCAGATATTTTCCTGTTTCACCATTGATTCAGCATTGAAAGACAACACAAGAGCACTTTAGGATGGGTCATCATCTGATTATTCCTATTCCTTCACAAGGAGGTTGTCCTTAGTTTTAGTTTAGAGATACAGCACGGAAACAGGCCTGTCAGCCCACCAAGTCCGCAATGACCTGCAATCCCTGCACATGAACACACACTAGGGACAATTTATACTTATACAAAGCCAATTTACCTATAAACCTGTACGTCTTTGGAGAGTGGGAAGAAACTGAAAGTCTTGGAGAAAACCCACGCAGTCACGGGGAGAACCTCCGAAAAGACAGCATCCGTAGTCAGGATCAAACCCGGGACTCCAACGCTGCAAGCGCTGTAAGGCCGCAACTCTACTGCTGTGCCACTGTGACGTCCTCTACACCTTATATCCGTTTATTCCATTAGGAACTACAGGTATTAATTTGTATTTATTCTTTGGCATACTGGATATGGACATGCTCACTATGTGCATCCTTATGAGCATGTGCAGGCAAAGATCTGATTTTTTTTTAAAATCATGTTGCTTTCACAATTGATAGCCCAATTCCAATCTATTGGGCCATTTCTACAATTAAATGTATTTTGCCCAGTCATAACATTATACAACAAGAAAAATAGCACAAATGGATGCAATTTAATCAAAGGTTCATTGACAATAGGACCTTTGCAGTGTACCGTACTTAATTCTATTCCACTTGCAGAAAACCAGACCAGCTGTAAGACAGCTAAACAAAGCAAATTTGATAATTTAATGTAGCTAGTTTTAGGACTGACAGGATAAAGAGAACTAATTTTGTTACGTATTAAAGAGAGTCAGTCTATGTTTGAAGAGTCAGGAACTGCATCGTCCTTTCAGATATATATGTAACGTCCTATTATGAATATGAACAAAGAGTAAGTGTCAAAGTCTAAGGTCAGAAATTAAAACTAGTGCAAGGACTTTGGTGCAAATGACATGTGAACAACAGAGCGGTCAGTAGGCTTCTGCAGTGATATTGCATGGAATACAGTGGCAAAGTTGAGACTAGCTTTGTGGCCACCAAAGATTCCTAGATGTCCACACTCCTCCAGGCAGATGGTACTTTCACCTATGTATAATTATCTATCAACTCCAACTCTCTTTCATCACATCCCCACCCATCATCTGCCTGACATGAATTCCCTGTGCTTCCTGCCTTTTTTTCAATTCCAGAGAGGACATTATTCCCAACCTTGCTGAGGACTGGCCCCTTTTGTTCAAGGAGTTCAGAGACCTCACTCTTGCACTATTTCCACAAATACAGGTTGAACTTTTATAATCTCTCTTCTGTGCCCACCAGCCTGTGGCATTGGCAGTCACCCAGAATCACTGAGGTTTACATCTTTGAGGATCTATTGTATAATTTGTTCAACACTTAAACTTCTTCCTGTCAGACCCTAAACCTTTCTCTATTCGGTAAGCTCATGACCAACATTGATTGATTCCGGGGAAAGTGGGGGAATCCAAATCCTGGAAGTTTTAGAACATAGAAACATAGAAAAATAGGTGCAGGAGTAGGCCATTTGGCCCTTCGATCCTGCACCGCCATTCAATGTGATCATGGCTGATCATCCAACTCAGTATCCCGTACCTGCCTTCTCTCCATACCCCCTGATCCCTTTAGCCACAAGTGCCTCATCTAACGCCCTCTTAAATATAGCCAATGAACTGGCCTCAATTACCTTCTGTGGCAGAGAATTCCAGAGACTCACCACTCTCTGTGTGAAAAAAGTTTTTCTCATCTCGGTCTTAAAGGAATTCCCCCTTATCCTTAGACTGTGACCCCTTGTTCTGGACTCCCCCAACATCGGGAACAATCTTCCAGCATCTAGCTTGTCCAACCCCTTAAGAATTTTGTAAGTTTCTATAAGATCCCCCCTCAATCTTCTAAATTCCAGCGAGTACAAGCCGAGTCTATCCAATCTTTCCTCATTTTATATCAGAGCACTTGGGGAGTACTTCATCACTGAGTCACCAGCAAGTCAAAGAAACTCACTATCACCTTCTCAATGGTGGATAGTGGTGCACCCAAGCACTTGATTCTCCTGTCCTTCTTGATCCTTGAGATTGATGGGTGTAGTTAGTCATTTGTGTAAACATTTAATTGTCACTCCGTGCATCGTAATGAAAACTCATGACCACGAATAATAGGTTGACTAGTTCCCCCTTATGATTGAATACTGCACAGATCAACCTATGAAATCTCAAAAGTGTGCCAACTAAATGGGCTACCTTTTCTTAAATAGTGTTAAACCAACCAAGTTAATAGTAACCCATCACATGTTGACTTAAATGGAATGCCTTCAGGGTGCCATGACTGGAGTCACTCACCACAGGATGTCTAGCCTCTAATCTAGTTTTCTAGGGTGATAATTCAGGAGAAATATTTTAATTCATATAGCTCCTTCTGATCTTTGTTATTTACATATGTTTAAGGTGAAGGGGAAAAGATTTAATAGTAATCTGAGGGGTGACCATTCCATGCAAGGGGCAGTGGATGTATGGAACTAGCTGCCAGAGGATGTAGTTGAGGTAGAGACTATCCCAACATTTAAGAAGCAATTAGACAGGTACATGGGTAGGAGAGGTTTGGAGGGATATGGACTAAACGTGGGCAGGTGGGACTAGTGTAGCTGGGACATGTTGGTCGGTGTGGGCAAGTTGGTCCTTTTTCCACACTATATCATTCTATGACTATGATTCCACAGAATCTTCCTTTTACATTTAATCTACCATCTGAGATTCAGTGGATTGGTTCTCAGTCATACACTATATTAAAGCTGTTTTTGGTAACAAGTCATTGAAAATGAGCCAACAGTAACTTGGTTAATAATTGACTTGCCAACTAGTCTCAGATCCTGCCTTTGCAAGTAGACGCCCTGCTTTTCTTCGGACAGTGTGGACAAGAATTGCACTTTGTTTAAAAGGGTTAAATCTTCCATCTGTCTTTGCACATTCAGGAAATGGACAGTGTTCAGAAGATTGGAAACAAAGTGATGACAGGAGTACACCCGCAAGTAGCTGTTCTTATTATTTTTTGGTTCATAAAAGTTGATCTGTGCCGTATTCAATCATAAAGGCGAGCGAGTCAACCTATCATTCATGCCACGAGTGGAGACAAAATGTTCATGTGTTACATTTTCCATCTTGCGCATGCCTGTGATATTTCTCCGATGAAGTCCCTCTGTCACAAACACCAAGTGTTAATGAGTTCTGGCAGCTTTATATTTTACTTGAAGACAGCAAAGGTCAAGCTGGAGGAATAGGTGGCACCAGCAATAACAAATAACACTTTCACCAAAGGCAGAAAATTTAAAGATGATCAGCGGAATATATGGTGACATGGAAGGCCGTTCACTCTCATTCATGCACAATAATGGGAAGAGACAAGGGGGAGAAAAACAAATGAAAAGTTCCCAAAGCAGTTATGCAGTCACTGAAATGCAAAAACATGTCCAAGAGACTGATCAAAGGGAAAGCATTTGAGGAAGGCGTTAAAGGAGGAGCAGTACGTGGAGTAAGAGATGTTTGGGGAAGGATTGTTTCTTAGCAGATTGAATAGTCGGGAAGATTACGCCCTGCAACCAACCAGATCTCTCCACCTTCAATTAGAAATGAACAGCCAGATTGTGCTGATGCCCACTCAGCAATCTTTCAGCCAACCATCGCTCATGATATTGGAGACAGAAGGAACTGCAGATGCTGCTTTGCCCCAGTGCTGGAGTATACAGCAAATACATAAAGTGCTGGAGTAACTCATCAGATCAGGCAGCATCTCTGGAGGACATGGTTAGGCTGTATTTCGGATCAGGAAACATCTTCAGACAGACGATAGACACAAAAAGCTGGAGTAACTCAGCAGGTCAGGCAGCATCTCAGGAGAGAAGGAAAGGGTGACGTTTTGAGTTGAGACACTTCTTCAGACTGTCTGGAGAGAAGGAGTGGGTGACGTTTTGGGTCGAGACCCTTCTTCAGTCTGCAGTCTCCAGAGATGCTGCATGTCTCGCTGAGTTACTCCAGCATTTTGTGTCTATCTTCGGTTTAAACCAAAATCTGCAGTTCTTTCCCACACCCTCTTCAGACACACTTTCACGGAAGGCAGCAAATTTGAACATCATCAGTGGAATATATGGAGACAAATGAGGTTGCTCCCTCCCATCCATGCCACAATCTCAGGAACAGATGAGGAAAATAACTGACCTGGTGCGAGTGCTAGCTTGTTCCTTATGCCCAGTGATACTGAATCCAGAAGCAATTTGCAAGCAGTTCAAAATGTTTTAATCATTTTTTAAAAAAATATCTGAATGTACAACTATATATAAATGTTCCTGATCATTAAAAGTTGCACTCTGTGAGACATCCTCACTGTTTGTAGATAGCCTCATTTTACAGAGCAGCCACAGCAGTGAACCCTCAAGCGTAGTGGGACCACTTGGCCACAAAACGTACTGGCAACCATAGACATCCTATGAGAGGGAAACAGGAGAGCTGTGTAAGATCAGCTTGATGCTATCAGAAGTCAGTGCCCAGGGCCCTGGACTTTGCTAGATAAATCTTCATCTTTTCAGACTTTACACTTTAGAAATACAGCATGGAAACAGTTCCTTCCTCCCACCGAGTACGCACTGACCAGCGATCACTCTGTACACTATCACTACCCGACACACTGGGGACAATTTACTATTTTATCGAAGCCAAGAAACCTGCAAACCTGTATGTCTTTGGAGTGTTGGAGGAAACCAGAGCACCTGGAGAAAACCTACACGATCACAGGGAGAACGTGCAAACTCTGTACAGACAGCACGAGGTTGAACCTGGGTCTCTGGCACCGGAAGGCAACAACTGTACCGCTGCGCCGCTGTGCTGGCTCCATCTCTTTCTTGTTGCAAATGCTTTTAAAAACTTCCTCGCTGAGTATGCTTTTGCAGTCTACACTATTATCTCCTTATGTGGTTCAGTGTTAAATATGTATTTCATAAAGTTCCTTTGAAAATATATAGATAGGCACTATGGTTGTCATTGTTGTTATTGATTTTTCAGTTGGTCTGGAGCAGCAGCAGGGAACTAACTTTTGAAATAATGTCTTGCAGCAGGAACATTTAAAGTCATAGTCATACAGTATGGAAACATCCCCATGAGTGCAACTCATCCCTGCAGATGAAGATGCCCATCTATGCTATTTCCATTTGTCCACGCATGGCCCATCACTCTCTAAACCTATCCGACTCATGTACCTGTGTAAATACCTTTTAAGCATTCTTATTCTTATTGCAACTGCCTCAACTGCTTAATCTGGCAAATCAGTCCATATACCATCCTCAATCTGTGTGAAATAAGTTGCCCTTAGATTCCTATTAAATCTTTCCCTGTTCACCTTAAACCTATGCCCGCTAGGTGCCAAGATGCAGGACAGAAAGCTACAGGAGATCCTGCTTGCCTGTGGCTATCAAACTGTACAACTCCTCCCCATTATGTCGGGGGGTAGACTCCCTTTCCCCCCCTGCCAAATCTTTACACACCCACACTCCTTTCCACTATCACTTTAATTTAATGTTTCATGTATTTTGTGTTTTTATGACTGTTGGCAGATCAATTTCCAACTGGGATAAATATAATTCTATTGTATCGTATCATATTGTAGTTCTTGAGTCCCCTATTCTGGAGAAAAGACTGCATTCACCCCATTCAATTCCCTCATGACTCTCTACACCTCTATAAGAGCACCCCATAGCACCCTGCCCTCCAAGGAACAAAGTCCTAGCCTACCAACATCCCCCTTTATCTCAGACCCTCGAGTCCTGGCAGAATACTTGGAAATCTTCCCTTCACTTTTTCCAGCTTCATGGCATCTTCGCTGTAACAGGGTGGACAAACTGAATACAATATGGCCTCACCAGTGGGTTACACAAAAAGCTGGAGAAACTCAGCGGGTGCAGCAGCATCTAAGGAGCGAAGGAGATAGGCGACGTTTCGGGTCGAGACCCTTCTTCAGACTGGTCAGGGATCAGGGAAACAAGAGATATAAACAGTGATGTGGAGAGATAAGGAACAATGAGTGAAAGATATGCAAAAAAGTATTGGTGATAAAGAAAGCAGGCCATTGTAAGCTGTTTGTGGTGTGAAAATGAGAAGCTAGTGCGACTGGGGGGGGGGGGGAGATGGAGAAGGAATGTCAGGGCCAGAGGGCTGAGGGAGAGGTGGGGGGGAGGCAGTCTGGGTTAACAGAATTGAGAAAATTCAATGTTTAAGCCCAGAGGATGCAGACTCCCCAAGCGGAATATGAGGTGCTGTTCCTCCAACTTGCGGTGTTGATCACTCTGGCCGTGGAGGAGGCCCAGGACCGAGAGGTCGGATACGGAGTGGGAGGGGGAGTTGAAGTGCTGAGCCACCGGGAGGTCGGGTTGGTTATTGCGGACCGAGCGGAGGTGTTCGGCGAAACGATCGCCCAGCCTACGCTTGGTCTCACCGATGTAGATCAACTGGCATCTGGAGCAACGGATGCAGTAGGGAACCCTCGATTCTCCAGCATCTGCAGTTCCTTCTTTAACACTTTGTCTACTCCACTGCGATATCTCCTCAAGGTATGCCTACTTTGAAGAAGTTCTCCTCCTCCCTACGAAGACAGTTTCACAACCTCCTCTCTAACTGCTCCCTGATCCCTGACCAGTCTGAAGAACGGTCTCGACCCGAAACGTCGCCTATCTCCTTCGCTCCTTAGATGGTGCTGCACCCGAACCCTCGATTCTCCAGCATCTGCAGTTCCTTCTTTAACACATGGCCTCACCAGTGCCTTGTACTACTGTGACATGACATCCCGATTTCTATACTCAATACCCTGACTGATGAAGGCCAGGGTGTCAAAACCCTTCTTCACCACTTATTTACCTGCGACACCACTTTTGGGAACTATGTATAGAGTTAGATTTAGCTCTTAAGGCTAAAGGAATCAAAGGCATATGGAGAAAAAGCAGGAAGGGGGTACTGATTTTAGATGATCAGCCATGATTATATTGAATGGTGGTGCTGGCTCGAAGGGCCGAACGTCCTACTTATACACCCATTTTTCTATGTTTCTTCTATGTTTCTATGCTCCCGACATCCCTTTGCTCAGGTGCAATAAGAATGTATAAAATTCATTTGGACAGATACATGGATAGGAAAGGTTTCAAGAGTTATAGGTCATGCATTAACAAAGGGACAGATCTTCATCCAGTTGCACTGATGGGGATAATTCCAAACTATATGGCTCCCCGGGGCCCTATAGTTCTTTCTGAAGATCCTATCCTGGTTTGAGTTCGCAAAGTGTCCCTTCTCACACTTACTGTATTTGAATTAACCTCCATTAGCTATTCATCCGCCTCTTTGCCCAGCTGATCAAGATCCAATTGTGATTCTTGGTAACCACCTTCACTGCTATGAGACCAGCTTTTTTTAGTCTTATCTGTGCAGACTTACTAATCGTGCTTATTACATTTTCACCCAAAATCATTGCCATAGATGACAAACAGCAATGGGCACCGTACCAACCCTGAAGCACACTACTAGTCATAAGTTTCCACAACCATCCTCTGTCTCCTTCCATGAAGCCTGATGTTTCTGCCGTGAATCTCAGCATCTAAACTATAGAATGTTTATTGCTACCGACAGGGAATCAATCCGTCGACATAGATATTTCATTTTTTAGTTTCCATAAGCTCCATTTCCCGCACGGATCAGGTGCTGTATCTCAAGTATGTGTCTTTCCAATTTACCCAAAGCGAATTAGCAATGTTAGCCGAGGCAACTCGAAAAATGATCAAAAAGCTGAAAGCTGCAAAAGCTGCAAATCTGAAATATAAATGGAAAATGCCAGAAGCGATCAGCAGATGAGGCAGCAGGTGCAAAGAAAGAAACAGATAGCATTTCAATGATGCTTCATCAAAACAAGGGAAAGATAGAAAATATTTTAAATTGCATTGAAAAAGAAATGGGAAGAACAAGGGAAGTGATAGTCATAAAGTTATGGATTTATATTGCATAGAAACAGCCCTTTGACCCAACTTGTCCATGCCGACAAACTTGTTTAACAAAGCTAATCCCATATGCTAGTGTCTGGCCCATTGGGCGGCACGGTGGCATATCGGTAGAGCTACTGCCTTACAGCTGCAGCGACCTGGGTTTGATACTGACTACGGATGATTGTCTATACGTAGTTTGTACGTTCTCCCCATGACCTGCGTGGGTTTTCCCATAGATCTTCGGTTTCTCCCCATATTCCAAAGATATACGGGTTTGTAGGTTAATTGGCTTGATATAAATGTAAAATTGTCCATAGCGCGTGTGGGGTAGTGTTAATGTGCGGGGATCGCTGGTCAGTGTGGACTTGGTCGGCCGAAGGGCCTGTTTCCGTGCTGTATCTCTAAACTAAACTAAACTAAACTATATCCCTCCAACCTTTTCTATCCCTGTACCCGTCTAAATATTTTTAACATTTTATAATTGTACCTGCCTCAACCACTTCCCCTGTGTGAAAGAAGTTGCCTCCTGGATCCCTTTAAATTTTCCCTGTCTCAACTTAAACCGTGCCTTCTAATTGTACACTCCCATACCCTGGCAAAAGACTATGGCTATTCAACTTACCCTTGCTGTGTTTTTATAAACCAACATAAGATCATTTCTCAAGCAGCAGGCAGTGAAGAAAGCGAATGGTATGTTGGCATTCATAGCAAAAGGATTTGAGTACAAGAGCCGGGAGGTTCTACTGCAGTTGCACAGGGTCTTGGTGAGGCCACACCTGGAGTATTGCGTACAGTTTTGGTCTCCTAATCTGAGGAAAGACATTCTTGCCATAGAGGAAGTACAGAGAAGGTTCACCAGACTGATTCCTGGGATGGCAGGACTTCCTTATGAAGAAAGACTGGATAGACTCGGCTTGTACTCGCTGGAATTTAGAAGATTGAGGGGGGATCTTATAGAAACTTACAAAATTCTTAAGGGGTTGGACAGGCTAGATGCAGGAAGATTGTTCCCGATGTTGGGGAAGTCCAGGAAGAGTGGTCACAGTTTAAGGATAAGGGACCGAGATGAGAAAATCATTTTTCACACAGAGTGGTGAATCTGTGGAATTCTCTGCCACAGAAGGTAGTTGAGGCCAGTTCATTGGCTATATTTAACAGGGAGTTAGATGCGGCCCTTGTGGCTAAAGGGATCAGGGGGTATGGAGAGAAGGCAGGTACAGGATACTGAGTTCGATGATCAGCAATGATCATATTGAATGGTGGTGCAGGCTCGAAGGGCCGAATGGCCTACTGCTGCACCTATTTTCTAAGTTTCTATGTTTCTAATCTTCTTCACTCCAGTGAAAACAGCCCCAGCCTATCCACGGTCTCCTCATAACTCAAGCTGCCTGTCCCAGCAACATCCTTATGAATCGAGGGGAATACATTATTCCAGGTGTGATCTTACCGAAGTCTTATACAGCTGTAACATGATATCCCACCTTTTGCCCACAATCGCTGTTTGATGAAGGCACGCATGCCACATGCCTTCTTAACGCTTTGTCTACCTGTGCTGCCATTTCCAGGGAACAGTGAGAGATTGTATACCTGGGTCTCTCTATTCTACAAATGGCATGTCCCTACCATTTGCCATCAGTCCTGACATTATTTAACTTCCCAAATGTTATCACTGCACATGTCAGAGTTTTCCAATTTAGTTTAGTTCATTATTGTCACATGTACCGGGGTACAGTGAAAAGCCTTTTGTTGCATGCTATCCAGTAAAAGAAAATAAAATACATGTTTACGATCACGCCATCCACGGTACACAGCTACAGGATAAAGGGTGCAACAATTAGTGCAAGATAAAGTCCGATTAAAGAAAAGTCATAGAACTCCAAAGAGATAGATGACAGGTCAGGACTGCACTAAAGCTGGTGAGATGATTCTTCAATTGTCTGACAACAGCTGGGAAGAGGTATGCATTTTCAAACATCTGTGCCTCTTGCCTGATGGGAGCGGGGAGAAGAGGGAGTTACCAGGGTAAGATTGGTCCTTGATTATGCTGGCGGCCTTGTCAAGGCAGGTGAAGTATAGATGGAATCAATGGAAGGGAGGTTGGTTTGTGTGATGGTCTCTACTATTCCTTTGCCCACTTCCCGAGTTTACCGATACAGTTGTAATCTTAAATAACCTGCTTCACTATCTACTACATCATGTGCAGGGATCACTGGTCATTGCGGACTCATTGGGTTGGAGTGTCTGTTTCCGCACTGTATCTCTAAACTAAATTAACTAAAAGCACCCACTTTGGTGTCAGCCACAAACTTACTCCTCATGTTAACAGCATTGTCATTCCAATCATTAATGCAGATAACAAACAATATGGGACCCAGCACTGATCATCATGGAACACCACTGGTCTCAGGCCTCCAAGAGACTAGAAACAAGACAAGAGAGACATTTATTTGTCACATGTACCCATTGGTACAGTGACATTTGTGGTCACCATACAGCCATACAAGTAGAAAAGAGCACAGACCACAATAGTCTTTAACATAGACATCCACACACTGCGGAATCAAAGTTTCCCACTATGAGGGAAGGCACCAAAGTTCAGTCATCCTCCTCTGTTGTCCTCTGTTGTTCACCCGTGGTCGGGGGGCTCCCAAACACCTCGCTGTCGCCGCCAATGTCCAGGCCCTCTCGCCGGGATGATGGAACTCCGACATCGGAACAGTAGAACAACCTCAGCGGCTTGGACATTGAAATCGGCCGCTTCCTACCAGAGGCCGCAGCTCCCGAAGTCCACAGGCCGTGCTGGGCGGAGATTCACGCTGGCGGCCCTCGGCAAAAGGTCCCAGGACTCCACAATGTTGAAGTCGGCGCCGCCCGCGCTGGAAGCTCTACAAACCACAGGTCCGCGACGTTGAAGCAGTAGGCTCAACACTTCAGCTTCAGACGGCGATGCAGGTAAGGCATCGCCCGCCCCGCGGTGAATCCAGTGCTGCGCCGCTGCTGAAGATTTGGCCGGTCCCCGGCAGGAAAGACCGTGCCAATCCAGTTGGTAGGGGGGCGAGGACGCGACTCGGAGAATAGTCGCATCCTCGCCAGTAAGTGACTGGGAAACGGTTTCCCCCTTAACCTACCCTCCTCCCCCACATAGAAAAACTAACAAAACCTCCAAAACATACTAACGAAACCTCCAAAACATACTTTCAAAACAGGCTAAAAATTAAAAAAAGATCGAAAAACAGACAAACTGTAGGCAGAGGCTGCCTTCAATGCGGCGCCCCTAGTGGACAAGTGGACATCACTCCACTCACTGCAACATACACTTTCCAAAGCCCATCCTCTGGATTCCAATGGAAAAGGCAGAACAATGAAACCCCAAAACAAAGATCTGAAAGGGTCTGAAGAAGGGTTTCGACCCGAAACGTTGCCTATTTCCTTTGCTCCATAGATGCTGCCTCACCCGCTCAGTTTCTCCAGCATTTTTGTCTACCTTCGATTTTCCAGCATCTGCAGTTCCTTATTAAACTCTTACTTGCTGCAGTTTTACAGGTACATTAAATGTAAATACAAATCAATACACAAAAAAATTGTTAGTTATTTTAAGCAAAACCAACCTTGATAGTGCAAACACAATGTACATAGAGCAAACATAATAATACAAGAAATGTAGTGGTTCTGAACTGAGTTATGGTTATGGATAACATAGCATAACCGCTAACAAGGCTATACCTCTCGTTTCCCTTATACCTAACCAATCTGAAGAATGTTCGTGACACGAAACCTCACCCATTCCTTCTCTCCAGAGATGCTGCCTGTCCCACTGAGTTACTCCAGCTTTTTGTGTCCATCTTTGAGGCAACAATAGTTTGCTCGTATGTGAAGGAGTATATTCATCGGAATGCAGAATCTCCTGAGCTACTATCTACCTCATTGGTGACTGCGGATTATCTTTAATCGGACTTTACTGGACTTTATCTTGCACTGAACATTAATTAATTTATCATGAATCTGCACACTGTGGACAGCTTGATTGTAATAATGTATAGTTTTTCAACTGACTGGTTAGCATACAACCAAAGCTTTTCACTGTACCCTGCTACACATGACAATAAACTAAGCTAAACTAAGGCAAAGTGGAGGCATTGATGAGCATCATTTATGATTGCAGCAATGTGCTAGGCACAGGAGAGATCATCATAGATGTATACTTCTTCATAGAAGTCAATGTTCAGTCTGCTTCATACCATTGGGGTGTAAGTTGCCCAAGCAAAATATGTGGTGCTGATCCTCCAATTTGCGCTGGGCCTCACTCTAAGTAACCCTTGCTTTCTCTCTCTCTCTCGATCTCCTCCCCCTTCCCAGTTCTCCGACCAGCCTTACTGTCTCCATCTACATTTTATCTCTGTTAGCTTCGTTGTTACCTTCTCCCAACTAACTGATTTATTCTACATTTTTCTTGATCTCCATTCCCTTTGTCTTGTTTTCACACCTTACACTTCCTTATCTACACACTTCCTTATCTATGTACCACACACTCCTCTGACATCAGTCTGAAGAAGGGTCTCGACCCGAAACGTCACCCATTCCTTCTCTCTAGAGATGCTGCCTGTCCCGCTGAGTTACTCCAGCATTTTGTGTCTATCATAGATGTATACCCAGAAACCTGAAGTTGATGTTTCTCTCCATTGATCCTCCTGCCAATGAAGACAGGTGCATGGTCCCATAGATTTCCCTTCCTGAAGGGAACAATCAGCTCCTTGGTCTTGCTAAGATTTAGAGCAATAGAATTTTGTTCTGGCACCGCTCTACCAAATGATCAATCTCCCTCCAGTCGTTCACCTCTTTTGTAACATTTAAGGGGCTGTCCCATTTGGGCGACCTAATCCGTGAGTTAAGAAGAGTGCCATCGACGTTCAAGCTCGAGGGCACTCTCCTGGAGAGCCTCGAGCTGGATCAACCATCCACGTTGAAACCGTGAGCTTTATCAACCGACACACACACACAAACACATCGTGAATGTAGGGGCCAGAGAAAGCGGAGGAGCGCTGTCTGCGTGATGAAGAGGAAGGTAAACGGCTGCCACAGAGCACGGTAAGTCCTTTAGGGAGCACGGGGGGGGGGGGGGGGGGGGGGGGGGGGGGGGGGAGGGGAGCGAAGGAGAGGGAAGGGGAGAGAGAAGGGGGGATACGGGGAGAGAAGCGGGGGGAGAAGTAGTGGAGACACTTAAAAAAATGTTTAATAAAGTTAGCGGGCATTTTACCTACCGGTAGGTCTTCCTAGGTCATGAAACTCGAATGAGCCATTCAAAATGTCCAATCAGCGAAGGAGATTGCCTACGGCTGCCCTCGAGAGCCTGTAAGTAAATGGCGACCTCACTCCATTGCACAATGAGTGAAAAAGACCATGCTGACCAAATTTTACTCGCGGAAATGTTTTCAACATCCTGAAAGATTTTCCGCGACTTAGCTGAGGCCGCGAGTAGGTAGGAACCACCCTCAAGCATGAAGGAGAGTTCCAGCCACCTTATGCGACCTCCTACGACCCCGTGTCGACCATGCTGCGTGTTTGAGTCCAGGACAAACTCTTCTAAACTCGCAGGTTAGGTCGGTCAAGTGGGACAGGCCCTTAATATGATTCAGGACATTACAATTTTTCAAAAAGAGTGGCAGATGGATTTCTGAAAATGATAGCCCCACTGAAATCATGTAATTGGCCAGGAAATTAGAGGTGAAGGAACAACATTCACCCCCATTAATCTGAATATTTGGCTTTGCAGGAGAACCTTCCTGTCAATAGGCGACCAGCCCAGGGCACCTATGGCATGTGTGAAGAGAAAGCCCTCAACAAATCCACTGAGCCACACAGTCTAAACCAGTAAAGTCCAGGAAATATAAAGCAAAATGTAAATTGGATTAAAGTAATGGGCATATAGTGAAATAATGTTTGAGTAATGCAAGAGATTCAGATAAGAGGAATTTCTAAGTTTTTTTTTAAATTGCTAATTATCTTTTGAGGAAATGAGATTCCACATTTGTAAAATTAATTAATCAGGGCCATAGCGGCTGTACATCAATGACTGTCACTTAAGCCCAAATGGAAACACGCCTCTTCCGAAGTAATAGGACCTTTTACGCTGTTTTTAATGTTGAATTAATGGGCAAATGCTGCAAGTTCAAAATGAGCTGGATTTTCCTGGCAGGTTCACTCCACAGCAGTCAGGAAACTCAGGTCTCACCCACCGCCGCCAACGAAAGCAGAGTATGAATGCAGAGATCCAGCACTGCCTGAGAGGTGTTGCCCGCCAGTCATTTCCCTGGTGTGCTCTGATGCTCTTCTCCACATGGAGTCAAGTGGCAGAGCCACAACTTTGTGCAGTTTTCCAGCAATAACACAGAGAATTCCGCCTCCCTTCCCCCTGCCCCTGAGCGTACGCCAAGTAATTTACTGGTAAACTGTAGGAAATTGGAACTTGGCCATTTGACTTCAAAAGGTTATACCTGTCATTGGTTCAGTAAAGATTCATTTTAAAGGAGAGGAATTTCGACAAACTAAAGACCTACATGTTAGGTTTTTTTAAATCATTTCAATATATTTAATTGTACAATAACTCTTGCGCCTTCACGTGTTTTAAATAGTGTTTTCTTATCCTTAAAATTATTTAAACATGAATTTAAAGAAATATTCTTTCCATATCCTAGAGATTCATAATATAACAGTTTGGGCAAGAAATTTATCTTGGATACTCTGTTTAACTTCTTGCAAAGATATTTTTGTACACCGGGATGTCCAGGTCCTCTGCAGAGCCTTGTGGACCAGGATATAGATTCATGCAGCATTGAACCAGGACCTTCTGTCCAACTCATCCATGCCGAATGGGATGCTCCATCAACGCTAGTCCCATTTGCTCGAGTTTGCCTCATATCCCTCTAAACCTTTCCTATCCATGTACTGTACCTGCCCAGGAGCCATGAAGTTACTGCTTTCTGATCCTCAAAAGAGAAGTGCCGACACTAGGGGTTGTGGAAAGGCAAAATGGACATCTTTTGACTCCTAGATTAATCTGGCCATTATTTCAGTTATTTCAAATTCAATGGAGCACTGCGTGGAGGAAGAGTCAATCTCTACCGACACCTTTCGACTTTCTGCATTGCTCCTCCAATCCTAGACTCCCAGTTATATTCAGTTTTATTGCTCTATTATTGAAGCTTGTATCTTGTGGAGCTCCAGAATAATCTGGGCCAAGAGCACATGCGACATTGCAATGGTCCAGAAAAGGTGTTCAATGAGATCATTGAATGCACCACTGTTGAATAAGTCATTTTGGTTACGAAGGATTATGCATGGCATAAAGTGGCCAGTCAAATTTATCAATTTGTGAAATTTGTCCTGTAAATAGTCACAATTTATTCTGGTTTAACCCATTGGCCAAGCACATTGCACTGGAGAAAAACAAGCAGGACAAAGCCTAGCAATTAATCGGTGGATACAGGTGAGGGAGGATTTGATAGGGCGATGGTTGTTAACTATTTTAACTCTACTTCCTTTTCCCATACTGACTTTTCTGTCCTACTCCAGCACTTTGGATCTTTTCTTGATAGTTGTGTATTATTGCAAAACCACCACCTTCGTCATTACCCCTTGGTATACATACTTGTTAGTGAAAGCACATCATCCATCCAACACTATTTCAGTCCTATCAATAGCGTAGCAAGAAAACATTGGATTTTAGTGAAATATTTGAAGACCTGAGAAAAAGTATCAATAAAAGTGCTCATGCATTCAACATTGGCAAGTTTGGAAATGAATCAGACTATAGACTATTTCTAACAAACAACTTACTGAACCATGTTTCAGAATTATTGAAAACAACCCTGTCTGACAGTGTCATCAGCATTCTCTCTGCTGTTTGTTCTTCTGCTGGGTTACTCTTTGCATCTTAATGGGGGTTGTTGCCTGGGAAATGAATAAGAAAGCAATGTAAACAGAGCAGTGTGTTGCCTTAAATATGATACAAGCATCATTGTTATCTGTTTCTCTCTGAAATGTTCAACAAGATAGCATTGACCAATGAATCAATAAAAAGGATCAGGAAATATGAACCTAACTGAACTTTGCAGCACCCCACTAGTCACTGCCTGCCATTCTGAAAAGGACCCGTTTTTGCTTCCTGTCTGTCAACCAGTTCTCTATCCATGTCAATACCTTACCCCCAATCCCATGTGCTCTAATTTTGCACACTAATCTCTTGTGTGGGACGTTGTCAAAGGCTTTTTGAAAGTCCAGATACACCACATCCACTGCTTCTCCCTTATCCATTCTACTTGTTACATCCTCAAACAATTCCAGAAGATTAGTCAAGCATGATTTCCCCTTCATAAATCCATGCTGACTTTGACCGATCTTGTCACTGCTTTCCAAATGTGCAGCTATAACATATTTAACAATTGACTCAAGCATCTTCTCCACTACCGAAGTGAGGCTAACTGGACTATAATTCTCTGTTTTTCTCTCTCCCTCCTTTCTTAAAAAGTAGAGTTACATTGGCTATCTTCCAATCTTCCATCTTCTATCTTCCACAGGAACAGATCGAGAGTCGAGAGAACATTGGAAAATGATCACCAATGCATCCGCGATTTCTAAGGCCACCTCCTTGAGTACTCTGGGATGCAGACCGTCTGGCCCTGGGGATTTATCTGCCTTCAGTCCCAACAGCTTACCTAAAGGGCCTGTCCCACCAGCATGCAACTCTATGCGATGAACGCGATCAAACTAGAAGCGGGAGCCGCGCGGAGGTCGGGTGATCCCCTGTACAGGGCCGTTCCCACCAGCATGCGCCTGCATGCGGCAAGCGCAACCAAACCGGCAGTAGGGGCCATGCGGAGGCCGGGTGAGTGGCGCAACGCGGCGCAAAGTGAGGCGAACTTGGAGCGAAGTCTAAGGTAAGTTCGCCAGGACAGAGAGGGGCACACAGAGAGGTGCACCGAGGCACACACACACACAGGGCCACAGAGCCACACACATAGAGGGTCACGGAGGAACTTACAAATAGGTTCACGGAGGCACGATGTCGGGAGGGTGTGTAAATGTCGAGGCAACTGCGAGCCGACAAGCCGTTGCCGCGCGGGATTTTTGGACATAGTCAGTTTTTCGGAGCCCCGCGCGGTGTCGAGACGAACTCGGGACGAACTCTGCACAGTTCCGCACGGCTCCGGCGATCGAAGTGGGACTGGCCCCGCGACGCCGGACGGCTCAAGCGACCACGTTAGGTCGCGCTAATCGCATAGAGTTGCATGCTGGTGGGACAGGCCCTTAACACCATTTCCTGACTAATGTGGATTCCCTTCTGTTCCTTCCTAGATCCTCGGTCCCCTCATATTCCTGATAGATTGTTTTTTGTCTTCCTTAGTGAAGACAGAACCAAAGCACTTGCTTAACTGTTCTGCCATTTCCTTGGTCCCACTATAAATTCACTTGTCTCTGATTGTAAGGGATCTACATTTGTCTTCACTAATCTTTTTCTTTTTACATATTTCCATTTACATATTCCCCTCAAGCTTTCTTTATGCTCTTTTTTCCCCTTCTTAATTAACCCCTTTGTCCTCCTTTGTTGAGTTCTAAATGTCCCAGTCCTCCAGTTTGATGCTTCCTCTGGCCAATTTATATGCCTTTTCCTTGGATTTAATACTATCCTTGATTTCGATCGCTAGCCACGGTTGAGCCGCCTTCCCCTTTTTATTTTTTCGCCAGACAGGGATGAAACACTTTTTGGAGTTCATCAGTGCGGTCTTTATATCTTTGCCATTGTATCTCCACCATCAACCCTTTAAGTATAATTTGCCAGTGTATCCTAGCCAATTCCCAGCTCATACTTTCAATGGCTCCTTTCTTTAAGTTCAGGACCCTAGTCCCTCAATTAACCATGTCACTCTCCATCCCAATGCAGAATTCCACCATATTATGGTCACTGTTGCCCAGGGGGCATTGTACAACGTTCGCTAACTAATCCTTCCTCATTGCACAATACCCAGTCTAGGATGGCCCGCCCTCTAGTCGGTTCTTCTTCATATTGGTTTAAAAAACCATTCCGTATACATTCCAGGAAATCCTCCTCCTCAGCACTACTACCATTTTGGTTGGCCCAATCTATATGTAGATTAAAGTCACGCATGATAATTGCTGTACCTTTGCTACTCGCATCCCTAATTTCCTGCGTGATGCTATCCCCAACCTACCGACTGCTGTTTGATGGTCTAATTATCAATATTTACCTGGGTGTTAAGAAGTTGCTCATGAGATATTCTCTGTGGGTTCTGATCATGGTCCTTTATTATTAAGGGCCTTGTGTTACATAAGGTGGCAGGTTGATACAGGTCCATTGTTTAGTGGGGGATTATTGGAAGCCCCATTCTCAAACATACTTCAGTAAAAAAATGGACAATTCTTTGGAGGTCAGCCTCTAAGCATTTGCATGCAAAAGCATTACCTGTATAGCTGAGTCTGAAGAAGGGTCCCAACCCGAAACGTCACCCATCCCCTTTTCTCCAGAGATGCTGCCTGACCCACTGGGTATAGCAGCACTTTGTGTATGTCTTTCGTATATACCAGCATTTGCAGTTCCTTCCAACTCACATTGCTGTTTTAAATGTCGAGTTGACGTGATTTGAACAGTTCCTCATTTGTTTTGTAGATTATCTCAACTTCAGGAAGAGATAATCTTGTAGAAGTTGAGGTGCACTATTGTGGTGAGAAAGACTGAGAAAAGCATTGTAATGATAATGCACCCTTGTTTGACTCGGGTTTACATTGAGACTGGGTCTCTTTTGAACACTTTGGTTAACATCGAAACATAGAAAGATAGGTGCAGGAGTAGGCCATTCGGCCCTTTGAGCCAGCACCACCATTCAATATGATCATGGCTGATCATCTAAAATCAGTACCCAGTTCCTGCTTTTTCCCCATATCCCTTGATTCCGTTAGCCTTAAAAGCTAAATCTAACTCTCTTTTGAAAACATCCAATGAATTGGCCTCCACTGCCTTCCGTGGCAGAGAATTCCACAGATGATGATTTAAGTACAATCATATAACAAATGTAAAATAAAGATAACATTTTGAGAGCAGCAAATTTGAGAAGGCTCTTCTACTTTCAGTAGAAAGAACTAAGTGTTTTGTGAGGTCTGAATAGATTATCAAAATTGTCAAAAAATAAAAGAACACCATTGCTGGAGTAACTTGCTGGCCAGACAGACTCACTGTAGAACAGGGATAGGTAACGTTTCAGGTTGGAACCCTTCTTCAGACTGAAGATGAGGGAAGAGGAGGGGCAGAGAGGAAAGCTGGAACAAGGGAAAGGATGGTTAAGAATGGCATAAGTCGACACAGGTGAGGTGGGTTCTTGATAGGTAGATGATTGGAACAGAGCCCAGGGATGTGAAAGGAAGGTGTGAAACAGGTTTGAAGGGATGGATTGTACAGCCAGATAGAGGAAGGGGGGGGAGGGGGGGTGTGTGTGAGTGGATGGAAAGATCGGCGAACATCTAGGTGGGACACAGCGGAGGGAAGGGGGAAGGAGGAAAAGGGGAAGGAAATAAAGGTTAATGCTATCTCCTGCATATCTTTTGAAATTGAATAGCAGTGAAGAACGTAGGCATATATCTCCAGATGGACAGAATCCACACAACATTATAGGGGGCAGCTCTATAGTCACTGGGTGGGGACAATTGAGAAGGTCCCTAATATTGCCTTTCCCTGTGCCCAATTGCCTGGAGACCCTTCTGTACATGATACAAGATACGAGATACATTTATTTGTCACATATGCCAGATGGCACAGTGAAATGCGATGACCATACAGCCATACAATAAAAGTAAAGAACACAACACATGACAGAGTTCAACATAAAACATCCCCACACAGCAGAATCAAAGTTTCCAACTGTGAGGGAAGGCACCAAAGTCAGTCATCTTCCTCAAATGTTCCCCACTGTTCACCCGTGGTTGGGGCCTCCCCAAGCCCTCCGCAGTTGCCGCTACGAACGACCCGGTATTCAGGCCCGCTCGCCGGGGTGATGTAAGTCCGACGTCGGGGCTGGGGGACATCCTCAACGGCTTGGACATCAGAGTCGGCCACCTCCTACCAGAGTCCACGGCTCCCAAAGTCCACAGACAGAGCTGGGCGGAGATGCAGTGCTGGCGGCCCTCGGCAAAGGGCCCCAGGACACCACAATAACGGTCAGAGCTCTCCCAAGCCGCAGTTCCGCGATGAATTCTGCACTGCGCTGCCGTTGTTGCAGCTCTGGTCCGGTTCCCAGTCCCCAGCAGGAAAGGCCGCTCAGATCCAGGTAGTAGGCCGCGAGGAGGGGGGGCGAGGACGCAACTCGGAGAAATAGTCGCGTTCCCGCCAGGAAGCGACTGGAAAACAGTTTCCCCCTTACCCTGCCCCCCTCCCCCACATAGAAAAGTTAAAGTTTTCCCCTAAAACAGACATTAAACTAACTAAAAATTTTAAAAAGATTGAAAAAACGAACAGGCTGTAGGCAGAGGCTGCCGTCAGTGTGGCGCCCCTAGTGGAATAACTGTAGAGTTGCCACAATTGGAGACAGTTACAATCACAGCATTTCTGAGGTCCCCTTGCATATGCTCTTTTTCCCAGATGTGGGAAATGTGGTTATGAATCTGTGAGTGATGTTTTAGAACGATTGTAGGGATACAGCTGAACCTGAGGTTTTGTTATTTTTTCAGTTGGCACATTACCGTTGTCAACCTCATGTTAGTCCAGGACAGTGATGAGATTGGTCTAGATAACCTGCTGTGGATTAAAGCCATGGACACTTTTGTCGAGGACAGTCATGGGGAAGGTGCTCATTCATTTGGGCATAGACTGCCTCCCTCTCGCCTATTCACAATTTACTGCTAGTTGGCCTCATAAGTATTTGTGCTAAAGATGTTCTTGACAGAGCTGACAAAGCTGTGAATGTTATGAATATTAGTGAGTTTCAGGATCTCTTGTAATCCTTCCACCCACCTTCTGTTCATTTGGTCACCAGACATGTCGAATACAAATTCCTTAAAATTTTTCATAAAACTGTTTGACATTTTAACCAGTAAATATTAAATGGTTTATTAAATGCTTCACAATCCACAATTGTAATTAGAACTGATAATAAAATATTTACCATTTACCATTTCATGACCTTGTATCCATTGTGGCCTTTCGATCATTCTGTGTGTGATTGTTCTTGTCCACTATGTTGAATGAAGTGAATTTTAGGATTCCACCTCAATTGACTGCAGTATCCAAATATTATGTGGAAGAAAACCTTTTTGCTTCAGTTCCTGGCTCACCTGCTTCTATTGATTTGAACAATGTATTCACCAGAGCAGAGAAAAAAAACTATTTTGATCGATCACTCCATTCATCTGTCTCTCAGTGAAAGTGTCAGCTCAGTAAGCAGAGAAACAAACCGCTTCGCATTTTATTGGACTTAATTTAAAACTTCCACTCACTGGAGGATTAAATCCATTTCTTCATTCTGAAAAGCAAACTCTGGCTTAATGTCAAGCTTTTCAACAATCAATTTTGAAGTGCTCTGCAAATAATGTTATTATAATAGAAAACTGACTTTTGCTTATGAAGATGGATCCGTTATTAATTAATTTAGAAATTACAAAAAATTACATGCAATGCGCACGAGAGAAACAAAACTATCTTGCTCAGCTGTTCTATACTTCAGGTGCTCATTCTCCCACACCTCTCCATCCAATCTTATCAGCATAACCTGTTTCTTTCTCTCTCATGTGTTCTTCAAGCTTTCCCTTAAACGGATCTTTAGTATTTCCCTCAACTAATCACTATGGTAACAGTTTCCACAAGATCATCACTTGCTGGTTAAGCATGTTTGCTCTGAATGGCCCATTGAAAATAAAGGCTTTGATTGCTTTCAGTATTTCTTTTGCATTCGCAAGGTACATCAATGCCATTAAAACCCACAAAATGCTTCTGATATGTAAGTGAGTATTGTAGTTGAAATAATTCAACATCCAATCTGGAGACAACCTGCAGAATGTTATATCCAGTTTAATTTTGTGACATTGATGGTGGTTTAAAGATTTCTTCAAAATAGTGCCATGGGATTCTTGACATTATTTAAGCATGGACATTTGTTTGTGCATGTATATGTGTGTACATACTAAGATCCTTGTCGGATAGGAGATAGGAGAAACATTGGTTCACCTTGTCCTCAATAATTTAGCAATGTCACAGAGATAAACATTTCTGCACCAACAACTTAAGAACTCATCATGTAAATAGGATAGCATTCTACCATGGAAAATAAACCACTAGTCCATTGAGTTAATATGCTGTGCCTCAATGCATTTGTGAAGACATTACAAATTCCATTTGAAATAATGGACATGGCTTAAGTTCATTGCTTCATTTCCAAATATAACACCTCTGACTGTACAGCACACACATAGCACTCTATGAAGCCAATTTAATAAGCAGAAACATTTTCAGCAAAATATTAATGAACAAGAAGTATGTCATTTACTCATTCTGAAGGGTGAAAGAAGAAAATGATTTTCTTAGTGTGGTTAGTTCATAGTTGATGTAGCTCACTCCTGATTTCTCAAAGAAAACTGTTCACAAAGGTTAAGGGATACTACAGTGTGAATTTCACCTTGTCATCGATTCATAGATTCATAGAAACATAGAAATTAGGTGTAGGAGTAGCCCATTCGGCCCTTCGAGCCTGCACCGCCATTCAATATGATCATGACTGATCATCCAACTCAGTATCCTGTACCTGCCTTTTCTCCATACCCTCTGATCCCCTTAGCCACAAGGGCCACATCTAACTCCCTCTTAAATATAGCCAATGAACTAGCCTCAACTACCCTCTGCGGCAGAGAGTTCCAGAGACCCACCACTCTCTGTGTGAAAAAATTCCTTCTCATCACGGTCCTAAAGGATTTCCCCCTTATCCTTAAGCTGTGACCCCTTGTCCTGGACCTCCCCAACATCGGGAACAATCTTCCTGCATCTAGCCTGTCCAACCCCTTAAGAATTTTGTAAGTTTCTATAAGATCCCCTCTCAATCTCCTAAATTCTAGAGAATATAAACCGAGTCTATGCAGTCTTTGTTCATAAGACAGTCCTGACATCCCAGGAATCAGTCTGGTGAACCTTCTCTGCACTCCCTCTATGGCAATAATGTCCTTCCTCAGATTTGGAGACCAGAACTGTACGCAATACTCCAGGTGTGGCCTCACCAAGACCCTATACAACTGAAGTAGAACCTCCCTGCTCCTATACTCAAATCCTTTTGCTATGAAAGCTAACATACCATTCGCTTTCTTCACTGCCTGCTGTACCTGCATGCCTACTTTCATTGACTGGTGTACCATGACACCCAGGTCGCGCTGCATCTCCCCTTTTCCTATTCGGCCTCCATTTAGATAATAGTCTGTTTTCCTATTTTCCTGTTTTCCTATCATACCGCATGGAAACAAGCCCTCAGCCCACTTGTCCACACCGACTACCATTCCCCACCCAAACTAGTCCCACTTACCTGTATTTGGACCATATCCCTCAAAACGTATCTAATCCATGTACCCATCTAAATGTTTCTTAGACATTGCAATATTACCTGCCTCAACTACCTCCTTCACCAGTTTTTTTTCCGTACAATCATCACTCTTTGTGTAAAAATGTTACGCCTCAGGTTCCTATTAAATCTTTCCCACCCTCACCTTAAACTGTCCTCTGTTTACTAATGTGCGTTTACTCGATCTATCCCTCTCATGATTTTATAGACCTCTATAAGATCACCCCACATCCTCCTGTGGTCCAAGGAATAAAGTCCTAGCCTGCTCAACCTCTCCCTATAGCTCAGGCCCTCGAGGCTTTCTCTGCACCCTTTCCAGCTTGACATCTTTCCTACACCATGGTGCCCAAAATGAAATACATTATGTGGCCTCACCAACATCTATATTACTAAAAGTCTAATCACTTCCTGTTGTTCTGTATTTTGATTTTAGAAAAACGTCGCCACTTTTGGCTGAGATTTTTGGCCATCTTACTCAGTCCCCCTCCGCTGCACAGGACAAGAGGATTTTTCCCATCGATGAAAAATAAAAGAGTTATTAGTGTTTAAAAAATGTTGAGATTTCTCTCCAGAAGGCCACGCCCCTTCCAGAGGGACTATAAAACCCTGAAGTGTTGAGTGTCTCTGTCAGTCTCTGCAGGTTGGGGGAGCGAGAGGGTCATGTCACTCAGTCTGAGTTGTGAATAACACTGAACACATGTCTATTAAACTGTGAGTGGTTTTACTGACCTGTCAGTGCCCTTAATGTGGTTTGGAAATGCTAAAGCTGTGTTGCCTTTGGTTTGGAAATGCTAAAGCTGTGTTGCCTTGGGTTTGGAAATGTTAAAGCTGTGTTGCCTTGGGTTTGGAAATGTTAAAGCTGTGTTGCCTTTGGTTTGGAAATGCTAAAGCTGTGTTGCCTTTGGTTTGGAAATGCTAAAGTTGTGTTGCCTTTGGGATGGGAATGCTAAAGCTGTCTTGCCTAATTAAAGTTGACTTGCCTAATTAAAGTTGCCTTGCCTAATTAAAGTTGCCTTGCCTTCTATATAATTAAAAGTCTAATCTTGACCACTTCCAGTTTGCACTTTATATTGATTTTTTTTTTAAATACACTACCAAGTACGGCTTTTGGCCATCTTACTCAGAGTCCCCCTCCACTCATCAGGTGCCGAGGATTTATCCCATCGATAAAAAATAAAAGAGTTATTAGTGTTTAAAAGATGTTGAGACTCTCTCTCCTGTCAATCATGCCATGCAGGCCACTCCCCTTCTGGTAGGAGGGGGAGGGACTATAAAACCAAGAAGTGTTAGCGTGGCTCAGTCTCTGCAAGATGGAGGAGGGAGAGGTCACAACTCGCTGTCTTTAGTGGCCTTGCACCCTGCTTGAACTGGTAAGAAACTGCACTTGAATTTGGCGGCCTTGCACGCTGCTTAAAATGGAATTTCAAGGAGTAGCTGTGTCAACTGCCAGCCCACGAGTCGTGAGTGAGCTGCCAGCACAATAGGCTTGAGTGGCTGAGCCACCAGCCCAAGAATCCATTCAGCCCACAATGTCCATACTAGCCCTCTGGAAACCAGTCCCTTCAGCCCACAACACCCATACTAGCGCTCCAGAAAGCCCTCCCCCCACTGGAATTGGTGGAGAGGTGGAATATTGGGTTGGGGGACCAGCCCTCCCGTGTGATGCTGGGACCCATATCACACTATACTAGCATCTTCTTTTAAATTAATGGAATTCTGAAGTATTTATATCAGAATTGGTGCATTATATTTTCAGATTAAGTATTCATGGCCTGCTCAGTCTACTTAGCCATAATTCACCGGCATCTGTTTGAACAAATATGATATTCTTACTGCCGGAGATAGACACAAAAAACTGGAGTAACTCAGCTGGTCAGGAAACATCGCTGATGAAAAGGAAGGGTCTGAAGAAGGATCTCAATCCTAAATGTCACAATAGACAATACTATAGAAAATAGGTGCAGGAGTAGGCCATTCGGCCCTTCAAGCCAGCACCGCCATTCAATGTGATCATGGCATATCATGCACAATCAGTGCCCCATTCCTGCCTTCTCCCCAAATCCCCTGACTCCACTATCCTATTCCTTTTCTCCAGAATGCTGCCTGACCTATTACTTCTGTCTATCTTCAGTGTAAACCAGCATCTGCAGTTCCTACACATTCTTACTGCCAGAATGGTTTCTAAAAATCTCAAGTTTTTACTAGTTTCTGATTTCTTAAAATGAAACCAAATGAGGGTGATCTTATAATGAGTGTGGGGTTTTATTCCTAGTTTAGGTCACCCTGCTAAAAGAAAAGATGCCATTAAGAGGGAAGGGATGCTGAGAAAATTGACGAGGATATTGCCGGGACTAGAGGGCATGAGCCACTGGGAATTGTTGGACTGGTTCGAAGTTTATGGCTTTGAGGGCAGAAAGTTGAGGGGTGATTTTATAAAGCTTTACAAAATCATGAGAGGAATAGAAATGGGTGAATGCACATTGTTTCCCAAGGTAGGGGAATCAAGAAACAGAGGGTATGGGTTTAAGATTAAAAGAAAATGATTTAATAGGAACCCAAGGGCCCTTTTTTTACACACAAAGGGCAATAGGCAAATGGAATGAGACGCCAGATGAAGTAGTTGAGGCAGGTGCAATAACAGCATTTCAGAGTCATTTGGACAGGTACATGGAAAGATTTAGATGGTTATGGACCAAACACAGGCAAGTAAGATTGGCTTTGATGGAGCATCTTGACTGGCATGGACCAAAGGACCTGTTTCCTTGCTGGCTCTATGACTCTGATAACATTCAGTAAGTCAGAAAGAAACAATGCAACCTGTGCCAATAGTGCTTGGTTTACATTGAAGGACAACCACCTTGATCACAGATTGATATTTCACAGTTAGGAACTGGAGTAATAACGTGGGTTTAGTTGTGTTCACCTATAACCCTTTTCATTCTCTTCAATTTGAATTCTCAAATCAAAATATATTGGTCCACTCATGGCACGCTTTCCTTAATTGAGAAGGATACTGAGTACAAAAGTTAGGACAGTTTGACACATCTGTACAAGTACAGTGCTTGGAGTACTTTGTGCAGTCTGGT
This sequence comes from Raja brachyura, assembly GCA_963514005.1. The sequence goes on along the minus strand of OY740785.1, from coordinate 40,983,515 downwards.
CACAAAATAAGGAAGTCATTAAGTTGGAAAGGGTGCAGAAGAGATTCACCAGTATGAAGTTATAGGGAGAGGTTGGATAGGCTGGCACTTTTTGCTTTGGAGCATAGGAGGTTGAGGGGTGACTTTAACAAGGTGAACAAGATCACTAGAAGCATGGATAAAGTGAATATCACAATCGTGCCCAGGGTGGAGGATTCATAAACTAGAGGACATAGGCTTAATGTGAGGGAGCAGTGATTTAAGAAGACCCCGGGGCAATTGTATTATTCGGTATCTGGAATGAGTTGCCAATGGAAGCTGTAGAAATGGTTACAATTATGGCGTTTAAGGTAATTTGGACAGGTATATGGATAGAAAAAGGTTTGTAGGTAAATGGGCCAAACACAAGCAGGTGGAACTAGTGAAGAGAGGCATGTTGGTTGGCATGGGCAAGTTGGGCTGTTTCCATGACCTATGACTCTATGACACTCTATGGCTCTATGAGAACGGATTGGGAAGGAATTATGGCCAAAAACAGGAAAATTGAGTTTGCCCAATATACCAACTTGATCACCACATCCACTGGCTCTTCTTTATCCATTCTAGTAGTTACATCCTCAAAAAACTCCAGATCGGCATGGACAAGTGGGGCAAGTGCCGTATTTCTGTGCTGTGTAGTTCTCTGGCTCCTTGACACTCTGACACTTAAAAATGAATGGAAGTGGTTGCTTTGCACGGGTCTAATAAATTTGGAATATCAACAAAATGTTCAGGGCTCTCAAGGAAAATGGAACTCAGATTCAGGAGGCAGTTCTCTTGTTCCTGCTTTCACATACAAATAGCACTACTTACATTGAACAGAGTTTGCAGTCACAGATAGCTTTCAGCAACTTGTTATCGCTTCATCATTTCTCTAGTTTTTTGGGCATTGCTGGAAGAAACTAAATGGCTGCCGAATAAATTCTGTCACAGAATAGTTCCATTGGGGTTTGACCTTTGACTCTTACAGGAAATGAGTTTATACCCATTACCTTACAAAAGGAAGTCCTAATTTGGATGCTAATCCTCATCGTAAGGAAATGAGATTGGGTTCAGACCATTATTCTGTACTCAGAGACCTCTTTGGCTCAAATATAAAGTTGTAGGCTCATTTTACACCTGATTCCGTGTTCAGGTTTTTCCTAGGAAGGAGAAATGTTTGCACGAGGCAGTGATCAGGAAACCACGGTTCTACGATACCTTATATTCAGTTTATTTATGTATTCAAAGGCTGTTGGTTTGTGATCTCCTGACCAAGACATTATTTTTCTCATCAGGAGCACATTATCTGGGAATCAACCGTGTAATTACTTTGAGACAGGGAACCCCTTGAAAATATGCTTGTGGCTGGTGTACAATAGCACGATGCCACCTGATCCATACAAATGGACTGTTATAGGAACTCCCTGGGAATTCATCCACTGGCCCTCTGCGGCACTTAATGTGAAGGAAGAGTGGAGACGTCTTTATCGCATTCATAACGCTGAGTGCGCATGTAACTTACTTTATTTCATTCAGCGAAAAGATTCAGGCAATGACTTCACCAACTGATAGTTGCTATTGCCACAAAATATATTAATATGATCCCACATAGTGTGTATAGATCATCAAAAAAATAACAGATGTCTAGGGATCAATTCAAAGCTGCAATCTAACCTTGAATTTACTTGCCAATTATGAACAGATCAAACATTACTCGGGTAGTTAATGATGTTGGTTGTGAACCATTTAATTGGTTTACTGTCTTGTGCTTTGTAATTACTTTCTTTTGTTCAATATATTCTCCTTAAGTAACAGGGCGATCTTCTGCGTTTTCTGTTCCCAGAATAGAACAGTGCACTCCAGAAACACATCATGAAATGTTATCAACATGAATGAAAAACTGAATCCTCATCATGAATTGTACCTTGCAATTGACCTTCTGCAATAGACTCCCTAGAAAAAAGCAAAAATAGAAAATGTACTCTATTTCATATTGTAACATCAGTGCCATAAACCAAGTGAAGATGGTAAATTGCAAACTATTTTTTATAACAAAATACATATTTTAGTCTGATGATGTTTGCTCTATGGATATAATTTACTGGGCAACTATAATATCATCGGTATTTATTTTACTCCTTTAATGTTGTGCTACTGATCGCAAGAATGTTTGGATAACTGTTCCACTGCCAGATGAAAGAGAGAGCCTAACGAAACACATCTGTAGGGCTGAATTTGCTCTGTCCCAGCATCTATCAGCATCAGACACTGACATAACCCTGCCAAATCTGAGGAGAACAGTGTCACCGTGAGGACAAAGCAGAAGACCCGGGCTTGACTAAATAATAATGTACATTATGTTAGGGAGCAATTAGCTTTAGCCACTGTGGGTTTTAGATGTAGCACTCAGTTATCCACCAACTGGAGTTTATTGGGGTTTTTAAAGGTATAAAGGAAAATGAAAATAACAATAGCAAAGATGCTGGAGGGGATTTATGGGATTAGTTACTCGGAGAGCTGGTACACCTCAATTCATATCCCATGGGAGTCTGAGAACTTGAAATTAGTTTAAAAGATAGTTGGTACAAGTTAAAAAAAATTACCATGAGCTTGTAAAAGCCCAAATGACTGAGTAACATCATTTATGAAAGGAAGCCATCTTTTTGCCTTTTCAAATCTGTATAACAGTTGTCAGAAATGGTCCAACAAGCCTGTTGATGGTATCAAATATTAAGTAGAGCTCAATAGACTTAAGAGTGTGATAGCGAGCAGTTTCAGGTGATGGACTGCAGTGATTCACAGAAATAGATTATCGCAAACTTGTCAGGGAAACAAAAGATGGCTATGACTGACAGACTTGTCACAAAAGGCCATAACCTGCACAACATAAAAGGCAGAAACTCTTGTTTCCAGGAGGTCAATATGAAGAAAAATAGTAAGATTAAATGAGAACTTACCAGTTTGAAGTTTGATATTTATTTTATGAGGAGTTACGTTGGTGATTACGTGAAGAAGCCCCGCCAGTCAGCATGCGCGTCAATCTTCAAAGCAGCGGTATAAAATCACAGGTAACAGTAATTGCAGTAACATAGTAAGATCAGCAACTTGAGAACTACCAGATGACCTTTATGAGAGAGGATTGGGAGTGGAGGGCACGTAATCACCAACATAAACTTCAAACTGGTAAGTTCTTGTTTAATCTTACTATTTTACTTCAGAGTCACGTGAGTGATTCCGTGAAGAGTTCAAATCTCTGCGATTTCATGCTGTAGATTCAAATCCCGGCGTCTCACTGCATCAATTGACTCAGGATGAGTGAATAATCAACAATGCATTAACCATAACATTGATTCAAATGTATTAATTTAAGTTTACGTTAATAAAGAAAATCAATAGCAACCCCTCTATCTCAGGGGAGGTTAAAATGGATGCAAAACAGAATGCACAAATAGCCCGGGTCAGCAATCGGCCTATGGTAAATACATTTTGAAAATCAATTCAGTTGACCATCCTGTGGTCGCGAGGATGTGGTCGATGGGAACATTCATTGCCCTGGCCGCTGACGTTGATGCCGCCCTGGTGGAATGAGATGTAAAATTGTCAGTGTTAATACCTGCATAAACCAGAGCCTGCTTCAGCCACCTTGAAATAGTTTGAACCGACCTTTTCTCGTGTGGTTGTTTGTCGCAAATAAACAATGCTGATTCCACACCTCTTAGGGCTCTGGTGGCCTTGATATAATATAGCAAGCCTGCCCTCACACATAAATGTGAGTCCATGGGGTATGCCAAAATATGATCTTAAATCCTGCCACCCCTGGTCTGTTCTGCTTGTGTAGATCAGAAATGTAAAACGTAATGGCATCTGCAGCCATTTCTATCCTATCTAGCCGCAGCTTTTGTAATGTCTGTCCTCGTTGTGCTGATACTAGTGTCATGACTAAGGATGTAGCTGGAGCCCCCTTTTGAAGTATTGTTAACACACTGTCAATTTCCAATACTGCATAAACTTGTAGTGGGAGAACTTGTGTTAAAGATATAGTTTACAAACTCGATATCCGGAACTGACACCAGACAGAGGTGGTCCTGTTTGCTGCAGCTAATATGATGGGAAGTTAAGTTGGGCACAGCTAGTAGCCCTATAACTGAATTATTGTCAAAGACCATTTAAAAATCAACTGGAAGACGTCAGTAACCTGTACCGTATTAAATGTAACATTAACATTAAACAAACTGCTTCTGATCTCTTCAATAGGAAATGTACTGCTTTTTTGGTGCTATACCTGCACTCTGCAGTGAGCACATCCATGGATTGATGTGACAACCTGAGCCGTAAGGCAGTCCATTCAGAATGTGTAAGTTAATAATTATTTTATTATGCTGGTTTCCTGAACCACAGTTTGAACCAGTTTGAACCAGTTTTTGTTTTTTAGAATAACCGTATATGGATGTATTATTATGCCTGACGGAAGCAGGAAGCATGGCTGCATAGCCAGTCAGACAGTACGAAAACTAAAGCGAGATCTTGCTGACTTTATTTCAAGACCCGACTGATGAGGCAAAATGGAGGAAGACATAAAAGAACATTCCTCCTTCATATAGCGAAAATGTATCTCTCCCCACTGTTATGCCACATATTTTTGCAATCAGTGAATAAACATGAAACCAACATGTCAATATTCGGTGTTCCATTGAACCATACTTTCATAATACTTTGTGATCCAATACCTATTCTGTGTTGTCATCGATCTGAACTTGATGATACACCAGTGGCAAAGGAGATTAGGTAAATTATTACAGGATTATTTTACTTGATTGCCATGTGACTAACATACGCCACCACTGTAGTGTATCAACTTGAAGTTGAGCATGTAGATTATGTATATTCGCTCAATTACCTTTTACCCATGGGGTGCATCTAGTGTATATAGTTAGTTGATACCAACAACTGAAGAATTGGCAACTCATGCAAATCTCCTCCACCTCCAAACTAGAGATGATATTCGCAATTTCCCATCTTAGAGCACTTAGCAACAGTTTGTAAATAACTGAAATTCGACTGACCAAACTACTGGAGCAATGCTGAATACTGTTTGTTCATCATTGTGACTTAGGTAGCTTCAGCTGGTAATAGCATAAGCTTGTTAACAATGATCTACATGTCATTTGGGAGGTTGGTACGTTGCATGATGTCAATTCCCCGACTTGCACAGCTGTAACAGCTACTATATTACCAATTACTCTTGATGAATAGAAGTCAGCTTTATAACAGGTTTCTTTGAACTCCAATCTCTTGCCACAGGGTGGAGTCATAGGCTAATTAATAGTTAAAGGTAAATCCCAATGACTAACAAGTCTATTGGGTAACACCAAAGTTAACTGGATGGATGAGCCCAATTTCTCAAATATAGTTTGAGGCTGAAACAGATGATTTTAACAAAATACAGTGTTAGAATATCACCCATACAAGACATAACAAGTGTTTTTAAATTCTGAGTCCAAACACCAATTTTATTAATTAGTTAAATAACCTGGGTAAATAGTTTATCTCATTTTGCAATGTTTTACTGTTATTAGCACAGTATCTTAGAATAAAGCGGAGGTCATTTAAGACTGAGCTGAGAAAAAACTTTTTTACCCAGAGAGTTGTGAATTTATGGAATTCCCTGCCGCAGAGTGCAGTGGAGGCCAAATCACTGGATGGATTTAAGAGAGAGTTGGATAGAGCTCTTGGGGCTAGTGGAGTCAAGGGATATGGGGAGAAGGCAGGCACGGGTTATTGATAGCTGACGATCAGCCATGATCATATTGAATGGTGGTGCTGGCTCGAAGGGCTGAATGGCCTCCTCCTGCATCTATTTTCTATGTTTCTATGTTTCTATGTTTCTCGGGGTATCTAATTTTTATGTAAATTTTATTAGTTGTTTAAGTTATGACATCGGATGGAAGCTGCATACCAAATCTCGTTGCACCTATGTGCAATGACAATAAAATATATTATTATTATTATTATTATTATTATTGTTATTATTATTATTATTTTCTATGTTTCTATTGCCTTGTGATAATTTCCAATGTCTCCGATGATCTCTGTAATGGGAACTGCATAAAATGGATCATTGAGACCCTTATGAATCCGTTGGTCAGTAAAGAAGATTCCTATTCGGAAAGTTCATATGCGAGTTAACCGACATTCTCCATTTTTCATAAGGAACAGGCCACTCCTGCCATCATTCCATGGGTGCTTCGCACGATAACTCTGGCCCGATTTCCGAGCCCGTTTTAAAAGACAATCCTGGCCATAATACTGAGCCTCCCTCATAAATTTTGTCCAAAGGCAACTCTGGCCATTATACTAAGCCTGCTTAAACGGCAATTCTGGCCCTAATTCCAAACTTGCTTGGAATGCTATCATTTGTGTGTTGTACAAACAAGTGTAAATTGTTGAGTGCGTGGAACGTCTGCCCAGCTGTCATGCTGCCACCAGCTTCAGTGAACTGCCTACTGCCAATGAACGCCTGGGGTGCATTCTGAAATGATGAACCTTTGCCCGCCGTTGGCCTTGATTGATCCGACAGCTTTTGCTTCGTCCCCCAGGTTTTTCCTGTTGAATAGGCTTTACCTGAATAGAAGATTCGGCGGCTGGCTCTCATATCCCCCTGTTAGCGCTGTTCACTGCCGGCATGCATGTGCTCCAGTATGTTCGACGGACATCTTTAGAATCTGGAGTCAGTTACATCTGACCTTTCGCACTCCCCTCCTCAGAGAGGGCGATTCGTGGGCAGCCCTAAACAGGTGTTGCCACAGGCCCCTAAGGATACCTGCGCTGATATGGCCCCCAATGGACCTATACCAGGATGGAACATTCTGTTGGGATAGCAAACTTTGTTGTCGGGAATGGTACCTCTGACACGTGCCCTTCATCCCTTGGGGTATGCTCCACAGCTATACCTTCAGACTCGGCATCAGAATTACACTGACCCGGCATGCTCTCCAACTCCAAGAGTGAGACATGAAGTAGCCCTGTTCCAGGCGTTGCTGGCGCGGGCTCTCCTACAGGTCGGCGCTGTTGCACATTAAGCAGCCCTGTCAACAGGTGCTGCTGGCGCGGGCTCTCCCGTAGGCCGGCGCTGTGACAGATTTGGTACCAGCAGTACACTGACCCATCATGGTCTCCCCCTCCAACAGGGAGACATTAAGCAGCCCTGTCCCAGGTGCTGCTGGCGCGGCCTGTCCCATAGGCCCGCGCTGTTACAGATCTGGTGTCTGAGGTGTACTGATGCGACATGGTGTGCTTCTCCAAGCGGGGACATTAATTTTGGAGTGTGGAGCTTCACCTCTGAAGGGTTAAAATGACAACAGCATCCATGCAAATACACACTTATAACCAGAGGGGAACCCTTACAGCCCGAGTCCAAAAAGGCGGATCGATTTATCGGTGATTTCACCCCATGCCTGGGGACCACCGTGTCTGTGAGCCACTGACCGCACTGTCAGCGACTCTGGCGGTGATACCGTGTTCCTGCTTGATTTGCCCCTTCACGGGCATCACAGCAGGCTGGAAGCCACTGACCGCCTTGTCAGTGGCTGGAATCACGAACCCGACATCTACCGACTATCCGCTTCCGCGGTCGGATCCGGGGTCTCCCCACAGCCCATAGCCGGTTCACTCGCCGGCCTTCGCCATAAATCTAGCAGGAAACCTCTGTGAAGAGAGGTTCCTGCTCAAACAGCAAACCCTGGTAAGTAATACAAAACTTACCTTCTAGGTTTAAACTTACCGCCGGCAGGAGCGATGCCCTGCCAGTCCGGTGCTTCGCCATGCGAACGACGATATGACGCACATGCGGACTGACGGGGCTTCTTCACGGAATCACTCACGTGACTCCGAAGTAAAATCACACTTTTACTTTATAAAATAATTTTACAAATCCTAGTTGTGACGTAATAAGACTCAAGGTCTCTTTATGATTAACCATCAGCAGTGAGTTTTACTTGCACAAGGGGAGAAGTGTCTCAGTCAAAGTGTGCGATCAGTCAGTACTGTTAAGTCAGTACAGTAGGGCATTTATACACCAAAAAAAGATAACAACTGAGGAGGTGCAGATGTGAGGTAGATTGATCCATACGTTAATTACAGAAATTGTGCTTTACTCTTACATTGTACAAAAGTCATGACTTCTCGGTTCCGAATGCCACAAGGTACTTAGGTAAGGACAATTAAGGTGTTAATGGCGGGTCTGCGCGAACCGGGGTATAGTGGAACTGACAGTTAATATGTTAATGGAAAATGCTAGCTGGCAACTTGAACTAATGTATTAATAAACATCTCCAGCCATTTTTGGGACTTCCACAGTTGTCTAAATATTCTTTAGAGCCATTGAAGTCCATGTTCATCATATTATAATAATGCAATGACAGGAGCCAAATGGTACACTAATAGTCACACAAACAGCAATATTTTAATGACTGGACAATCAGTTTTTTTCAGTAATGTTGGTCAAGAGACTCGGGCAAATTTACCAGCTTTCTGTTAATATTTGTGTTGAATTCTCTTACATTTGCTGTGAGGGACAATCAATCTTAGATTTACCGTCTCGTTTGAAAAATGACAAAGTTAGTATGAGAATCTGTAAACTTGACAAAAGTGTTTGTCTGTATTCTGCGCTTGTTTCTGTTGGAATTGAAAAATCTTCTAGTTCAGGAAGAAGTGTAACCATAGAAACATAGAAACATAGAAAGTAGGTGCAGGAGTAGGCCATTCGGCCCTTCGAGCCTGCACCGCCATTCAATAAGTTCATGGCTGATCATCCAACTCAGTATCCCGTACCTGCCTTCTCTCCATACCCTCTGATCCCCTTAGCCACAAGGGCCACATCAAACTTGCTCTTAAATATAGCCAATGAACTGGCCTCAACTACCCTCTGTGGTAGAGAGTTCCAGAGACTCACCACTCTCTGTGTGAAAAAAGTTTTTCTCATCTCGGTCTTAAAGGATTCCCCCCTTATCCTTAAGCTGTGACCCCTTGTCCTGGACTTCCCCAACATCGGGAACAATCTTCCTGTATCTAGCCTGTCCAACCCCTTAAGAATTTTGTAAGTTTCTATAAGATCCCCTCTCAATCTCCTAAATTCTAGAGAGTATAAACCGAGTCTATCCAGTCTTTCTTCATAAGACAGTCCTGACATCCCAGGAATCAGTCTGGTGAACCTTCTCTGCACTCCCTCTATGGCAATAATGTTCTTCCTCAGATTTGGAGACCAAAACTGTACGCAATACTCCAGGTATGGTCTCACCAAGACCCTGTACAACTGAAGTAGAACCTCTCTGCTCCTATACTCAAATCCTTTTGCTATGAAAGCTAACATACCATTCGCTTTCTTCACTGCCTGCTGCACCTGCATGCCTACTTTCAATGACTGGTGTACCATGACACCGAGGTTTCGCTGCATCTCTCCTTTTCCTAATCGGCCACCATTTAGATAATAGTCTGCTTTCCTGTTTTTGCCACCAAAGTGGATAACCTCACATTTATCCACATTATACTGCCACTGCCAAACATTTTCCCACCCACCCAGCCTATCCAACAAACCTTGTAGTCTCCTAGCATCCTCCTCCTCTATGTAAAATCACAGAGTCAAGGAGGGCACCCCTCTCCATGTAGAACAAAATTGAGGTTGTGTTCATGCTCCTGTATCTCTCCGGCGGGTGACCACGTCACATGCCCGAAGGTTCATTGTCTTCCGCTGACTGGTTAGCGCATGACAAAAGCTTTTCACTGTACCTCGGTACTCGTGACAATAAACTACACTGTAATAATACTGTAATACGGACAGACCATGGAACCTGCCAAAGGCGCAGTGAACCACGGTGCCGGGAACCCGCCCTCAGGACACAGAGGTACCAGGAGGGAGCCGCAAGGACCAAGGAGAGTGAACCAGGGTAAAGCCTCCAGCATCTTCAAGAACAATTGCTGGAAGCGTCCCCATGACACAAAGATGGCCAGGCGAGGAGAGGGATGTCAGATTGTGGGCCGATCCAGTTGAAGGTGATGGAGGAAGGACCTGCTGAAGCCCGGGACTTGCCTGGATGGGGAACTGCTCCAGTAGACCAAGCTCGTGGGTGGACCGGACTTGGGACTTTGAAAATGATGCCAAAACATGGCGGTACCTGCATTGTAAATATGCAAAATTAATTTCACTGAGCAATTGCATATGTGACAAATATATCACCATTGAACCATTGAAGCGTAACAGAACCTGAGCTGAAATAATACAAAACTGCCTGAAATAAACAGCACTTCAGGCACTAACTGCAGTGATTCAAAGTGAGTTAAAATTCCAGGTTGATCTCGACCCGAAGCATTGACTCCATCTCTCCTTCCACAAATCCTGCCTGAGCCGCTGAGTGCTTGCACCATTTCTGTTTCACCTCAGATTTCCATCTGCAGAATCTGTAGAATTGTCAACAAACAGATTTTGTGCCAAATTCCAGTTGTAATCAACTATACCTTCGATGTTACTTCTGACATGAAGCCAGATGAATACCAAGACTGCAAGGCACAAGTAGAATTCTCCAGGGCGAACATCTCATCTCCCAAACCTTCACGTTTTGTAATTTCAAGCCCGAACTCAAGGTTGCGATGGAACACTCATGACTCTCTTCCCGACTACGACCTCGGTAACGCTCAAGCCTAACATCACCATGACAGAGCATTTTACATGATCAATTTTCTCTCGCTGAATTCAGCATTCATCCATTCAACCATTACTCAAATGGAAAGAAAGAGAGAGGGATGGGGAAAGAGAGAGAGGACTTGAAGGCGGAGAGAAAATTCAGCAAGGGAAATCTTGTAACAAAGGTTGACAGATAATTCAAAAAAGAGACTGAATATGACACTGGGTGATGGGGTGGAACAAAACAATTACATCATTGGTAAACTATGTTTTTGCTTGAGTTTGCCATATATTATATCTTTGATCAAATCCAAACAGCTCTATTATTTAAACCCTTTTGAATATGGGAGATGAGTGAAATCTAAAACACAGCAACCATTATAGTGACTGGAGAATTGAATTCAGGAGCCTGGAGTCTTTCCTGAGCCCATAGTTATGTCATTACTGATTTAATATATTTTGTCATTTAGGCTATATCACATTAAATTATTTTTTCATATTCTCCAGCTGCATCAACATATGTCTGAGTTATCATAGTGAACGTCGGCCAGTTACCAATGTTTAAAGAGCCAATGGCATCTGGCATTGGTTATGTATTTGACATTTAGAAAACATTTTATCAATGCTCTGGTGCAGGAGATGATTGCCAATTGTATTTGGTAGAATATAATGAAGAACATGTTGTTGATACAGATCTTTCCAATAGGAAATGTATGAAGATGCCATCATCATGTATGTGTTAATTTTATGAAGGATTCACACTATCAGTGCTTGGAATACCAGAGTAAAAGACACAACCCAATTGGCAGCCATCATGTCAGGGTTAGTAATTAATGCATCAGCGATGAAATTGGGATCCCAAGCCAAGACATCATGTATACTTTTCCCTCCACAGATGTTGCCTGGCTTGCTGAGTTCCTCCAGGACCTTGTATTTTTTGCTGATGACAATGCCTCTCCTGTTTGAGAGTGGGTATACTGCAATGCTGGCAACTTAAGAAAGAGTTGTATTCTCCGAGGATTAGAACCCAGAATTAGTATTGAAATAGAAGCATGCTTTAGTAGCAATTCTATGATAAATAGTACATGATATTGTTCCTGGCAAATTTTATTAAAACTGCATTGCTAAGGAATTGAAAACCAACATTATTTCCCTATAAGAGGAAAAGATATTAATCAAAGCACCATTTTGCTTCTTAATTAGGCAGTAAATGTTTTTTTTCTAAACATTTCCATCGAAAACAATGTCACGTTTTCATGGAAAAATACGTGGGTGTGCATTGAACATCGATATAGAACTAGAACATAGAACAGGGGTCGGCAACCTACGGCCCCTGGACCGAATGCGGCCTGTAACCCAAAATCATCCGACCCGCAGGTGTATTTTTTTTCCCATAATTATCTGGCCCACAGACGTCCGTCATCTCCGGTGCCTCCCGAGGCCGCAGCGCCCAAGCGCGGTGATGCTTGGTTGTCAGGGGTTATGGTGAGAAGGCAGCGGAACAGCAGCATAGAAACATGGAAAGTAGGTGCAGGAGTGGGCCATTCGGCGCTTCGACCCAGCACGCCATTGAATATGATCATCCTGTTCCTGCTTTCTCCCCATATCCCTTGATTCCGTATTGGGTTGAAAGGATCAGACTTGATGGGCTGAATGGCATAATTCTGCTCCTAGAACCTATGCTTATGAAGTACCTTCCTTTATAAGCAGGAGGTCAACACAATGTAAACATCATTTCAACTGTTTCAGAAGCAGAATGCAGTCAGCATTGAGCCAAAGATTGAGGATGAATATCTGCATAGAGGGTGGTGAATCTGTGGAATTCATTGCCACATACAGCAATGGAGGTAATTGGGTATTTCTAAAGTGTAGATTAATCGGTTCTTGATTAGTATGGGCGTCCAAGGTTCCAGGGAGCAGGAAAGAGGATGAGGTTGAGTGGGTAAAATAGATCAGCCATGATTAAAATGACAGAGCAGTGTTGAAATTATAAGCAGGAGGTCAACACAACGGCCTAATTCTACTGCTGTCTTATGGTCAATGGTACTGTCCCATTGATGAATTCTCATTAACAGCAAGCCTTTTTGTTTCAAATCAGGGTATGTTTAAAAAAAAAGTAAACAATAAAATCAGTAGTATTTTTTATCCTATCCATTGATTTAATGTTAACCAAAAACACCAGCAAGTAAATGAAAATATTATAGATCAGAAAGACTTTAACCTCGCTATTGACCTTTTATAAGTCATGTCACGGTTTCTTCACATAGCTCATTTAGCTCTACAAAGATACACTCTATCCATCCACCTCTATTTCCCAAAATGATTGAGTAATTTCTAGATCAATGATTATATCATTACAAGACTCCACTATTTTGAGGTCAGACATAGCTGTGTGACCAGCCTTTATTTGACTTTTGTCAATGAAAATAAATCGTGTGGCAATATCTCACATCCTGTACGCCCCATGGATTTTACCAATTATTGTGGAAGGCTGAAGATCTCAAATTAAATCTCAAGATGTTGTTCATAGTATTGAAGCATTTGAGTCAGATATTGAAGAAAGGGGATGAAAAATGATTGACCAGCCATCTTAATGGTTGAAAAAGTAATGGGATCCCTGTAAAAGGAGAGAAGAGAAAAACATCCAGAGATGCGAGGTGTAATAGTGAATAGACAGCATGGATATCAAAAGGTTAAAAAACAATATTTGAATAACAATATTAAGTACTTTGTCGAGTTAATGAACATACAACAGCACAGAACAGAAACAGGCCCTTCAGCCCACAAAATTTGTGTCGAACATGATGACAGGTTAAACTAATTTCATCTGCCTGCATGTGATCCATATATACCCATTCTCTGCATATCCATGTGCCTACCTAAAAGCTTCTTGAATGCCACTCTTGTTCTGCCTCCACCCTCACCCCTGGCAGTGTGTTCCCTCACCCAATAATCTACATAGAAAATTACCCCACACATCTCTATAAACGTTGTCCCTTTCACCTTAAAGCAATGTTCTCTAGTCTTTGACATTTCCATCTTTCATCTGTTTACCTTACTCATGCCTCTCATAATTTTATATGCTTCTATCAGTTTTCCCCTCAAACTCTGACGCTCCAGAGAAAAAACTTGAAGATTATCCGTCTTCTCCTTATATCTATTACCCTCTAAACCGTTCTCGTAATCCTCATCTTCACCGTCTTCAAAGTGTCCACCTTCTTCCTGTAATGGGACAACCAGAACTGCATGCAATACTACGATTGTGGCCAAACCAAAGTCTTTTAAATACAACGTGATTTCCTGACTTTTACACCTAATGAAGGCAGGCATATCATATGCCTTCTTTACCATTCCATCAATTTGTGCTGCCAATTTCAGAGGCCTATAGACTTGGACCCCAGGATCCCTCTGTGCATCAATGTTGTTGAGAGTCATGCCATTAACTGTATAATTTCCCCTTACTTTCGACCTTCCAAAGTGCAACACCTCACATTTCTTTGGACTAAACTCATCTGCCAATTTCTGCCCATTTCTGTAGCTGATTTGTATCCTAGTGTAATTTGACAACATTCTTCACAGTCCACAACTCCACTGATTTTGGTGTCGTCAGCAAATTAACTAATAAGATCATAAGGTCATAAGTGATTGGAGCAGAATTAGGCCATTCGGTCCATCGTCTACTCCACCATTTAATCATGGCCGATCTATCTCTCCCTCCGAACCCCATTCTCCTGCCTTCTCCCCATAACCCCTGACACCTGTACTAATCAATAATCTATCTATCTCTGCCTTAAAAATATCCATTGACTTGCCCTCCACAGCCTTGTATGGCAAAAAGTTTCACAGATTCACCACCACATATTCAAATACATCTACATTTACGTCCAAGTCATTTATATATATCGTAACAAGTGAAATCCTTGCACAGATTGAGCTCCACTGGCCATAGACCTCCGGCCTGTAAAAACCTTCTAACACCACAACTCTCTGTCTCCTAGCAGTCAGCCAGTTCTGAATCCAAATGACCAAGCCACTGTGGATCCCATACATTTTAATCTTCTGGATCAGTCGACCATGAGAAATTTAATCAAATGCCTCAAATCCGTGTGAACAACATCCACTGCCCTGCCCTCATCAATCACCTTTGTCACCTCCTCAGAAAACTCAATTGAATTCATAAGGCATGACCTGCCACAGCAAAAGCAATGCTGACTATCCATAACTAGTCCATTGCCTTCTAAATGCGAGTAAATCTTATCCAGAAGAAACCTTTCCAATAACTTCCGTATGTGAGGCTCACTGGCCTATTATGGAGAGGTTAAAAAGTGATAATGCAGTAGATATAATTTATCCAGAATTTCACATGCCGTTGATAGGTGCTACATTATAAACTAATGAATAAAAATTAATGGAATTGGGAATCCGAGAACTTGTGGAAGGATGGATGTTTTGAATGAATTCAGGACAGCAAGAAGTGTGAGGAAGTAAAAGCAACACCTGTGGAAAAAGAGAAATAGGCAATGATTTCAGTAGAACATTCTTTCAAAGCTTTTAGATCTGAAATGTTAAACGATTTTCACTGGCACTGCCTGCCCCATCTGAACTTTTCTTCAATGTTTTCTTTTTTTAATTTCAAATTTGCAGCATCTACAGATTTGAGGAAACACTTTTTCACGCAGAGAGTTATGAGTCTATGGAATTCTCTGCCCCAGTGTGGTAGAGACCGGCTCTCTGGATACTTTAAAGAGAGAGTTAGATAGAGCTCTTAAAGATAGCGGAGTCAGGGGATATGGGGAGAAGGCAGGACAAGGTACTGATTGTGGGTGATCAGCCATGATCACATTGAATGGCGGTGCTGGCTCGAAGGGCCAAATGGCCTACTTCTGCACCTATTGTCTATTGTCTATTGCAGGGTTTTGATTTTAATTTACATTGGGAGAATAGGATAGATATTCACAAAGATGTTCCACAAGGATCAGTGCAGATACGACTTCTGTTTTCAATGTATATTAATATTTATATATAGACTTTGGAGTCAAAAAATCATTTCTAAATTTGAGGGTGATACAAATTTGGGCTGGGGGATGTGATCAGTGCTGAAGAGTACAGTACAGCATGTTCATAAGCCTGCAGAATGGGCAAATAATTGGCAGGTAAGGTTCAACTCGGGTAAATGCAAGATAGGATATTTGGGGAGAAAGGCTAGGAAGGTTACATATTATTTGGAAGTTACAAGTTTAGATTGAGAAGAGGAACAATTTGGACCAACCACTAAAAGTGTCAAAAAAGCAAACCAAGCCCTATAATAGACGCAAAAATACTGGAGTAACTCAGCGGGACAGGCAGCATCTCTGGATAGAATGAATATGTGATGTTTCTGGTTAAGACCCTTCTTCAGACTGAGAGTCAAGGGAGAGGGAGACACAGTAATACGGAATGGTAAGGTATGAAAACGAGGCATGAAAAGGGATGAATACCAAAGAAAATGTAATTGTTAGCTAGGGGAAGCTTCAGTGGTGGTCAAATTAATGGAAAAGATACTTAGAGATAATATATATAAGTATCTGGATAAAGAGGGTCTAATTAGGAACAGTCAACATGGATTTATGCCTGGAAGGTCATGTTTGACTAATCTTCTTGAATTTTTTGAAGAGGTTACTAGGGAAATTGACGAGAGTAAAGCAGTGGATGTTGTCTATATGGACTTCAGTAAGGCCTTTGACAAGGTTCCTCATGGAAGGTTGGTTAAGAAGGTTCAACTGTTGGGTATAAATGCAGGAATAGCAAGATGGATTCATCAGTGGCTGAATGGGAGAAGCCAGAGGGTAATGGTGGATGGCTGTTTGTCGGGTCGGAGGCAGGTGACTAGTGGGGTGCCACAGGGATCTGTGTTGGGTCCTTTGTTGTTTGTCATGTACATCAATGATCTGGATGATGGGGTGGTAAATTGGATTAGTAAGTATGCAGATGATACCAAGATAGAGGGTGTTGTGGATAATGAAGAGGATTTCCAAAGTCTACAGAGTGATTTAGGCCAGTTGGAAAAATGGGCTGAAATATGGCAGATGGAGTTTAATGCTGATAAATGTGAGGTGCTACACCTTGGCAGGACAAATCAAAATAGGACGTACATTGTAAACGGTAGGGAATTGAAGAATACAGTTGAACAGAGGGATCTGGGAATAACCATGCATAGTTCCTTGAAGGTGGAATCTCATATAGATAGGGTGGTAAAGAAAGCTTTTGGTATGCTAGCCTTTATAAATCAGAGCATTGAGTATAGAAGCTGGGATGTAATGTTAAAATTGCACAAGGCATTGGTGAGACCAAATCTGGAGTATGGTGTACAATTTTGGTCGCCCAATTATAGGAAGGATGTCAACAAAATAGAGAGGGTACAGAGGAGATTTACTAGAATGTTGCCGAGGTTTCAACAGCAAAGTTACAGAGATAGGTTGAATAAGTTAGGTCTTTATTCTCTGGAGCGCAGAAGGTTAAGGGGGGACTTGATAGAGGTCTTTAAAATGATGAGAGGGATAGACAGAGTTGATGTGGACAAGCTTTTCCCTTTGAGAATAGGGAAGATTCAAACAAGAGGACATGACTTTAGAATTAAGGGACAGAGGTTTAGGGGTAACATGAGGGGGAACTTCTTTACTCAGAGAGTGGTAGCGGTGTGGAATGAGCTTCCAGTGGAAGTGGTGGCGGCAGGTTCGTTGGTATCATTTAAAAATGAATTGGATAAGCATATGGATGAGAAGGGTATGGAGGGTTATGGTATGAGTGCAGGCAGGTGGGACTAAGGGAAAAAAGTTGTTCGGCACGGACTTGAAGGGCCGAGATGGCCTGTTTCCGTGCTGTAATTGTTATATGGTTATATGGTTATAAGCTGGAAACAAAGCATACAAAGATAACATTTAATCGGGGGACAGTCAGACTGGTCGGAGAACTAGGATGTGAGGGATGGGGAGGGATGGAAACCAAGGCTCTTTGAAGATAGAGATGTCAATATTCATACCGCTGGGCTGTAAGCTGCCCAAGCTAAATATGAGGCTGAGTTACTCCAGCATTTTGTGTCTATCTTCGGTGTAAATCAGCATCTGCAGATCTTTTCTAAACTGGACCTGATGTTTTATTTCCAAATAAATTTGCAAGTAGGGAATTTAAGATTAACCTGTATTGAACATTGGTTAGATGAACATTGATTGTATACAGTGTGTCACTATATTATAGAAAGGCTATTGAGACCATGATGGGGGAAAAAAGAGGGGAAGGGCTATTGTAATAGGGGATTCAATTGTCAGGGGAATAGATAGGCGTTTCTGTGGCCGCAAAAGAGACTCCAGGATGGTATGTTGCCTCCCTGGTGCAAAGGTCAGGGATGTTACTGAACGGCTGCAGAACATTCTGGAGGGGGAGGGTGAACAGCCAGTTGTCGTGGTGCATATTGGCACCAACGATATAGGGAAAAAAAGGGTTGAGGTCCTACAAGGTGAATTTAGGGAGCTAGGAGATAAACTCAAAAGTAATAATCAAAGGTAATAATCTCTGGATTATTACCAGTACCACAGGCCAGTCAGAGTAGAAATAGGAGGATATTGCAGATGAATACGTGGCTTGAAAAATGGTGCAAGGGGGAGGGATTCAATTTTTTAGGGCACTGGAACCATTTCTGGGGGAGGTGGGACCAGTACAAACAGGACGGTCTGCACCTGGGCTGGAATGGAACCAATGTCCTTGGGGGAGTGTTTGCTAGTGCTGTCGGGGAAGATTTAAACTAATGTGGCAGGGGGATGGGTACAAGAGCAGAGAGGCAGGTGGGTGTAAACCGAGGGTGGAAGCAATAGGAAGCAAGCTGAAAAGTAAAAGTGGCAGGCAGACAAAACCAGGGCAAAAATCAAAAAGGGCCGCTTCTCAACAAAATTGTATAAGGGGTAAGAGCATTGTAAAAACAAGCCTGAAGGCCTTGTGTCTCAATGCGAGGAGTATTCGTAATAAGGTGGATGAGTTGAACGTGCAGATAGCTATTAATGAGTATGATATAGTTGGGATCACGGAGACATGGCTCCAGGGTGACCAAGGCTGGGAGCTGAACATCCAGGGATATTCAATATTCAGGAGGGATAGAGAGAAAGGAAAAGGAGGTGGACTAGCGTTGCTGGTTAGAGAGGAGATTAACGCAATGGAAAGGAAGGACATTAGCTTGGAGCATGTGGAATCGGTATGGGTAGAGCTGCGAAACACTAAGGGGCAGAAAACGCTAGTGGGAGTTGTGTACAGGCCACCTAACAGTAGTAGTGAAGTTGGGGATGGTATAAAACAGGAAATTAGAAATGCGTGCGACAAAGGCAAAACAGTTATAATGGGTGACTTCAATCTACATATAGATTGGGTGAATCAAATTGGCAGGGGTGCTGAGGAAGAGGATTTTTTGGAAAGTATGAGGGATAGTTATCTAAATCAACATGTAGAGGAACCAACGAGAGAGCAGGCTATTTTAGACTGGGTATTGAGTAATGAGGAAGGGTTAGTTAGCAGTCTTATTGTGCGTGCCCCCTTGGGCAAGAGTGACCATAATATGGTCGAGTTCTTCATTAAGATGGAGAGTGACATTGTTAATTCAGAAACAATGGTTCTGAACTTAAGGAAAGGTAACTTTGAGGGTATGAGATGTGAATTGGCCAAGATTGACTGGCAATCAATTCTAAAAGGGTTGACGGTGGATACGCAATGGAAGACATTTAAAGACTGCATGGATCAACTACAAAAATTGTTCATTTTTGAAAATTTCAAAAATTTGCCAATTTGGCAAAAGAATAGATCAGGGAAGGTAGTGCATCCGTGGATAACAAGGGAAATCAGGGATAGTATCAAAGCAAAGGATGATGCGTACAAAGTAGCCAGAAAAAGCAGCATACCAGAGGACTGGGAGAAATTCAGAGACCAGCAGAGAAGGACAAAGGGCTTGATTAGGAAAGGAAAAATAGATTATGAAAGAAAACTGGCAGGGAACATAAAAACTGACTGCAAAAGTTTTTATAAATATGTGAAGAGAAATAGATTAGTTAAAACAAATGTAGGTCCCTTGCAGTCAGAAACAGGTGAGTTGATCATGGGGAACAAGGATATGGCGGACCAATTGAATAACTACTTTGGTTCCGTCTTCACTAAGGAAGACATAAATAATCTGCCGGAAATAGCAGGGGACCGCAGGTCAAAGGAGTACTTGAGTGAAATCCAGGTTAGTCGGGAAGTGGTGTTGGGTAAATTGAATGGATTAAAGGCCGATAAATCCCCAGGGCCAGATAGGCTGCATCCCAGAGTACTTAAGGAAGTAGCTCCGGAAATAGTGGATGCATTAGTGATAATCTTTCAAAACTCTTTAGATTCTGGAGTAGTTCCTGAGGATTGGCGGGTAGCAAACATAACCCCTCTTTTTAAGAAGGGGGGGGAGAGAGAGAACGGGGAATTACAGACCAGTTAGTCTAACATCGGTAGTGGGGAAACTGCTAGAGTCAGTTATTAAAGATGGGATAGCAGCACATTTGGAAAGTGGTGAAATCATTGGACAAAGTCAGCATGGATTTACGAAAGGTAAATCATGTCTGACGAATCTTGTGGAATTTTTCGAGGATGTAACTAGTAGCATGGATGGGGGGAACCAGTGGATGTGGTGTATCTGGACTTCCAGAAGGCTTTCGACAAGGTCCCACATAAGCGATTAGTATATAAACTTAAAGCATATGGCATTGGGGGTTCAGTATTGATGTGGATAGAGAACTGGCTGGCAAACAGGAAGCAAAGAGTAGGAGTTAACGGGTCGTTTTCACAATGGCAGGCAGTGACTAGTGGGGTACCACAAGGCTCAGTGCTGGGACCCCAGCTATTTACAATATACATAAAAGATCTGGATGAGGGAATTGAAGGCAATATCTCCAAGTTTGCGGATGACACTAAGCTGGGGGACAGTGTTAGCTGTGAGGAGGATGCTAGGAGAATGCAAGGTGACTTGGATAGGCTGGGTGAGTGGGCAAATGTTTGGCAGATGCAGTATAATGTGGATAAATGTGAGGTTATAGGAAAAATAGGAAAACCGACTACTATCTAAATGGTGGCCGATTAGGAAAAGGGGAGATGCAGCGCGACCTGGGTGTCATGGTACACCAGTCATTGAATGTAGGCATGCAGGTACAGCAGGCAGTGAAGAAAGCCAATGGTATGTTAGCTTTCATAGCAAAAGGATTTGAGTATAGGAGCAGGGAGGTTCTACTTCAGTTGTATAGGGTCTTGGTGAGGCCACACCTGGAGTATTGCGTACAGTTCTGGTCTCCAAATCTGAGGAAGGACATTATTGCCATAGAGGGAGTGCAGCGAAGGTTCACCAGACTGATTCCTGGGATGTCAGGGCTGTCTTATGAACAAAGACTACATAGACTCGGTTTATACTCTCTAGAATTTAGGAGATTGAGAGGGGATCTTATAGAAACTTACAAGATTCTTAAGGGGTTGGACAGGCTAGATGCAGGAAGATTGTTCCCGATGTTGGGGAGGTCCAGGACAAGGGGTCACAGCTTAAGGATAAGGGGGAAATCCTTTAGGATCGAGATGAGAAGGAATTTTTTCACACAGAGAGTGGTGGGTCTCTGGAACTCTCTGCCACAGAGGGTAGTTGAGGCCAGTTCATTGGCTATATTTAAGAGGGAGTTAGATGTGGCCCTTGTGGCTAAGGGGATCAGAGGGTATGGAGAGAAGGCAGGTACGGGATACTGAGTTGGATGATCAGCCATGATCATATTGAATGGCGGTGCAGACTCGAAGGGCCGAATGGCCTACTCCTGCACCTACTTTCTATGTTTCTATGAGACAGTGGAGAGGACGCAACAAAGATTTACAATGATGATATCTGATATG
The DNA here is from genome assembly GCA_963514005.1 of Raja brachyura. The sequence continues at coordinate 40,961,929 of OY740785.1, read as the reverse complement.
CATAATATTGATAATAAGGAAGAATGAATAGACTGAGAAAAAAACATATCCTTTTGAAGGGTCTGTGACCGGAAACATTAACTCGGTTTCTCTTTCAATAGATACTACCTGACCAGCTGAATATTTCCAGTATCTCGTTTTCTTTGGATTCCTATAAAGAGGCTGGTTTCTATGTAGCTAAGAAGGCTGAGACATGACCAATTTGTAGTCTTTACATTTATGAAGTTTTGTTATCATGGATACCTTTTGAATCTACCAATTGCCTCAGCAAAGGATGTCAAGCTGGAACTTGAAGTATCATTATGTGATTGTGCACACAGGAACTAGGCTTTCTAATTTGCTAAATGACGATCCCTTGCTGTGAATGTTTAGTGTTTTTGATGTCTTGCAAGTGAAATTCTCTGCATCCTTTACCCGAGCACTGTGTAGGATCTTCCTTGGTTATGGATAGTCTTACTTCTAGAAATCTGATTTGAAACAAATTCTGCCATGTATTCTTAAAGGATTTTAAAAAATAGTAATAACAATAATAATAAAATGTGCTGCGCTCATTAATGACTGCATACACTATATATTCCATTAGTTTAATTAGTTTAATCCAAAATTGATAAAATTAATGATTTACAGTATGTATTTGTAGAATGATACAATATGAGTTGTATGAAATGGAGATTTCTGACAATAATAATAATAATAATGATAATAATAATAATAATAATAATAATAATAATAATATATATTTTATTGTCATTGCACACAGGTGCAACGAGATTTGGTATGCAGTTTCCATTCGATGTCATAACTTAAACAACTAATAAAATTTACATAAACATTAGATATCCCGAGTAACATAGAAACATAGAAACATAAAAAATAGGTGCAGGAGGAGGCCATTTGGCCCTTCGAGCCAGCACCGCCATTCAATATGATCATGGCTGATCGTCAGCTATCAATAACCCATGCCTGCCTTCTCCCCATATCCCTTGACTCCACTAGCCCCAAGAGCTCTATCCAACTCTCTCTTAAATCCATCCAGTGATTTGGCCTCCACGGCCCTCTGTGGCAGGGAATTCCATAAATTCACAACTCTCTGGGTAAAAAAGTGTTTTCTCAGCTCAGTCTTAAATGACCTTCCCTTTATTCTAAGACTGTGGCCCCTGGTTCTGCATTTTTCCTGCATCTAGCTTGTCCAGTCCTTTTATAATTTTATATGTTTCCATAAGATCCCCCCTCATCCTTCTAAACTCCAGTGAATACAAGCCTAGTCTTTTCAATATTTCCTCATATGGCAGTCCCGCTATCCCGGGGATCAATCTCGTGAACCTACGCTGCACTGCCTGAATCACAAGGATGTCCTTCCTCAAATTAGGAGACCAAAACTGTACACAATACTCCAGATGTGGTCTCACCAGAGCCCTATACACTGCAGAAGAACCTCTTTACTCCTGTACTGAAATCCTCTTGTTATGAAGGCCAACATTCCATTAGCTTTCTTCACTGCCTGCTGGACCTGCACGCCAACTTTCAGTGACTGGTGTACAAGGATGCCCAGGTCTCGCTGCACCTCCCCCTTACCTAACCTAACCCCATTGAGATAATAATCTGCCCCCTTGTTTTTGCCGCCAAAGTGGATAACCTCACATTTATCTATATTATACTGCATCTGCCACGCATCTGCCCACTCACTCAACCTGTCCAGGTCCCCCTGCAACCTCCTAACATCCTCTTCACAGTTCACGCTCCCACCCAGCTTTGTGTCATCCGCAAACTTGCTAGTGTTGCTCCTAATTCCCTCTTCCAAATCATTTATATATATGGTAAACAGTTGCGGCTCCAACACCAATCATTGTGGCACTGCACTCGCCACTGCTGGCCATTCTGAAAAGGACCCGTTGACTCCTACTCTTTGCTTCCGGTCTGCCAATCAATTTTCTATCCATGTCAACACACTACTCCCAATACCATGTGCTCTAATTTTAGTCACCAGTCTCCTGTGCGGGACCTTATCAAAGGCTTTCTGAAAGTCTAGATACACTACATCCACTGGCACCCCTTCATCCATTTTACTTGTCACATCCTCAAAAAATTCCAGAAGATTAGTCAAGCATGATTTCCCTTTCATAAATCCATGTTGACTTGGACTAATCCTATTACTGCTATCCAAATGCTCCACTATTACCTCTTTAATAATTGACTCCAGCATCTTTCGCACCACCGAAGTCAGGCTAACTGGTCTGTAATTCGCCGTTTTCTCCTTTCTTGAAAAGTGCGATAACATTAGCTCTCCTCCAAACCACAGGAACTGATCCTGAATCTATTGAACATTGGAAAATGATCACCAATGCGTCCACTATTTCTAGAGCCACCTCCCTGAGGCCCCTGGGATGTCCCATTAGCCTACCCAATACTATTTCTCGTCTAATGAAAATTTCTTTCAGTTCCTCTACCCCCTTAGATCCTCTGTCCTCCAGCACATCTGGGAGATTGTTTGTGTTCTCCTTAGTGAAGACAGATCCGAAGTACCTATTCAACTCTTCTGCCATTTCCTTGTTGCCCATAATTATTTCACCCGTGTCTGCCTTCAAGGGACCCACATTTGACTTTGCTACTCTTTTTCCCTTAACATATCTAAAGAAGCTTTTACTGTCCTTCTTTATATTCCTGGCCAGCTTCCCCTCGTACTTCACCTTTTCAGCCCGTATTGCTCGTATTGTTTCCTTCTGTTGTTCTATGAAAGTTTCCCAATCCTCCGGCTGCCGGCTACTCTTTGCTGTGTTATGCATCTTTTCTTTTAGTTTTATTCTATCCCTATCTTCTCTTGTCAGCCACGGTTGCCTCCTACTCCCCTTAGAATCTTTTTTCCTTTTTGGAATGAAATGATCCTGCGTCTTCCGCCCAGAAATTCCTGCCATTGCTGTTCCAACGTCATTCTTGCTAGGATCCCTTTCCAGTCTACTTTGGCCAGCTCCCCTCTCATGCCTTCATAGTCCCCTTTGTTCAACTGCATCACTGACACTTCCGATTTAACGTTCTCCTTCTCAAATTGCAGATTAAAACGAATCATATTATGATCACTACCTCCAAGCGGTTCCTTTACCTCGAGTTCTCTTATCATATCTGATTCATTGGACAACACTAAATCCAGAATTGCCTTTTCTCTGGTCGGCTCCATTACAAGCTGCTCTAAGAATCCATCTCGGAGGCATTCTACAAACTCTCTTTCTTGGTGTCCTGAACCAACCTGATTTTCCCAGTCTACCTGCATATTGAAATCCCCCATCACCACAGTGGCATTACCTTTGTTACATGCCAGTTTTAACTCCTGCTGCAACTTACACCCTACATCCAGGCTACTATTTGGGGGTCTGTAAATAACACCAATTAGTGTCTTCTTGCCTTTACAATTCCTCAACTCAATCCACAGTGACTCTACCTCGTCAGTCCGTATGTCTTCCCTCGCAAGGGACTGAATTCCATCCCTCACCAGCAGAGCTACCCCCCTCCTCTGCCCACCTGCCTGTCCTTTCTATAGGATGTATAACCCTGAATATTAAGTTCCCAGGCCTGATCCTCCTGCACTCTAAAGTTACGCTGCAGAATATTCCTCCCCTTCTTTCCGACATGATTTGTAAAAAAAACTGTAAAACAGTAAAACAGTCTAAAGTGCAAATAGGTCTGTGCCGGGTCGATGTGCGACGTGACAATCCGAGGGAGACAGTTCATGGGGGGGGGGGGGGGGGGGGGCACTCAGCAGGGCCGGTTCAGAGCAGCTATAGCTCTGGGGATGAAGCTGTTCCTGAGTCTGTAGGTGCGGGTGTAGAAGGCCTTCTAATGTCTGCAGGAAGGTAGGAGTTCGAACAGATTATAACAAGGGTGTGAGGTATCTTTGTGGAAGCTGACGGCCTTCCTGAGTAATAGATGCCCTCCAAGGCTGGTAGCTGTGTCCCAATGAAAGAAGCATCTGTGGCAGCACATTGGCAAAGCTGGTAGACCTGCTGTTTCTGTGGTGGGCCTCATCCGGGATGACAATGAGCTGGCTTACAGGGAGGAGGTGAAACAACTGGTGGACTGGTGCGATACGAGCAAACTGATCCTGAATGTCAAAAAAACAAAGGAGGTCATCGTCGACTTCAGGAAAAAACGGCACAGTCCTACACCACTTCACATCAATGACAGCGATGTGGAGTTGGTCAGTAGCACTAAGTTCCTGGGGGTGCAGATCACTAACAGTCTGACCTGGTCAAATAAGATCACATCAATAGTTAAGAGAGCACAGCAGCGGTTGCACTTTCTGCGCTGGATGAGAAGAGCTCACCTCCCCCATCCCATCCTCACCACTTTCTACAGGGACACCATAGAGAGTATTTAGACCAGCTGTATCTCTGTCTGGTTTGGGGACTGTAGAGCCTCCGACTGGAAGTCTGTGCAGAGAGTGGTGAGGACAGCTGAAAAAATCACCGGTACTTCTCTCCCCTCAATCGGGGATATTGCAACCAAACGTTGCATGTCTAAGGCCAGCAGTATTATAAAAGACCCCACACATCTCCATCACGGACTGTTCACTCTGCTGCCCTCGGGCAAAAGATATCGTAGCATAAGGAGCAGAACATCAAGGTTCTGCAACAGCTTCTTCCCACGAGCCATCAGACTCCTGAATGCCATGTAATGGGCTGCCACCATTGTCTATTTATCCTTTTTATCCATTTTATCCATTTTATCCATTTTATCCTTCTGTTTATTATCATGTTGCATGGGGAGCCAAATGTAACGGAATTTCGTTTAGAATTGCATATATCGATGTATTTCTAAATGACAATAAAGTTTGTTTGATTTGATTTTGATTTGATATGTTTCACAGAGCCAGAGACTCAGGTTCGATCCAGACGTTAGTTACTGTCCGCTGGCGTTTTCACATTCTCCCTATGACTGCAAGGGTTTCCTCCGGGTGCTCCGTTTTCTTCCTACGTCTCAAAGACGTGCGTGTTTGTAGGTTAATTGGCTTCTGTAAATCAGCCAGAGTGTGTAGTGAATGGGATGGCAGGAGATGGGAAAGAATGGGGTGACATAGGGTGATCAATAGTCATAGTGAACTCGGTGGGCCCAAGGGCCTGCTTCCATGCTGTATGGCTAAACTAAGCTAAATTAAATGGTTCTCAAAACAGAGTTTTTACGCAACTTAGGGATTACCTGTATTGGAAGACCTTGTTGCATTCTGGTGGGTCCAGCTGGAGGAGGCTCAAACTGAGATTTATCAATGTCTGTGTATGCTTTTTCATTGTTGTTGAAGACCTGCAGCTATTAAGCTACAACTTCATAAGTTCATAAGTGAAAGGAGCAGAATTAGGGCCATTTGGCCCATTGTGTCTACTCCAACATTCAATCATGGCCAATCTATTTTTCTCACGTAAACCCATTCTCTTGCCTTCTCTTCCTAACCCCTGACACCCAGAAGTTATTTGTAACCTAGCATCCTTAAATGCTGAAGTTATGGTACATTGTGTATATTAACCATCATTACCTTCAGGGATACAACTGAACTTGGATTAGAGAGATGGGCATCTTTGCACCAATTCATTATCATGGTTACTCCATCCCAATGTCTATTTTAACAAATTCCTTGCTCTGCCTCTTTAGGAAAATCCTAAGATATACAAGGCTATTTAGAAAGGTGAAGACAAAGAGTAAACGATTCCTCCCCCAAGTTTAATTGAGCTTCATGGAGGCTCATGAATACACTTTTTTTAAAATTTGCTAATTACAAAGTGTCATGCTTGGCAAGAACTTTAAGGTTAGGTTGATTGAAATAAAAATCATAACCCAATTTAAGTTTTTGAAGTATTATAAATTGACTTGATTAGTTCTTTCAATGGTGCTATCTGTAACAGTGTGTTGCAGAATGAGTTCAGAATTGTCCTCAGAAATGAGCACCCTCATGTTTGAATAGCACACTAATGCTCACTGTTCCAGGCAGTTATTATGAAGAATGGTCACTCTGGTGAAGTAATGAAAAGCTGCCAATCCCCATGGCAACAGATCCCAGTGTGAATTGCTGTCTGCAGAAGAAGAGAGATAAGGGGAAAAATTCTGAAAGAAAATCAGATGACATAAACAAAAAGTAAAAAGATTTATTGCGGATTAAAATGATTGGAAATTCAGTACAAAGAACATAAAGCACCTTTTGAAGGCAGAAAATAAAGTTTTATAAACGTTGCCACGGCATTCTGTGAAGGTGATATTTAAAGATGTTCCTTCAGCTTTACATTCATTTATGATGGTATGGTTTCCAAAAGGGACAATTTATTTTTGTAAATCATGATTGAAGAGGCTCAACTGTTTGTTTTGTAGAGCGAACCTAATCAAACATGTGATGCATGTGTAAAATATATGCCTATGGGATGTTATTTGTTAGATTTAACAATGCGGTTCATGATACACATTTGAGTTGGGAGCTGCATTGATATTGAATAATAATAGTTACTGACTCTTCGATTAGAATATTAAATTTAGCCACTATCATGGAGAATTGTTCTCCTGTGTGATGCACGTGGGATCTGCAGGGCAATAATTTGGAGTATCTGAATGCAGTCATTCAATTCTGTAAAAATATACCAGATTTAATCTTTGATTCATATTAAATTGAATTTGCACATTATTAGTAATAACTTTAATAAAATAAATATTCAAATGCCTATGCTGGAAATAACAAGAGTATAAGATAACCACATAGGAAAGAAGACTAACAGAGTTTTAATATAAATTTTCATCACCTCAATTGTTTTGGGACATATCCTGCAAATCTCTACCATGCCTCCTTTATTTAAACATGGTTTTTTTCTGCTTATTGAGTCTTAACGTCATAAAGAAGAGTTCATGATGGACTCTGCAATCAATTCATCTTCAGTCCACAATCTTTGGTCAGGAGAATAATAAACAATAGGTTTGTCAACAGGAGCTAGAGGGCAATAACATGACCAATCAATTCAGATAAAATGATACACCTCATGTGGAGTTCAAGTAGCTTGTTCTGCATTCCTATAACCTGGAGATTATGTCACTGCTTCGATTCTACCATTTTACTAAATACTGTCAAATCCACAAGCATTTGAGTTTATGTGATCAAGAGAACGGGAATAAAATCAAACAGAGCATAATTAACAACTATTTATTTCCATTGACCATCATTAATCAGATTGTTAATTCACTATCATCCATCTACACTTTGGCATCAAGATGAGAACTTGGGCAGCACAGTGGCACAGCAGTGGAGTTGCTGCCTTACAGAGACAGAGACAGACCCTGGCCACGCGTGCTGTCTGTAAGAGTTTGTATGTTCCCCTCCTGACCGCGTGGATTTTCCCCAGGTCCAGAGATATGCAGGTTTGTAGGTTAGTTGACTTCAGTAAAGATTGTAAACTGTCCCTCGTGTGTAGGATTGTGCTAGCGTAAGGGAATCATTGGTCAGTGTAGAATCGGGGGGGGGGGGGGGGGTAAATGGCCTGTTTCCGTGCTCTATCTCTAAAAACTAAAACTAAAACAAAAAACTAAAGATAGTTTGAAAATTTCCAGAGGTAGATGGGAGGTCAGGTCCGCTCCCTATTTGGTGAGAGGCCAGTTCAATTGCCTGATAACAACTGGAAAGAAACTGTTCCTGAATCTGGTGGTATGCATTTTCACACTTCTGTACCTCTTGCCTGATGGGAGAAGGGAGAAGAGGGAGTGACTGGGGTGAGACTTGTTCTTGATTATGTTGGTGGGTCTGCTAAGGCAGCGTGAAGTGTAGATGGTGTCAATGGAAGAAGTCAATGCAGCTGTTCAAAAACCATGCTATAATGCATCTCGATAAAAATGCTTTTAACGGTGCATCTCCAAAGGTTGTTGGAGAGTTGTTGAGGACATACCAAACTTCCTAGTCTTCTAAGGAAGTAGAGGTGTTGTTGCGCTTTGTTGACCATTGCTTCAATGTTGCTGGTCCAGGACAAATTGCTGGTGATATTTATTCCTAAGAACTTGAAGCTTCCAACCTTCTCTATTTCAATGCCATCATCATATGTGTATGGATGTGCGTATAACTTTGCTTCCTAAAGTCGACCATAATTTCCTTTGTCCTGCTGACATTGAAAGGGAGGTTGTTCTCTTGGCACCAGATTACATGCTTCTCAAACTACCATCTGTATTCTGTCTCGTCATTATTTGATATCCGGCCCAATGCAGTGTTGTCGTTTGTAAATTTGTAAATTGAGTTGGCTGCATAGTCATTAGTGTATAAGGAATAGAGAAGGGGGCTGAGAATGCATTCTTGAAGGGCACCAGTGTTGAGGATAATTTGTCACCTTTCCTCACTGATAGTGGTTTGTAGGTCAGTAAGTCGAGGATCCAGTTGCAGAGGAGCGCGGTGACTCCATGTTCTATGTGTTTGGAGATGCGCTTGGATGGGATAATGGGTATTGAAAGTAGACCATGAATAGGAGTCCGACGTCGGTGTCTCTCATATCCAGGTGTTCCAGGGTTGAGTATAAGGCCGGGAGATACAATCAGCCACCGGCCTGTTGTGGCTGTAGGTGAACTGCAGTGGGTCAAGAATGTTTGGTAGACTGGATTTAATGTAGCAATGTTACAAAATTTTGAGATTTTAAAAATCAAGTCTGCAATTTATCCAATCAGATAAATTTAATTCAAATTTAGATAAATCAAATAAGTTTAATAGTAAGATTAAATGAGAACTTACCAGCTTGAAGTTTGATCTTTATTATATGAGGAGTTACGATGACGGATTACGTGAAGAACCCCTGCCAGGCGCATGCACGTCATACTTCAAAGCAACGGCATGAAAACACAGAAACAATAGCCAAAGTGATATAGTAAGGCTGAGAAGACTAGAACTACCAGATGATCTTTGCGATTATGAGGACCAGGAGCGGAGGGCACGTAATCCCTCATCGTAACTCCTCATAAAATAAAGATCAAACTTCAAACTGGTAAGTTCTCGTTTAATCTTACTATTTTACTTCGGAGTCATGTGAGTGACTACGTGAAGATTTCAAAGCTCTGTGATTTCATGCTGTAGATCCATTCCATACGACACACTGCTTCATTTGACACAGTAGTGAATAAATAATGTATTGAACATTGCTTCGAATTATCCAATAATCATTTTTTAAATAACAAAACAGTAATAACCACTCTATCCCAGGGAAAATTACAAATGAAATTTATAATTACAAAGCAAATCAAATGGACCCAACACAGCATGCCCAAACCCTGGTACTGTCAGGACAGGTTTATCATAATTTTTTTTTAAATTGATTCTTTAGACCATCCTGCGGCCTCGCTGCAGATGTTGATGCCGCCCTGGTGGAGTGAGATTTAAACACATGAGTGTCTACTCCAGCAGGATCCAAAACATGGTTTACCATCTAGAAATAGTTCATACTGACACCTTTTTATGAGTTTTTTTGTGACTGATGAGCATTGCTGTGTCAGAGCCTCTGAGACTCTTAGTTACCTCGATATTGACTAAGGTGCTTAACTACACATAATATTTGGTCAACAGGGTATGCTTTAAAACACTTTGGTTCTGGCCATTCCTGACCTGCTTTGTTTGATTAAATCATACACATAAACGTAATTTTATCTGCAGAAGAATACATGCTATCTAGTCGTAACTTTTCCAATGTTTGCACTCTTTGGGCTGATACTAGCGCCATGAGCTTAACCACTTTAAGTGTTAACTTCTGAAAAGACAATTACGTAATTGGAGCCCATTGCCGAAGCAGTGTGAGAACTATACTGACATTCCAGATTTCTGTATATCTAGGTTTAGGAGGATTTTTGTTAAAAATTCCTCTCATGAATCGGAACACCAATGAATGAGACTCGATAGGTTGTTGTTCTGAAACTGCCCTAAATAGGAGGACAAAGCACTCCGAGCACTATTAATGGCACTATAACTCAAGTGTTGATCAAATATGCAACATAGGAAGAAACTCCAATACATCCGGTATGCTTGCTGTATGATAAGATATATCTGACTGTAAACAAAACATCTCCCATTTCTTAATATGAGATACATATTATTTCTTAATGCTATCTCTCCAAGCTGCAGTTATGACATCCATGGTCCTATTCGACAGTCCAAAGCCTTGGAACAGTCTGGTCAGAACCTGCAGATCAACAAATTAATACGATCATGTAACGGATGACTTTCTCCTGTTACTGGATGCACCAACAAATTACTGCAGTTGGGGACAGTCATGAATGTCATCATTCTGAGCACCAATGGGAACCATGGCTGTGTAGGCCAGTCCGGAACCACCAAAACGCCTGAGGCGGAGTCCTGCTCTATTTTGGTGAGACATTGCCTAATCAGGCAGAATGGGGGAAAAGCATAAAAGAATGTATGTCCCCAATGTAGCGAGAATGCATCCACCACTACTGCTCCTGGATCTGGTTCCCATGAAACATATTTAGGCAACTGGTGATTTAGCCTGGATGTAAACAGATCAATATCTGGCAACCCATAGCAGCTGACAATCATTTTAAAACTTCAGGATTTAACATCCATTCTATGTTGTCATTGAACTTTCATGACCTGTTGTCTGCCACCACATTGTCTCCACCTAGTAGGTAGATAGCTGGGACCCAGATGTCCCTGGAGATACACCAGTGCCACATGAGATTAGTCAGATTATCACATGATACTGGCCTTATTCCTCCCATGTGATTGATTTATCAATCTGGAGTTGAACATGTATATTATTCATTGTGGAACAATAAGCTTTTAGTCCATAGAATGCACCAACAATTCTAAATAATTTATACTATGCCTGTGCAGGATTAAATCCTCTTGCACACTCCATCTACCACCATAGCTAGACTCGCCGTCCATAGCTCCCCATCCGAGAGCGCTCACATCTGTCTGTAAAACCACTGAAGGTTGCTGAATCAAAATGTTTTGGGTAGTTTGTGCAATATTGATTATCTACCATTGTAATTCAGCTATGGCTCTGGTTGGTAACTGCATAGGTCTATCAAAATGACCTGCATGTTCTTTTAGTGCTTGTTCTCTAGCTCGTTGCACTTTGATAGTGCAGTGGTATAAACTGCACTGCAGGAAACGCTGCTACCAATTTACCAATAACACTGGCTACTTCCCGGATGGAGGGATATTATTTTTCAGCGAGACTAGTACAGACCTCTCTGATCTCCACAGCCTTGGCTGTAGGCAAACTCACTGACTTATCAACTGAATCAATGACACATTGCAAATAATAAATTTTTTTGGATGGCTCTAACTTGGATTTGTTTGGATGGACCAGGAATCACAACCTTTCAAACAAGTATTTGGTTGCTGAAACCGATTCCTCAGCTGTCTCCTGAGTGTTGCTTATGATTAACATATCATCTAGATGAACCATTACCATGTGATTCTGGGCCCTAAGTAGCATCAGCACTGGTTTCAACAATTTCTTGAACAGCCTAGGAGCTGAGGTTAACTCATTGGGTAATGCTTTAAATTGCCACAGCTGTCCCATCCAACTAAATTTCAAGTATCTCCAATACTGATGATGAATTGGTACTGAATAATATGCATCTTTCAGATCTATAGTTGCCATATAACAGCCTTGTGATAACAGCTGTTTCGCAGTATTGAAGGTGTCCATTTTAAAAATGCCTATACTGAACATAGGAATTTAACTGGTTTAGGTCCAGAATTACTCTACATCCCCCATATTTTCTCTGTCTGTGAAATATATTGGACACAAATTGTTGAGGATGGTTTGTCGTCCTCTCAATTACCCCTTTTTTGGGACAAAACCGTAATTTCTTATTTTACCTGCTGAGTTTGTGGTGCAGAAAAACCCCAATACTCTATTAGGCATATTCTGTACAGGCGGATCAATTCCTGACATAAACTCTGTTCGAACCTGACACAATGTCTAGTATAAACCGATGAGATGTTATGCAGCACCATTCATCATACCAATTGCAACCTACCCCCAACCGGAGGTTGTTCCCCAGAAATCTTATCCTGGCCAGAATGAATCACCTGTACCTCTACAGTCGACCTTGAAGTCCTCCATCTTGCCATATTGGGGTTGTAGCTGGGATACACAGGTGAGTAATACCGTCGTCCCACTGGCCCCACTCTGCTTGGCCCTGCCCCTGGAACGGTCACCTTTCGTGGTGAAAACGACCTGCGACGTGGTATCCTAGCAGAAGGGACATTCATCTTCATGAGACGGATTGTTTTGGCATTTTCTCCAGGTCCTTGACTTGTTTGATGAGGTCCACCCCAAATAAATAATCTGGGGCTTGAATGTTTGTAGACCTACATAGCGCTGCAAATTTCCCATTCAACGTCAGTTTGATGGCTATCTTCCTGATGCAGTTAACCTCAAAGTAGGCATTGCAGAACAGGGTCAGCATGTCTTGTTGGGTACCAGACATCGGTGCGCCCCAGACCATTTTCCCGAATGCATTGATGCCTGCTGCCACCAACTTGAGGATGTGTTGAAATCTCATTCCTTGTCCCTGCATCATTGCACTCATTTGTGCCCATTTTGCCGAGTTCACGGTGGGCACTCTGAGTGACGCACAGTTTACAGGTGTTTTGTAACGTGTGATCGTCTCCTCCATGATCGTATCCTGGAGCTGGTGAGAAGCCATGTAATTTTACATTGGCGGCTAGGTTTTCCTCCATAGCCTCACCAGTCCCTTCTGGATTAGCGAAGTGTAATGCTACGTCCGGGACACCTGGAGCGTGGCTCGTGTGCTCTGGTGTGTGCACAAAAGCAGTGACACCCGCTTCAGGGTCATATTCCTCCTGCCCTGGCTTCACCCGAGTCGTGCTCTAGGGAGGTCTCTTCCAGCCCTAAACAAGTGAAGGAGAGGATGATTCCCACTGGTATCCATAAGCGGTGTTTTCTTCTTTGCTGTATGGATCTCTGCGAGAGGCTGTGTGGGGAATCCTAGGGGCATTCGACCCTGATTTAAATTTTTCATGGCTCTTTAAATTTGGAACATTTTCCCGTTTGGTTGAGTCGTCCCCATACCTTTAAATTAAAAGGAGGGGAGTCTTCCACATCATCAGACTCATGAGCCTAAGAGTACTTTGTTTTGGTATTCCTCCCTGGTGGAGTAGCCCGAGTGCCCTGAAGCACTGGAAACTGATGGAGGCAGTTGAGCTGCCAATAGAAACAATAGCTAGTGTTGGAGCCAGCCGTTATCTCCAAACCATATCTAAATAACGGTAATCGCAGGGCTGGCTTTAGGGCAGCCGCTATCTCCCGACCCGATCTAAAAGCAGTAACCGCGCATTCCGCTCCACCACAGCAGTTTATATTTACCATACCTCCATATTACTAACTCTATCTGGCTCTCTGAGCCAGACTTACAGAGTTTTAAAAAATGCTCGCAGGGAAGGTTTAACATTAACTTACATTCAATTACTAGATCTAAACATCTATCAATTTCTAAGAAAAGGCTACATTTTTCAAATAGTCTAAGTATCCAAATAAAAAACGAATCCCATTCTCACAAGAATTCACAATATAACATGATTTTTAAATATCACCATCATTAACTTATATGCCAATTGGAAAGATTTTAATGTTTAATTCCCATAAATTAATCTTCAAACATCCACTCTCAATATAATCAAAATTATTATTTTTTGCGCAATACATGTGACTAAAACTGTTGTGGATATTTAGTATAAAAATATTGATAATGAATAGACAATTACAGAAAATATAGACGATTTATGACATGATTGTCCAAAGAAAAAGAGAATTTGAATCATCTTGTGAGTGAGTGTTTCTGGAATGCGATCGATTGGAACGTTGCCGTTGCCGTGAATTTTAACCCCATATCGGCAGGCAAAAGCATGGGCGAATCGGTTGGGGACTAAATAACATTTTCGTGTTGTAAAATTAGACTAAAGCCACCCCAAGAAGCAAGATTGAAGGCATGTTGAGGGCGTTCAAAATCGCATTTTACTTTAATCCAACTATTAAATTGTCCAGCGATTTAAAAAAAAAAACGGGAACGGAAGTCTGATCGATTTTTCTTCATCGACTAGCAGCCTGAGGAAATCCCTCTCTGACAAGCGATACAAAACTGCATTTTAATCACCCCCCCCCCCCCCCAAGGTGCCGTCGTCGCACACACAGCCAGTGGCAGATCTGCAGTGCCGCTGAAGGTAGGTTTTGTACCATCGTTTTTAATGTGTTCCAGAAACAGCCTCTCACAGCACTTCATGATGGTGGATGTCAAAGCCACTGATGGTAATCATTAATGCATAAGATCTTGCTTTTCTTCGGCACTGGGATGATAGTGGTCTGCTTGAAGTCTCAGATTAAAGATATCCATGAATACTCCTGCTAGTTGGTCCACGCAATTCATAAGGACGCTGCCAGGGACTACGTCTGGGCCAGTTGCTTTCCGTGGTTTTACCCTCAGGAATTCTGCAACAGTGAGC